>JAJPUD010002031.1:242599-346265 GCA_023553655.1 Myrmecobius fasciatus | reverse complement strand
AGGAAGGAAGGAATAAGGGAGGGAGGGAGGAAGGAAGGAAAGGAGGAAGGAAGGAAGAAAGGGAGGGAGGAAGGAAGGAAGGAAAGAAAGAAGGAAGGAAACCAAATTCATGGATGTTAGGTCAATAATACCTGATTGGCCAAACTTCCCATTCTTACAAATAAGGAAATTGAATCCCAGAGAGGTAAAAGTGATTATCCAAAGTCAAACAAATAATAGCAAGCATGAGATATGGAATTTGAACCTAGGTACTTTGGCTAGGATTCCAATGCTTATTCTACTCTAACATGCTGTCCTGTGGAAAGGAGGCTGGGTATAACTTTGGGATGACCTCTAATCAGTGATTTCTCCCTCTCCTACCTTATGCCCCTTCCAAAACTTTGTGGGTTCTTCTCTTATCATTCATCATGATTTTCTTTGTGTCTTAGTAATTTGTGTCATCGCTTTGTTTTCTCTATTGAAATTGAAACTCACCTCTTTGTTCATATTGGTGTTATCCTTTTATGGTACCTGTCATAAAATCTTAAATCTGAAAAATGCTCTATAAATATTTGTTGATTGGATATATTATGGAATATTTGGGGATCATTAGGAAATCACAGATTTAGGAGTGGAACAGTCCTCAGAAGTCATCTAGTTGACCCCCACCTCCATTTTACAGATAAAGAAACTGAGGTTCATGGAAGTTAAGTAACTTGCTCAATATCACACAGAAAAGTGTCAGAGTGAAGTTGTGAATCTCTGTCTTTTTATTCAGCACTTTATAGATATCAGACTAGAGCAGAGAGCATGATAAAAGAGAAAGTTGAAGAAGGAAATAAGAGGCAGACTGGGGAATATTTTGAACTCCAAGCTGGAATATGGATGTTCTTATACATAATGGAGAGATAATCATAGATAACGTAGATAAGCAAGGGAATAATGCATGCAAAACAGCAGGTCAAGGACTTAGAATAGAATGTAGGACAGTTTAAGAAAAGGAGAGGTTGAAGGCCAAGGGATGTTAGAATGTTATTGTTGGAATTATCCAACATGACATAAAGATACCTAGACAAGGATTCATTAACCTGTTTTGTGTCATGTTGTCTTTTGCTGTGTTCAAACACATAAAGTAAAATATGTAACACTAATAGTAATAATAGCTAACTTACATAGCATATAATACATGCCAGACACCGTGCCAAGCACTTTACAATTATTATTTCATTTGATCTTCACAATAACCCTCCAGAAGTAAGAGTTCTGATTATTACTATCTTATAGATGAGTAAACTGAAAAATGCAAAGGTGAAATGACTTGGCTGGAGTCATACACTAGTAACTGAGACTGGATAGGAACTCATCTACCCCAACTTCTCCCTCTATCATACTACCTAGCTAACAATAAAAGAAATTAATTTTATTGAATTATAGTTGCCAAATATTTTTCAATACAAGTTCATGGACTTTGGGTTAAAATTCCTTAAAATGGAAAGTAATGGACAACTGGGAAAATATTTCAAAGAAAAAGTTGGAAAGATTTAGTGAGGGTGTGGTGAGAATAGCACAAGAAATAGTGTAGGACCACCTCAAAATTTTTATGCTTGGGAAATTGGAAAAGTGAGAGCATCATCAACAGAAATAAGGAAGTTAAAGAGGGAATTAGTTTAGGGGGAGATAAGGCAAATTTGACTTTTAATGGGTTAAACTGAGATATCCAGATGGAAATGTTAAACAGACAAGTAGAGATGTGTGATTGAAGCTTGGAGAGGTGATTAATGGTGCCAATACAAGAGACACTGAGGAAGATGAAGAATGAGAAAATGCCACTGGATTTCTGGGTTATGTAATTTTTATTATTTTCATTTAACTAAAAATGACTTTGAATCATTTTTTTTCTAACATTATATCCTTCTATCCCTCAGGGTGATGTCAAACAAACTTCATCGATCTTGACTACCTATGGGCATCACGAGTGCCTAAGGAAAGGATGAATTCTTTGCCAAATAACATCAAAAGCCCTTTGAATTTTGACAAGTGCCTAAGGTGAGAATATCAGGAAGTAACCAGAGAAGTGGCTGCGCAATTCTCCCATCACCAATAAGTCATAAGCTGATTCAAAAGATCATGAGAAAAGTATTTCATTTTCTTCTTTCTATTGTGTTTGGCTATTGGGAATTTGCATCCCAGAGTCAAGATAGATTGAACCTGAATGAATCATTGGCATGTTACTGCTCAAAGGGTTCATTCTGGCTATGAGTTTTTTGTCAGCTTACTACTAATTAAAAAAGGATTAGAAAATTATGTTGATGTTTCATTGCTTAAGATGGCCTAAAAGAACAGGATAGATGTTATGCTTTGGGAAGACAAGGGAAAGGGATATAGTGCTTAACTTCCACTATCAGTATGAGAAGTATTCTACAGGGAGGTGACAGGAGCTGGGGGGAGGTCCTGTTGAAAAGGGAACTTACTGCCCCAAACTTGATGTGCTCTTTTTAGAGATAGAAAATACAGGATCATAGAACTGAGTATTCAGGACAGAAAGGAAGCTTAGAGATCATCATATAAATTCTGTGATTTGCTCAGAATTATACAGCTCAATTGAAGCAGGATTCAAATCTACTCTGCCACACTTCCATGGTAACTACAAATGATGAATGGCAGATCTAAAGAGGGACTCCATCAATCCAACAGAACTTTTCATTAGACAAACCCAGATCTAGGCAAGTTAGGAATCATAATGCCCAGTGTCTTCATTATTTGGGCAATGGAAGAGCTAATAGGCAAATACAAGAGTTATACAGTCATCTTTAAGTTCTAGTTTGTTTGCAAAGAAATACACAATTTACCTTGATTGAGCCTCATTCTTTATAAACTTTAACTAAGCCCTTTAGGCTGAACTTTTAAACTGTGCACTAAAAATAGCCCCTATATTAGGAAATGCCAAATTACACATCCCCTAAAGACTTACAGGGAAGGTAGGTGGCACAGCAGATAGAATGCCATCACTGAAGTCTGAAAGACTCATCTTCCCAAGTTCAAATCTAGCCTCAGACACTTACAGTGTGATCCTGAGCAAGTCATTTAAATTTGTTTGCCTCAGTTTCCTTATCTATCAAATGATATGGAGAAGGAAATGACCTACTGTGAAAAGCCAATTTCACAAATGCATGACCAACCACTCCCATATCTTGGCCAAGAAAACCCCAAATGGGTCATAAAGAGTCAGATACAATTCAAATGATTGAACAACAATAACAACAAAAAGACTAACAGCAAGATTTCCATGGCTATCTTGTTGTAGATATCTGAAGAAATAAACCTAGGTGTCTCTAAGTGTCTCTCTGTTTCTGTCTCTGTCTCTCTATCTGTCTTTCATTCTGTCTTTGTCTCTCTATGAATGTCTCTGTCTCTCTCTGAGTCCCTCTCTCCATCTCCATCTCCTTCTCTCTCTATCTCTGTCTCTCTGTCTCTCTCTGTGTGTTTCTGTCCATCTTTGTCTGTCTCTGTTTCTCTGTCTCTGTCTGTCTGTCTCTGAGTCTCTCTGCCTCTGTTTCTGTCTCTGAGTCCCATTCTCTCTCTCCTTCTCTCTCTCTGTCTCTCTTTCCCCCTCTCTCTGTCTTTATCTTCATCTCCCTCCCTCCCCCCCTTTTCTCTATACACATGTATAAAACACATATATACACACATATACACATATATGTGTACATATATGGTACTTTCAACATAAATAGGTAAGTTAGAAAGGGGAGAATTTGGAGAAAAAAATCATATTGAGTTTTGGATATGCTATATTTGAGGTGTTTAACCTAAGTGGAGCTGTCCAATAAAGGGGTTCATGATGCAGGACTAAAGCTGAGCCATAGGATTTGAAGATCAGTGGAGTCTGTGGTATCCCTGACCACACCCAGTTATTTAATTAAGTTTTTCTGTTGGCTTCTCTGAAGCTTTCCTGACTAATCAAAGCTAGAATTTTGACATAAGTACTAATCTGTGCTTCTGGCATGGATTAGATATGATGACTCCCACTCTTCCTTCTCCTTCAGGCTTAACAGGAAGGAACTTAAACTTATCTTTGCTTCTTCTGGCACAAGTAGAGGGAGCATGGCATTATGAAAGCAGCAGATGATGGAAATTCCAAAAATCAGGGTTCAAATCCTATCAAAGTCAAGGTTCAAGTCCTGATTTCCAGGTCCAGCAACCTTTACATCATTGCTGTTGTTATTCAGTTGTTTTCAGTCATGTCTGCCTCTTCATGATCCCATTTGGGGTTTTTTTTGGCCAAGATACTGGAATGGTTAGCTATTTCCTTCTCCAGGTCATTTTACAAATAAGGAAATTGAGTCAAATTAAATAACATCTAATAAATATCTGAAACTGGATTTAAACTTAAATTGTTCTGATTTCAGGCCTGGCACTCTGACTATTGGACCCCCTAACTACCTTTTCCATCATTAGACACCATTTATTAAGGCACCTAGCATACCTTTAGCACATGCACACACACACACACACACACACACACACACACACACACACACTCTGTCTCCTTTCTTTCTGTCTCTAAGTATCTCTCTGTCTCTGTCTGTCTCTCTATCTGTCTTTCTGTCTCTCTCTCTCTCTGTCTCTGTCTCTCTCTGTGTGTATTTCTGTCTATCTCTGTCTCTGTCTGTTTGTCTGTCTGTCTCTGAGTCTCTCTGTCTCTGTTTCTGTCTCTGCATCCCATTCTCCCTCTGCTCTCTCTCTGTCTCTCTCTGTCTCTGTCTCCATCTTCCTCCCTCACTCCCTCCCCCCTCTCTTTTCTCTATACATATGTATAAAAATATATATATATAATATATATACATATATTGCTCAAAAAGTTATCAACCTGTGCATACCCTTTGACCCAGCGGCATTTCTATTGGGCTTATATCCCAAAGAAATCATAAAGGAAGGAAAGGGCCCCACATGTGCAAGAATGTTTGTGGCAGCCCTTTTTGTAGTGGCTAGAAACTGGAAATTGAATAGATGCCCTTCAATTGGAGAATGGCTGAATAAATTATGGTATATGAATATTATGGAATATTATTGTTCTGTAAGAAATGACCAGCAAGATGATTTCAGAGAAGCTTGGAGAGACTTACATGAACTGATGCTGAGTGAAATGAGCAGAACCAGGAGATCATTATACACGG
The DNA here is from genome assembly GCA_023553655.1 of Myrmecobius fasciatus. NCBI lineage: Eukaryota > Metazoa > Chordata > Mammalia > Dasyuromorphia > Myrmecobiidae > Myrmecobius > Myrmecobius fasciatus. Next base: position 341,109 of record JAJPUD010002031.1, on the reverse strand, counting down.
CAACAACAGTACAATATGACGATCAATTCTGATGGACATGGCTCTCTTCAACAATGAAATGTTTCAAACCACCTCCAATTGTTCAGTGAAAAAAGCCATATACACCCAGAGAGAGGGATGCGAAATGTGGACCGCAACATAACATTCTCATACTCCTTGATTGATGTTTGCTTACATTGTGTTTCCTTTATCTGATATATCTTTTGTGTAGATAAGATTTTTCTTGCACAACAATGATAAGTTTGGAAATATGTATACATATATTCGATTTGCCAATATTTTAACATAATTAACATGTAGTGGATATCCTGCCATCTAGGGGAGGGGTGGGGAGTTGGGGGGAAAAATTTGTAACGGAAAGCTATGTAAGGGTTATTGTTGAAGAATTACCCACACATATGTTATGCAAATAAAATAAAATTAATATATATATACATATACATATATATGTACAAATACACATATGTTTTAAGAGGCTTGCATTCTATTGGGATATATAGATATATATACTCATATATTTATTGATGTGCATACATATATACATATACATATATATATATACATACATACATACATACACACACATATATGCAGTGTCCCAAAAGTCTATTAAAGCTTAAACCACATGAAGACTTTAGGGACATCACTTAAATCAAATATATATTCTTGCAAAAATGTGTGTATCTATATATGTGTGTGTGTGCTTGTGTGTTGTATACATCCCTCCCAAAACAAGACAATTACTCTCTTCTTAGTTATGATAAAATAATCATCCTTGATATATTGTCACCCCAATAGGCATAGAATTGAAAACACAGATTATTTCATCTTTATGTTTATAGCTTCTCAGCATCTAGAATAAGGTCATATATTCTGTAGGCAAACACTTAAAATGCTTTTTTATTCTCTGATGGGATAATAGATCAGAGTTCCCTGACTATGGATCAATTTTAGTGGCTAGAATGACATTCTCTAAGGAGTGTCATCTTGAACTTCTAAAGAGAGAACTTGATTTCCTTAGAGGTTACAGCCTGTTGAACTGTACCTTAACCAAGAGCTAAATGTTATCTGATGTTATCTGATGCCCAAATGGATTAAGGCTTTCCAGTTAGGGGGAATGAGTTCTGGCACCTGGTCTATGACTTACCAAGAACAGGAATTTTTTCAGACTCTGAAAAAAATGACATGTGCTAGAGTAGGGATTCATAACTGGGTTCCATTGCTACATGTAAGATGTCTAAGAATTTTGCATATGAAAAAATCCATATTTATTATCATTTATTTCTAAATGAAATTTAGTATTTTCTTTAGTTATTTAAAAAGATATTCAGAGAAGGATTCCATGTTCTTCACAAGACTGCTAAAAGAGAAATAAAACAAAATTAAGGACCCCTGCAAGGAAGAGTAATCTTTTTTATAGAGATCTTTCATAATCCTGGCAAGGAGTTAATCAAAACTTGGATTAATCACCCAGAATCAATGTGGCCTTTGGGCTGGATGGGTAGGAAATACTGGGCAGATGTACCTCTTATTGAGGATATTATCTCCAATACATTAAGGATATATTATCCAGGAGATTAGGAAGCAGGGTCTGGGTGGGTTATGTCCTAGGGAGAACCTCAAAAGATTCAGTGCAATTTTTGCTTAAGTCTCTCTGGGAAGAGAGTACAGTGTTTCACACTAAGAAGTTAGAGATGCATTGAGATCTGAATGGCAGAAACAGGCCTGGGCAGGTTTACTGCTCAGGCCCTTCTATAACTGAGCAATCATCAGAGAAAAGAACCCAGTCTGGATTGTAGTTGGAGGAGGCAGCAAAGTATAATAGAAGGAAGGAAGGAATGAAAAAAAGGAGGGAGGGAATGAGGAAAGGAAGAAGGAAATGTGAGAGGAAAAGAAGGAAATAAGCATTTTTATTAAGGATTTAACACTACTCTAAACTTTCAGTTGCAAATAAATCTATTATCATATAAAGACAATCGCCTTTATGTCCCATGGTACAACTGTTTGTGTGAAAAGTATTTTATTTCTGTGTTATGTAGTAACAAACAGCTAGTATTATTAAATGGGAATAATTACAATAACACCCTTCTTTGCTCTACCGCAGCCCCAGCAAGCATTTATTAAAGACTTACTTTATTTGAGGCATTCAGAGAAAGTAGTTGAAGTCAGATAGCAAAAAACTGAATTAATGTTTGCTTATGTCATCTATGATTTTCTTTTGTATTTATTTATATAAATATAAGCTATAAATTTATTTTATAGCATATTGTATATCATATTACCTCACTTTATAGCATAGCATATAGTATATGTCATAAATACATATACATATTTTAAAGTTTGCTATAAATACACACGTATATTTAATATTTGATTCTTACAATCCAATGAAATAAGATTTCTTATTGTTCCCCATTTTATAGATGAAGAAACCAAGGCTTAGAAAAAAATCTTTCAGTGTCACACAGGAGTATTAAGGAATGATTTGATTCTAGATGCTGGAGTCTAGAGTCTAGATTCTAGAGACTCCCTTCTTCCTTCCTCCTTCCCTCTGCAGAGCTCTATTCACTATGCCTCTTTAAAGACCCAGGTGCATGGACATACTTTTTATTTTCACAATTGTTCTATGACTCAGGCCATTCAACATATCTATATAGGGTGTAAATATTTACAAAGTATTTGCTTCTTAAAAATTCTACGGCCAAGATTATCATCCTCAATTTCTAGATGGGCAAACTAAAAGACTGAGAGAGATAAACTTTTATAACAGTAAACATCCAGGTAGAGATTCAAGCACATTTACTTTTTGTTGAATTGCAACTAGGTTGGGATACTGGGATCTTACTCCTAGGCACTGAAAATTACAGGATATTCACATCTGAAGTACTGGAACACCATAAAAACAACTGAACTAGCACATGGCTCAACAGAGTAATTATTAACAACAGTGAACTATCAGTTTGTAGTGATTCTTCTTGTTAATCCCCCAAAGATGGATATATCTTTAGGTGAAGTCCTCCCCAGTCTGCCATGTTTCTCTCTCCCAGCCACAGAAGGTCCAGAGAATATATTGACCAGTGTCACCTCTCCATCCCCAATTGAAGTCACCTTTTTGTATCAGACAGCCTAGACACAGAGATCCCTACTTACAGTTCTGCTTTCCTAACTTTGTATACTCTGCTTACCTCATTACCTGCTACAGCCTCTAGAATATAGGTTGAAAGAGTTACCAAAGCCTCCATCTTCTAGTTTCCCTTATGGTTTCCAGGCAAAACAAGCAGATGCATTGTGCTGGTTAACGAAGTGTGCACTAATTAATGATGAGTCAACCCATTCAGATAAAAGACTCTCATTAATGAGGCATTATGGCACACACTTTAGAAACATGGAGAGAACATGAATTCGGAACCTGCCCTGAAGCATTCTTCCAGTTATATGGCAGATCTCAAATGTGACGCTAATTTTTGAGAGTCTGCCCATGGTTTGGAATGAATCACTGAGTATCTCTATGAATATAATTTTGCAACTTCCATCACACTCTCCTAGTCTCCTTCAGGAATAAGGGAAACATGTTGATATTATCTTTTAATAAATAACAATTGTATCCTTTTTGCGCCTTATTATTTGAGGAAGAGGGAGAGAAAAAAAATGGAATATGCAAGTAACCATAAGGCATCTAGACTTAATTTATTTTAAGTCTAGTAAATCACTGTACATGCTGAAGGCCCAGTTGGCTATTTTTTTTTTAAGTAATTAACTGAAAAATCCCCTTGCTGGCCACATTGCTCAGAAATCCATTTCTGGAGTCTACCATTCACTTTTTAGCACAGGCTCGGCTTTCCAGGGATTCTGAGTAATACTGTTCCCTAGTCAGAATATGTCAGAAGGAAACCAACATGCTCCTGCCATTGTTCTTTTTTATTTATAGCTTATTGTTTCAAAGGATGGGGAGAATGATCTTTTAAGATTGCACATGAATCTTCACAGGCAAAATAGCTGGGTACTTTTTTTTTTTTTTCATTCTTTTTTTTTATTGTTGAGGCAATTGGGATTACAAGACTTGCCCAGGATCACACAGCCAGTAACTCTTAAGTGTTTTAATCCGAATTTAAACTCAGATCCTTGTGACTTCAGGGCCTGTGTTCTATCTACCACACCATTTAGCTGCCCTTAACTTGGTACTTTTTTTCATTTTATTAAAGCTTTTTATTTGCAAAACTTATGTATGGGTAATTTTTCAACATTGACCCTTGCAAAGCTTTCTCTTACAAAATATCCCCCCCAGTCCCCACCCCTTCCCTAGATGGCAGGAAATCTACTACATGTTAATTATGTTAAAATACTTGATAAATGGAAAATATGTATACATATTTTTACAGTTATCTTGCTGTGCAAAAAAATCGGATCTACAAAAAAAATCTGAGAAGGGAAACATTATGTAAGCAAATGTCAATAGAGAGCATGAAAATGCTATGTTGTGGTCCACATTCATATCCCTCTCTCTGGGTGTATATGGCTTTCTTCACTGAACAATTGGAACTGGTTTGAAACATTTCATTGTTGAAGAGAACCACATCCTTCATAATTGATCATCATATAGTCTTGTTGTTGCCTTGTATAATGATCTCTTGGTTCTGCTCATTTCACTCAGCATCAGTTCATGCAAGTCTCTCCAGGTCTCTCTGAAATCATCCTATTGGACAAGATTAGGAGGGAAGCAATAAATTGGGAAATGATCTTTACATTTAAGGGCTCTGATAGAGGCCTCATTTATAAAATATATAGAAAATTGTCTCATATTTATAAGTATTCAAGCCATTATCTAATCGATAAATGGTCAAAGGATATGAACAGATAATTTTCAGATGATGAAATTAAAACCATCTCTAGTCATATGAAAAGGTGCTCCAAAACACTACTGGTCAGAGAAATGCAAATTAAGACAACTCTGAGGTACCACTACACACCTGTCAGGTTGGCTAAAATGACAGGAAAAGATAATGATGAATGTTGGAGGGGATGTGGGAAGGCTGGGAAACTGATGCATTGTTGGTGGAGCTGTGAATGGATCCAGCCATTCTGGAGAGCAATTTGGAACTATGCTCAAAAAGTTATCAAAGTGTGCATACTCTTTGACCCAGCAGTGTTTCTATTGGGCTTATATCCCAAAGAAATCTTAAAGGAAGGAAAGGGACCCACATGTGCAAAAATGTTTGTGGCAGCCCTTTTTTGTAGTGGCTAGAAACTGGAAGCTGAATGGATGTCCATCAATTGGAGAGTGGCTGAATAAATTATGGTATATGAATGTTATGGAATATTATTGTTCTATAAGAAACATCCAACAGGATGATTTCAGAGAGGCCTGGAGAGACTTGCATGAACTGATGCTGAGCAAAATGAGGAGAACCAGGAGATCATCATACACAGCAACAACAATACTATGTGATGATCAATTCTGATGGACATGGCTCTCTTTGGCAATGAGATATTTCAAACCAGTTCCCATTGTTCAGTGAGGAAAGCCATATACACCCAGAGAGAGGGGTATGAAATGTGGACCACAACATTACATTTTCATGCTCTCTATTGATGTTTGATTGCATTGTGTTTCCTTTCTCAGATTTTTTTTTCTTGTGGATACAATTTTTCTTGCACAACAATAATAAGTGTGGAAATATGTATACATATATTCGATTTGTCAAGTATTTTAACATAATTAACATGTAGTGGATTTCCTGCCATCTAGGGGAGGCGCGGGGACTAGGTGGGGGGGAATTTGTAACAGAAAGCTTTGTAAGGGTCAATGTTGAAGAATTACCCATACATATGTTTTACAAATAAAAAGTTTTAATAATTTAAAAAAAAAGAAATCATCCTGTTGGTCGTTTCTTAAAAAACAATAATATTCCATGACATTTATATACCATAATTTATTCAGCCAGTCTCCAATTGATGGCCCAGTAGAAACACTGCTGGGTCAAAGGGTATGCACAGTTTGATAACTTTTTGAGCATAGTTCCAAATTGCTCTCCAGAATGGGTGGATCTGTTCACAATTCCACCAACAAAGTATCAGTGTCCCATCAACTGGGTACTTTTAATGAAACTCTCAGTCAAGTCCACACATGCAAGAGCAGTCTAGAGACTTTCTTGCAGAAGTGGGAATCTGGCCACTAGAAAATGCTTCTGTGTGCCCCCTATCTCAAAATAACTTGCCTCTAACCTGCAAGAAACATCTAACATTCATTCAATAATTTTCATGCCTAAGATCCTCTTATTGATCTCAAGCTATTTTCTTATCAAAGCAAAGAAATATAAATAATTCCTAGTTCAATGGTCTTCCATTTTCAGCGGGTTTGTTGTGGTCTTAATTTCTATGAGCAGCAGTTTCTTCATATGTCATTTATTAATTTTGTATATATTTCAAAGTTCTTATTTATCACCATGGTTTCCCATCCAAAATTAGCTTCCGTTTTCTTTGTATTTGTTTAATTTTTTCAGTCATATTTGACTCTTGCTGACCTCATTTGGGGCCCTTTTTGGCAAAAACACTGGAGTGGCTTGTCATTTCCTTCTTCAGCTCATTATATAGATGAGGAAAACTGAGGCAAACAGTTAAATTTGACTTGCCCACAGTCATACAGCTAGTAAGGCTGAAATTGAAATGCCTCCAAGCCCTGGGCTCTATACACCATGGTGCCACATAGCAGCTCTTGCTTTGCATGTATAGTATATATTTGCCTATATGTGTCCACATCTCTTCTATTAGACTGTAAGATCCCTTGAGGGCAAGGGCTTTTCCCCCTTTGGTACATGTTTCCTCAGTCAGCTGAACTGAGTTCCTTGTACACAGTAAATACTTTAAAAATGCTTATTGATTAATTAATTGGACAAACTTGATCTTGAGTTGCAAAAATATCTGAAGGAGTACAAAGAAAGAAGGGCCAAAAGCAGGCCATTTTGTGAATGTTTGAAAATATTCCAGGATAGTTTAGCCTTCACAGGACATTTTGGCTGAGAGGTAGATGAACATCTGGATGTTCAGCTGATTGCTGAAAGAATGTTATTTTATCTGAATTCAGCAGTTCTTAAATTAGAATTTGTTTTATGGGATACAAAAAAAATGTGATCAAAGTGGTTGGGGATATATAAACAGAAAATTAAAGAAAAGATTATAGGGAGGAGCAAAGGAGTACTAACAGTTGCAGGGGGTAGGACAGGTGAGTGACAAGAAAAACTTACTAGTAGAAAATGACCCATGAGCTTGAGACTTGAAGAAAATCAGATTGAGGGATCACTCCAACAGTTCTAGTGGTTAGGGAAGAATTATTCTTCCCTTAACTTTGGGATCTTTGGAGTCCTTAGAAGGCAAAGTCAAAAAACCTATGTGTGATAGATTTAGAGAAGATAGTTGTTTAATTAATTAGTTTATTGACTGGTCCAGGATGTATGTAAGACAAGATGTGGACATAGGTCTCCATGATTCCACATTTATTTTGTGGATAAAGAAACAAAGATTCAAAAATATTAAATGATTGATTCATGCATATAATTTGAGTTCCTTTGAAAAATTTTGACTTTGAAATACACAGTTTGATTTTATTATGCAGTCAACTTTAGTAAATGTTAACAAATACACCAAATTATTGTCTCTATTATTGTCTCAGAATGTGCAAGATGAAATCCAAGTCAAGATATAAAATAAAACTGTAAACCTTTATTCCAAGAACAATATTACTCTAAACCAATTTACTAGTAAGTACTTGTATAAATATAAATATATATATATGTATATATATGTGTGTGTGTGATAGATATATATATATATATATACATATGTATATGTATATATATATATAGTATAGTTCTACTGTGCTGTTGATAATTTCAAAAAGGAAGCAAAATGGTCATGGAGAGAGTGTTTCCATAATTAAGTACCAGAGTCAACATTCCACCCCAACTCACCTGGCCTTAAGTCCAGTATCCCTTCCATTAAATCTTTCATGCTATACCTAGATATAATAAACCTAGGTCTTAGTTATTATAAATAATGTAAGCCATGAAGTATTCATATTATTTGAATCTGCATTACATATTTCCATTAAATCAATTGCCATCTTTTGCATAATTATAACTGGTAAGTGCAAAATTGAATATATGTAAACATCAATGCAGATTCCACCTTCACCCCACAGCAAGAGGGTCTTGCAAAGGCCGATAAGTAGCTACAAGAATTAGAACAGATCTCAAAAACTGGACTGCTGGGAACATTTACCATTTGAGTGGGAAGTATACTCTTCTACTTGAAAGAGAGAGGGCTATTCAAGGTTCTTGGTAACCACAATAGTTATAAATTCTCACTTGTGGGACTTCCCATGTCCCAGGCCAAAGTGTATGTTGGGGATGGATAGGTGGTAAGTTGAATTTTGGTATTATAATGTTTAATTTCAAAATTCTTTTACAGTCACTTTTTTAATCAGAAAAATTCCATTTTCCATAATCTACAGCTGTTTATTTTATGTCAAGTCACAGGAATTACAGTGAAGGCTCAAAACCTGTAGCAGACTGTAATACTAGTTAGAAGAACACATAATAAAGACTGAAAAATGAGCTTTATTAAGAGTTCTTTTCCTCACTTCAGTGCTACCAAGATGATGCAAATGCTCTTAGAAATTATGCTGTGTTGCCAGGTATTTTTTTTAGAGTGGGAAGAAAAAAAGAGCTGACTAGCTCAGCAGAGTGTGGTGATGACCCAGCACATATAATCATTGAACACAATACTGCAAAGTGTGCTAATTTGGATGATGTGATCAATAGCTTTGCAGCCATGAAAGCAAGAAAACATTATCTTGCAATCTCTGTTATTTTTGAAATGTGCCGTGATAGAGGTAGATATGATTTTGCTGCACTGTTGGGAGGGGGGATGGAAGAGAGGACATGATATAGTGCAAAAGAGAACTGAATTTGACTCGAATATCTGGATTTGAGCAGTATTCTCAACTCTTTAGGGTCATAGGGAATAAAGGGTTGAGATAGGAACATCTGATCCTTGTTAACTGGGATCCTGGCCAAATTGTTTACATCCTTGGTGTTCTAGTCAAATCTCTTAAATTATAAATTGCAGATAAAGTGTCATCCTGTCTTGGTAGAAGAAATTTCCTCATTTGGGAGTTCCCTGTGCCAATGAAATCATATGTCAAGAATCTGTCTCTATCCCAGCTCTTAAAAGATAATGTGACTGTTAGCAAATAACTTTATCTTTATAAACCTCATTCTCTTCATCTCTAAAATGGAGAAGTTTATCTTTGTGTGGCCTACTTCACAAAGTTGTTCAAGGAAGGCAATTTACATATCATAAAGTGATATAAATGCAAATTCTTATTATTGAATTTCTAAACAAATAAAAACAATTAGGATTTTAGAAGTTAAAGTTGTATTCCTCTTTGGGGGAGAATGAGGGGAGGAATGGTATAATATTCAAACCTTGATTAGGACACATAAATGCCTTGGCTTGACTCTGAAATGGGACTTATGAGAAAATATCATGAAGGGTACCTTTGCCAGCTGATGATGGAGCAGCAGCTAAAGTCAATGTCTGCTTTGCTTTTGTGGCCATTTGTCAGTATTCCCCATACCCACACTCCTGCCAAGTGATACTGTGTCTGACAACCTTAGTATGATACAATATCTAAAAGGTTGTGACTATATCAGCTGACACAGGAGGAACATAGGATAATTGGAAGAGTTTTGTTCTGGAGTCAGAGAACTTAGGTTCAAATAGCACCTCTGACTCTTACTAGCTGTGAGATCTTGGGCAAATTAACCTCTCTTTTTTTTCCATATGCAAAATCAGGAGGTTGTGATATATGACTTCTGGGATCCTCTTATCTCTAGATAATTGATGTACAATTAGGAGAGACATTAGAAGGCATCTAGTCTAATCCCAAATTGTTTTTTCAATTAACAAGCATTTATTTTTTCTTGCATGCCCTCCTACCACTCACAAGGAAGAGACAAAAGTAGATGGGGGTGGGGAAAGGGAGAGAGACAGAGACAGAGAGAGAAGAGAAACAGAGAAAGGAAGGGAAGGAGAAAGGGAAATACAGAGACACAGAGAGAGACAAAGAGATACAGATGCACAGAGAGACAAAGACTGAGACACAGAAAGAGAGATAGAGAAATGGAGACTGAGAGACAGACAGACACAACAGAGACAGAGACAGAAACGGAGAGACAGAGGCAGACAGAGAAAAACAGGCACAGAGACACACAGAGACTGACAGACAGACAGAGACAGATAGAGGAAGAGAAGCAGAATGGAGGAAGGGAGGGGAAAAGAGAAGTTGAGAAAGAGAAAGAAGAGGAAACAGAAAGACAGAGAGGAGGGAAAGAGAAAGAAAGAAGAAGAGAGAGGGAGAAGAGAAACAGTAACAGAGAAAAGCAGAGATAGAGGATCCTTGTAATTCTATAACATGTATGCACAGTCAATGAAAACAAATTCCCACAGAAGCCATTTCCAAAAATATGTGATTCTTTCTGCATCATAAGTCTATATCACTTCTCTATCAGAAGACAGGTCTCAATTCTTCATCATAGGGTCTTCCTAAATCTTGATTGATCATTGCATTGTTTAGACTTAAATCTTTCATATAGCAATTTGTCTTTAAAATGTTACTGTTATTGTCTATATTTTTCTCCTACTTCAGTTCAACTCACTTTGCAATGGTTGATACAGGTTTCCAAGGTTTCTCTACATTTGTCTCTTTCACCAGCTTTTATGGCATGATAGTACTTCATAGCATTTGTATACCATAATTTGTTCAGCAATTCTTTATGTATAGTTGAGGAAAACAAAGCTTAGATAGGTTAAAGGACTTGACCAGTTAATGGGCACTCTAGCAGGATTTGAATCCAACTCTTTCTGACTACAAGTTCAGTATATTAGCCCTCCATTCCATTTTCCCTCAATTCATAGATCTGTGATTGTCTGATTAATTTTTGTAATACTATTCCTTTCCATGCAAGACCTGTGATCCTCTATCTTTTGATATAAATTATGATGACATTTATCTTCCTTTTGACAGTTTATGAGATGATACCCAATCAGAATGACCCTCCTTAGAAAGAAACTCTGTCTCTGTCTTGCTCTCGCTCTTGCTTTTACTCTTGTTCTCTTTCTCTCTTGCTCTCTCTCTCTCTCTCTCTCTCTCTCTCTCTCTCTCTGTTTCTGTCTCTCTTTTCCTCCCTGCCTCCCCTCCCTCCCTCTCTCTGTCTCTGTATATATGTATATATATATATGGGATGAGAGAGAATATTTATTTATCAATATACATTACATATACACATTCATATGCACATATATATATATATATATATTTGAAAATATACACATATTTGTCTTACATACTCCTCACATGTTTCATCTATACACATCTATATCCATATATTTTCCTACATATCTTATAGATTTCTCAGATGTTTCATATATACACATATATGAATATATCATATATATGTATATATACATGAATGTAATGTAAAGGAGAAATAACATGATTTAGTAATAAACTGGGCATGTCTATTCTCATCTGTATTCCTTTATAAATCTTCATATATCTAATTTACTGGAAACTTTCATCTAAATTTTTCAATATTTTGTGGCTATCAGTGTACCAATTTGGTTATCCATCTGTTATCACATGCTCTCTTTATATAACCAGCCTGCCTTCTTTGCTGAAAATACTTGAATGTGATGAGGAGGATTACATAGCTCCTAGCTTTCGAGTCTTTCTTGATAATATAGTGCAACATGTTAACTTCCACCATGTAGCTTTCCTTTGTCCTTCAGCTCAACTGCCATGCTCCTTCTGAGATCAACTTCTTCCACAATCCTCAGCTCCATAGCAACAACAGGAGAATACTTTCATTTTTTTTTTCAAAAAAGGATTTTTAAATTTTTTATTAAAGCTTTTTATTTTCAAAACATATGCATAGATGAACCCTTGCAGAACCTTGTGTTCCAATTTTTTTTTCTCCCTCTCTTCCTCCCACCCCCTCCTCTAGAGGGCAAGTAATCCAATATATGTAAACATGTACAATTCTTTTATACATATTTCCACAATTATCATGGTGCACAAGAAAAATCAGATCAAAAAGGAAAAAAAATGAGAAAGAAAACAATGCAAGCAAACAACAACAACAAAAGTGAAAATACTATGTTGAAATCCACACTTAATCCCCAGAATTCTCTCTCTCTGGGTGCAGTTGGTTCTCTCCATCACAAGACCATTGGAACTAGCCTGAATCATCTCAGTATTGAAGAGAGCCACGTCTGTCAGAATTGATCATTATATAATCTTACTGTTGCTATTTACAATGTTATCTTGGTTCTACTCATTTTATTCAGCATCAGTTCATGTAAGTATCTCCAGGACTCTCTGAAATCATCCTGTTGATTGTTTTTTTTAGGAATACTTTCATTAAAATGATGATGTTTTATATCATCTTGGGATCATTAAAAATGCTACAAATTTTAAAAAATTAAATCCAGCCTATTTTGTTCATTTCACTCAATTCTAGGCCATGCACAGTGTCCATCTGTCATATCCAGAGGAGTGCACAGAATATGAGCTGAGAGTCCTATACTCCATCTACACCTATGGAAGCCTATATTTATAAAACAGTACAATCTGCTTCATCCATCATGTATCTTTTCATTTCCAGTGTAAACAATGTAATTCAATACAGTATAACACAACCCAATACAACACAACATAAATATGAAACAGTACAATGCATTACAATACAAGCATTTATTAACTGTCAACTCTGTTCCACAATAAAACTATAAATCCACAAAAAGAATGAAAAGATTATCTGATATGAACAGGTAACAAGATAGAACAAACAAGGAACTTCAAACACAATAGAAGTAAAAAATATCATCAGGGAATTTATCTTAGAAGGAGAAGATGAGCTGATTATATGCTACAGTTGAAGGATGGCAGAATACCAGTATCCTTGCAATATCAAGAGAAAATTAAGACAGCCTCCAGCATGACGGATGGAAGATAGGATGGGCAATTCTGTAAGGGTTGTGGTTGCATCCTCAGAATTGTTAAGATTACAAATTTATTTGATATTTGAATGGATGCAAAGAGGATTCAAAGCAGGTTAATGACATTTTGAGTCCTCAAAGAACTATGAGAAAAGAATATTCAGTCACTAGCAGCCATCTTGAAAGCCTGGAAAATGGAATAGTTATGGCAGAATTTCAGAAGAGAAAAGTTGTCCTGATTTTTTTAAAAGAGAATCTACACACTGTAGACTAAGAAGCTTAACTTCAATTTCTAGTACATTATTGGATGCACCACTAAAAGGATAGTAAATATATATCTAGAAAAAGAAGTGATGATAACAAAAATACACCATAACTTTGTCAAAAATAGGAGATGATAGTTTAGTAATTTTTTTTCTTTTTGAATAAGATTATTAAATTGGCAGATCCCAGAAATGTCCTCACTCTCATTTGTTAAGGTTTTAGCAAAGCATTTTAAAATGATCTCATATTACTACTGTGAAAAATATGGAAAGATGTGGGTTAAATGTTAGTTCAATTGGATGGTTTCAGAGTTGATGAATGATCAGACTTCAAGAAAATTCATTAATGGTTTGATATCAATTTGGAAGAAAGTCTTTGGTGTAGTAACCCAGGGAACTTTGCTTGACCTAATGCTGTTTAACATTTTTATAAGTAATTTGAATAAAGGCACAAGAGGCATGCTCATCAAATTTGCTGGTGATATATAGACAGGAGGTATATAGGACTAATACAGTTGATGGCAAAGTCAGGATCCAAAAAAACCTTGAAAGACTATAACACTAAATCAAATCTCATGAGATGAAATTCACCAGGGATAAATGTAAAGTCTTATACTTTGTTTAAAGAACTATTACAACTACAGATAGGCCAGACATAATTAAATAGCAGTTTGTCCCCTAAAAAGATCAGGGGATTTCAGTGGACTGAAGACATGAGCCAACAGTGTACAGTATGATATGATGATAAAATCTTGGGCTGTATTAGAAGCAATGTGTCCAGGACTAAGGGACTGCTAATGGTGGTGCTGCTTTCTGCAGTGATTAGACTTTCCTTAGGGTATTGTGATCAGTTCTGGCCATTGGATTTAAAATGATTAGCTAGAAAGCAGCCAGAGAAGGATGGAACTGTGAAAGGCCTCAAAATCATATCCTATGGAAATTGGTTGAGGGAAATGGGAGGTCATTAGTTTGGAAGCAGACAAGACTTTGTTCAGGAGTTCTTACTTTGAGAATCTGTGAACTTTAAAACTATGTATTTTGATAAATCTACCTTAATATAATTGGTTACCTTTGTATTCCTTGTATTTGGTTTTATGAATTTTAAACTCTGATTCTGAGAAGGGCTTCATAGTATTCCTCAGTCTGTACAAGTTGTCTATGACTCAGAAGGATCAAGACTCTGACTTTGTAGAAATATGATAGATTTGTTGTTTTCCTCATCCTCATCATCTTCATTGCCATCATTTTTGTTATTGTTGTTCAGTTGTTTCAGTTATGTCCAACTCATTTGGAGTTTTCTTGGCAAAGATACTGCAGTGATGTGCCATTTTCTTCTCCAATGACAAACTATCTTCAGAAGGAGAGTACTGAACAAGAATAAGATTAGTTTGTTGTCTTAGTCATAGGAGACAGAAAGAGAGCAATTCATCATATGGATGTTGCAGAGAGGCAGATATAGACTTGATGGGCAAGGTTGCTAATGAGGTTGTTCAAAGTGCCTTGAGACATCATGGATTTCCTCTCCCTACAGGTCTTCAAGCAAAGGATGGATGACTACTTTTCAAGTGTATTGCACAGGGGATTTTTATGAAGTTATAGGTTGGATTAGATGACTTTTGAGATCCCTTTCTTTTTTGTTTTGCTTTATTTTATTTTTATTTTAATAACATTTTATTTTTCCACACACATGCAAAGGTAGCTTTCAGTGTTCATCTTTGCAAAACCTTGTGTTCCAAATTTTTTCTCCTTCTCCTCCCTTCTCCCCTGTCCCCAAGACCACAAGCAAACCAATATAGCTTAAATGTGTGGAATTCTTCTAAAGATATTTCCATATTCTTCATACTGTGCAAAAAAAAAAAATCAGATCAAAAGGAAAAAAAAAAACATGAGAAAAGGAGAAAAAGTTTATTGGAATTGCCTTGAATCACCTCACTGCTGAAAAAAGCCAAGTCCACCATAGTTGATCATCACAAAATCTTGTTGTTACTGTGTACAATGTTCTCTTGGTCCTGTTTACTTAACATCAGTTCATATTAAATCTTTCAAGGCTTTTCTGAATTCAGTCTGCTTATCATGTCTTATAGAACAATAATATTCCATTACATTCATATGCCATAACTTATTCAGTCTTTCTCCAACCAATGGACATCCATTCAATTTCCAGCTACTTGCTACTACAAAAAGGCTGCAACAAATATTTTTTCACATATTTTTTTTTTCTCTTTTATGATGAGATCCCTTTCAATTGAGTGATTTTGTGTGAAATGGATGTGTTTAACCTAAGGGAAAAAAATTTCCATTCTCCACTGGTAATCTGTGGCAGTTGGGATTAAGTGACTTGCCCGAGGTCACACAGCTAGGGAATGTTAAGTGTCTGAGACCAAATTTGAACTCAGGTCCTCCTAACTTCAAGGCTGGTGCTTTATCCACTGCGCCACCTAGCTGCCCCTCCCATTCTCAACTTAGATGTCAAATTAGCTTTTCTATAGTGCAAGTCTGCCTGTATTGTTCCCCTTATCTAGTAAACTCCAATGGCTTGTCTATAACCAGCATGATCAAATATAAAATCCTGTTTGTCTTTTAAAATGCTTCCCAACTTGTTGGCCCCTTTGTTACCTTTCCAATCTTTTTATTCACTACTTCCCTCCATCTACTCTGCCATTGAATGACATTAGCTCCCTTCTGTTCCTCACACGTGACACTTTATCTCCTGATAGCTTTTTCCCTACCTGGCTGTCCCCTGTGGCTGTAACTCTCTCCTTCTTTATCTCTGCTTGCTGGTTTCCTAGCTTCCTTCAGGTCTCAACTAAAATTTTACCTTCTGTTAGAAGTTTTTCTAATCCTTAATCTTGATGCTGCTGATCCTAAAAAATCTTTGTACACAGTTGTTTGCATGTTGCCTCCACTATAAGACTGATATCTTTGAGGTAAAGGATTGTCTTTTGCCTTTCTTCATATCCCATGCCTGGCATATAGTAAGTACTTAATAGATGTTAGTTGACTATCTTTGTAAAACTCTGTTTAATAGCTTTATTTGAAATTCTGACTTGTGAAAGAAGGATTACATTTGTTTAACTTGACTCCAGAAGGAGAAGCAGAGGCAGTGATTAAAAATTACAATAGAAAGTAAATTCTGTCTCCATGCATACAAGATCACAGTTTTAGAGCTGGAAACTTCAAAATTCATCTCAAGGAACTCTTTAACTTTTCAACTGAAAAAACTGATATTGGGTCTAAGTTAAGTATCTGGGGTAGGATTTGAATCTATGTTTTCTTAGTCAAGAACCAGAACTCTTAGGGGCAGCTAGATGGCTCAATGAATAGAGAACTGGTGCTGAAATCAGGATGGACCTGAGTTCAGATCCAGCCTCAGACACTTAATAGTTCCTAACTGTTTGATCCTAAACAAGTCACTTAACCTCAAATGCCCCAGAACAAAAAAAAAAAAGAGAGACTCAGAACTCTATATAAGAAAAATTATTCCTAACCTTTAGAGCTGTCTAAAAATTTAAATTATGTCAAAAGAGAATGAAAGACACAGCATGTTTCATCACAAGAGACCTTCAAGCACAGATGGGATGACCACCTTTCAAATATATCATATTTTCTTTCCTTGAACTTCTGGTGTGAAGGCTGCTGAGACTTTTTTAGAATTGTTCATTCACTTTTGATGTCTACTTAATTCACCCAATTCTCACCTGTGGTTCCAAGAAGATGTAGCATGTGCAGCCACCATATGCCAGTAAAATCATTCCAGCTAAATCAGGTTGAAGTTATCTGATAGGTTTAAGATGATGTAGAGGGTGTCTACCCCAAATGTGTGAAGACTTCCCCAGTGGAATTGGTGGAAAATTTGTTCCAATGACCATAAAAGTGGAGTTCTTAGAGCTTAGTCCAACATCAAAGACACCAAGGTCATCAACTGCATTCCAGGCCATCACTAATTGTCTTGAATTTTATCTTGCCACTGGAGTTCAATGACTGAAAGAGTGAGGTTGTTAACTTTGTACAACTCTGCTTAACTTAAATCCAATTCATACACAAGTCATCAACTCATGATGCCATTGGTCCTTTTCAAAAACAAAAGACAAAAAAACCCCAACAATAACAATTTTTATTTGGTACAGATTGGATTAGAAGTTTGCTGAAGCCTTTTTTTTTTCTAAATCAGTGATTTTGAATGAACTGGGTATGTTTAACATAAAGAAAAATCCCACTTGCTTGGGTTGTTGTAGAACATGTTCTTGAATAGCTATAGTTTAGATTAGCAGATCTTGTGGGCTCAGTCTTATTCCAATATCTGATTCTTGGAAATAATGTCACAGTAGGACATCATAACACCACCTAGTGCACATAAAAAGTTGCATGAGCAAAACTTTATCCTATAGTAAGCCATCCATGCCAAAATGTGTTCATTGAACTTTAGTAATTATGAGGGTTTTTTTTAACCTGACTCAATGGTTCTTGTATATCATATGTTATTATGATTTCCTTAATCAGTAAAGACTATCAAAAAGTGATGATAGGAAAATGCCACCTTCCTCCTCAAATTTATAGGCACTACTCTATCAGAGCATTTTAATTTGAAAGCTACTTCTTTAAGAAAAAAGTTAATTTATCCAAGGTCATTGAAACACATGGTTAAATATCAACGTGCTATAATATTATACTGCCAAGAGAAATGAGATCAGGTTCCTCTGAGCCTTGAAAATGCATGTCACCTTTAAAATGCTCCATGAATCTGCCAACCAGCAGGTACTACTTTTCACCTTTGCCTACCACCTTGCTCATAACCTTAAGAAAATGTGAAGGAAATGCACATTTTGCATTGAAATTTACTAGATTATACTGACTGCTTATTAGTGTCAAGGGGGGATATCTCCAGGATGAAGAAAGAGGGGGAAATTATTACATTTATTATCACTACAAGCCAAGAAGAGGGAGGCATGGAATCCAGATTGAAGGATTTCAGGAAAACAAATGACACCTCTCAATCTAAATTTACTTTTCCTCCCTTGAAAAAAAAATCAGTTGTCAAACTGAGCTGAAGTTTTAAAAAATTTCATTTTAAAAACAAGTGGACTGTTCAATTCCATGAGAATGGTTGACTAAACCAAATGTCATAAAAGTAAAATATAGACTTCAACTTCAAGCATCTCAGTTTGTCAGATCTACCAGTGCAGATCATACTTGATAGCTTTGGTAATAACAGCTAACATTAAATGCTTTGAAGTTGGCAAAGTGCTTTGCATATGCTGCCTCCTGTATGACTTACAGCAACCATGTTTAATAGGCACTATTATTATCCCTCTTTTACAGATGAGAAAATTAAGGCAGACAGAGGTTAAATGACTTGTCCTGGCTCATAAAACTATCAAGAATGTGAGGCAGGACTGGAAATCAGAGGTTCTTGCCTCTAAAACACACTCCTTTCAGGTACCTATTTTGGGGCTAGGTAGATAGAGCACTGGACTGAGTTCAAATCCAATCTTGGAAATTGCTAGCTCTGTGACTGGATAAATTAGTAACCTTTCTTTGCCTCAATTTTTTCATCTGTAAAATGGGAAAAATAATAGCATTTTACTCTGAGTTATTGTGAAGATCAAATAAAATGACAATGGAAAAGAACTTACATAGTACCTGGTACATAGTAAGTGCCATATGTTAGTCATTATTATTACTAGCTGTCTGATCCTGTGTAAGTCATCTGACTGTTAACTGCCTCAGTTTTCCTCATATGCAAAATGGGGAAAATAGCATCTACCTTCCAGAGAGGATCAAATGAAATCATAATTGAAAAGCCCATAGCAGAGTACCTGGCATATAGTAAGCACTCATTTTAAAAAAAATTAGCTAGTTATTATGACTGAATCATTTTTTTTCCTATGGCTAACTTGAGGTGAGTCTTTATGGACTTAGCTGGACTTGTTCTTGGATGGCTTGGTAAAAAATAAGGACTAGAAGTGGAGGCTCTGAGTTCAAATGCTAGCTTTGGTACTTATTGTGTTATAAAATTAAATAACATATTGCAATATTTTGCAAAATTTGAAACACTATATAAATTCTAGTAGTTGTTGCTGCTGCTGCTGTTATTGTTGTTAGTGAGACTTTTGGACAAGTGACCACCTTTCCAGGACTCAATTTTCTTATCCTCAAAATAAGCGAATTGGACTGACTGATCTCTAAGGTTCCTTCTTGCCTACATCCTCTGAATCCATCACCAGGCCTGTACTTGAAAACTTTCCAATGGGATGAGACCTAACCAAATCAATCAGTTAGCAAACATTTATTAAGAACTTACTATGTGCCAGATATATGTAAAGAAAATCAAAGTCACAGCGCCTGCTCTCAAGGAACTTAATACACACACACATATACACAATAGCATTTTATTTTTCAGATAGTTTCCAACATTCATCCTTGCAAAACCTTGTTTTCCCAATTTTTCTCCCTTTCTCCATACACCCCTTTCCCTTAGACAACAAGCAATTGAATATAGGTTAAACATGTGCAATTCTTCCAAAGATATTTCCACATTTATCATGCTGCCCAAGAAAAATTTGATCAAAAAGGGGAAAAAAACAAGAAAGGAAACAACAACAACAACAAAAAGGTGAAAATACTATGCTTTGATCCACATTCAGTTTCCATAGTTCTTTCTCTGGATGCAATGGCTCTCTCCAACACATCTATTAGAATTGAACTGAATCACCTCATTGAGCCAACTCCATCACAGTTGATCACACATAATCTTACAGTTACTGTATACAATGCTCTCTTGGTTCTACTCACTTTACTTAGCATCAGTTCATATAAGTCTATTCAGGCCTTTCTGAATCATCCTGTTGATCATTTCTTATTGCACTATAATTACATATGATTGTTCAGGTAATTATACTATAATTGCACCATTACATTAATATGCCATATACATATACATATATATATATATATATATACCATACCAAACATACCATACATAATATTCCATACCATTCAATAATTCCCCAACTGATGGGCACCCATCCACTCAGTTTCCAGTTCCTTGCTACTACAAAAAGGGCTGCCACAAACATTTTTGCACATGTGGGAAGGAGCTTACATTCTACCGGAGAAAAAGGCATACAAGATACACATACAATGTTATTGTTGTCCTCCAATCTTGTCTGCTTTTTATCACCCATGACCACACCATGCCAGACCTTTCTATTCTCCACCACCTCTCAAAATCTGTCCAAGTTCATTTCCACTGTTTCCATGACCCCATCTCTCCATCTCATCTTCTGCCAGCACCTTTTTCTTTACCTCACATCTTTCCCAACATCAGGGTCTTTTCCATTGAATTCTTCTTCTCTTTATGAGACTAAAATATTTAAGATTCAGTTTCAGTATTTGACATTCTAGGGAATGGTCTGAATTAATCTCATTAAGTATTGACTGATTTAATAGTCTTATTGTTAAAGGGACTCCCCAAAGTTTTTCCAGCACCATAACTCAAAAGTATTGATATTGCAACACTCAGCTTTTCTTAAAGTCTGACTATCAATGTAATAAATCATATATTGCTACTGGAAAAAAAAGTTTGTCTGTATGGACCTTTTTGTCAGCAAGGTGATTCTCTCTACTTTTTAGCATGTTGTCCAGATTTGCCATGGGTTTCCTTCCAAGAAGGAATGAGTCATGGATGTAATAACCATCTGCAATAATCTTTGAGCTCAAGAATATAAAATCTGACACTGCTTCCATTTCTTTTCCATCCCTTTGCCAGGAAGTAATGGGACCAGTTTCTAATATCTTATTATTATTTTTCTTTGGTTAAGCTTCAAGCTAACTTTTATATACTCCTCTTTCACCTTCATCAAGAAACTACATTTAGAGCAAATGGAAGGCAATCTGAGAAGGGAAGGCAGTAGCAGCCAAGAGAACCAGGGAAAGCCTCCTGTAGGTGGTGAGATTTGAGCTGAGTATTAAGGGAAGGCAAGGAGACTTAGAAGCAGAGGTGAGAGAATTGCAGGCGTGAGAGATAGCCACTGTGACGACATGGGATAGGAAATGGACTATTGTATTGAAGGAAATGTATGTTGGCCAACGTAGGGGGCTTGTGAAGTGCGGTGAATGTTGGGAGAGGGGGAAATCAGATTAGAGCAAAAAACCTTTGTGCTCTCTGGTAATGTGGACTTCTCAAACCATGGTCACCTCCAGGTCACATTGAGGTTTTGGAGTAGAATTTCATAAAGGAACAAATACACAGGTGTAGGGAGAGGTATCACAACTTCCGAATCCCTTATAAAACATACACACACACACACACACACACACACGTATATATAAACAAACCCATCTTCCATTGATTAAGGGCAGGGGCCACAGTTCTAACCATTGTGAGAAAGACCTAAGTAGCTTCTGCTAATTTAATTTATTTCTAATTCAATAATCATACCTGTAATATGCCAAGTATTATGCTAGATGCAGGGGGATTAAAAGGTGGAAACAAAAGAACCCTTGTATTCAAGGATATTATGTATCCCTGAAGAAAAGATATACACACTGATGAATCAATACATTGATCTTGGCAGTGAGGGAGGAAATCAGGTGAAGAAATTCATGGGGTACCTGAGCTAAATTCTGAAGAAAGATATGAACACATTCCAAGTAACTTCTGAAAAGAGACCCTGAGTCTTTACCCAAAAGGAGAATTGCCTCATTAGGAAGCCAGAAATTGAGGCACTATACCTAAATGACATTAGTTGTAGTTCAAGAATATTATTTTTATTTTATTTTAATAAATTTAATTGCCATCTTTTGTTTTTATGTCACCTAGATTTTTCCATGCACCCTGGACCCTTGCCCCTCCCAGAGAGCCAGGGCTTAAAATAAAGATTTTTTTTTAAAAAAGAGGAAGTAGAGGAAAAAACCAAATTCAGTCACATCAAACAATACATTGGGAAAATCTGGCATTACAGATGATTGTTTACTTCCATGGACCTAAATTTCTGCAAAGGAAGTAGAAGAAAGGTGTCTTCTCCTATAATTTTTTTGGGGGAAAGTTAGCATTTTGCAATATGCAGATTAAATTCTTAAAACATATATTTTGAAATGAGTTAATCAAAACTCTAGATTTGATGTTATGATTTTTACTAATGAAATATTTAATTACATTTTAATCTTCATTACTCAGGTTATAGCACTTTAATTTTGTTTTTATTCTCAGGAAGCATTTGAATAGATACATAAACACACAAAATCTTATGACTGACATCTGTACTATGATTTATACTTCTGTACAGCCTTTTATCTCCCAACATATTCAGACAATTCATTGTCACCCAGCCATGATATATGGGTAGAGATGTCCCGTTACCTTCATTTTGTAGATGAGAAAAGCAAAACTACAAGATGAAATGATTTGCCCAATGAGTCAGGATGGAGTCAAGAAGAGGATCCAGATTTTAAGATGATTGGTTGTCTGGATTAACTAGCAGTACGTGTTACCTACCAAAGATCAAAAACATCAATCTTTACCTTCCCCCCACCCCCTGGCTTCCAAACTGCTTTCTAGCTTCATGTTTTCTTTACTCATGTGATGCCAGACAACTTCAAAAGAGTCCCATGCTGGCAAAGTCTCAAACTTTTGCAGCACATATCCTACACCATCTAAAAAAAATCCTATTTGCAAGCTACTTTAAATAGCTTTAGATTAGAAAAGCCTTAAGGGCAGCAAGCATAACTATTTTGCTTATTTACTTACTATATATAGTACCATTTGCATTTCTGAGAGATAATATTACATAACAAAGTTTTATTTTCCTCCTGACACTCTTCCACCTAAAATTTAAAAATAAAACTCTATCAAACATGGAGAACACCCTGAGTTCATTACTTTTGTTAGGAATTTAATAGCCTGGTTCATCAATGGTCCTCTGGGTATTTGGTCATTCCATCAATCAAAGTTGGTGTTCTATCTACTGTTCTACCTCGTTGTCCTAATCATGTTATTGTCACATAAATTAATTTCCTGTTCAAATTCAACCTCAGATATTTATTAACAGTATGACTTTGTAAAAGTTAATCAAACTCAATTTCTTTTTCTTTTTTTATTAAAGCTTTTTATTTGGAAAACATATGCATGGGCAATTTTTCAACATTGATCCTTGGCAAAGCTTTCTGTTACAAAATTTTCCCTCCTTTCCCCCACCCCTCCCCTAGAAGGCAGGAAGTCTAATGCATATTAATTATGTTAAAATACTTGATAAATCAAATATGCGTATACTATCTATATAGTTATCTTGCTGTATAAGAAAAATCTTATCTACAAGAAAAAAAACCTGAAAAGGAAAACAAAATGCAAGCAAACATCAACAGAAAGCATGAAAATGCTATTTTGTGATCCACACTCAGATCCCACAGGTCTCTGCCTGAGTGTATGTGGCTTTCTTCATCACTGAACAACTGGAACTGCTTTGAATCATCTCATTGTTGAAGAGAGCCATGTCCATCAGAATTGATCATCATATATTCTTCTTGTTGCCATGAATAATGATCTCCTGGTTCTGCTCATTTCACTCAGCATCAGTTCATGCAAGTCTCTCCAGGCTTCTCTGAAATCATCCTTCTGGTCATCAAACTCAATTTCTTCAACTATAAAATGAGAATGATACTAGCGCCTACTTATTGGGAGGATCAAATGAAATAAGATCTGTGATGTGCCATATAAATGCTAGCTATTACTATTTTTCTTTGCTGTTGTTCAGTCATTTTTCTGTTGTGCCCAACTCTTCATGACCTCATTTCAGATTTTCTTAGTAAAGATACTAGAATGAGCTTTCCTTTTCTTCTCTAGTTCATCTTACAGATGAGTAAACTGAGGCAAAGAGGATGAAGTGACATGCCCAGGGTCATAACAACTGGTGAGTATCTGAAGCCAGATTCAACTTAGGAAGATAATTCTTCCTGACTCTAAGCTTGGTACTCTACCCACTGCCCTACCTAGCACTCCTATTATTATTAGATTACTGACCTGCAAAGATAGATGGAATTTAATCACCCAGGATTTTTCTATACTATTGAAAACACAGATCCAGTCCCTATTCCTATATGCTACTACAAGCAAAATGGCCCTTAGACATGCTTTTCTGATGTGGAAAAGAATTCTCATTTAAGATCACAGTATAAAGTGAAGATAACTATAAAATAGTAACATAAAAAAAATTACAGAATTACAGAGTTGGAAAGGATTCTAGCAGCTAAGTCCAAACCATCATTAAAGAGAGCTCCAAATGGATGCAATTTGACTTCACTGTCTTAGTCTCCTTATCTGTAAAATGAATGATTTGGAAAGGAAAGCTTCTCAGGATCTTTCTAATTCTAGATGTAAGAGACTATAATCCTCAACAATTGGGGTGTTCAAGACTTCAATAGATTGAGAACTCCCTATCTCCCCAAGTAATGGTGATCCAATCTCAACTTAAAAAACTCCATTGATTGAGAACTGCCTTCTAAAGTAGAGTATCCCACTTTTGGTCTGCGTCAATTTGCTTTTTAAATGTCTTGATTGGACTTGTGATTTCACTGGTACAAGGAAATGCCAGATAAGAAATCCTTTTCCCAATGCAGGATGAAAACTTCTCTGCAACTTGGAGATTTAGAAGTTTGCCTAGAACATTGAAGAGTTTAAGCAATTTGCCCAGAATCACAAATTAGTATATGTTGGAGCAAGACTTGAACCTTTCTTTAACATTCCACTTTGATTATGTTTAGAAAAATTGTATATGTTTAGCCTATATTGGATTGCTGGCTGTCTTGGAGAGGGAAGAGGAAGAAAGAGAGGTAGAAAAATTTGGAACACAAGGTTTTTCAAAAGTGAATACTCTTTATTATTAGATTCTTTATGATCCAATTTTTCATTTCCTTGGCAAAGAAAATTAAGTACTAATAAATAAAATTACTAATGACAGATCTATTTTTAAGCATCTTTTATTCATTGTTAGTATTGATAATCATCACTTCATTGAGTTCTATTTAACAAATCTGATACTATTTTTACAAGGCCATGTTACTCTTTTATAGCAACTTTAAGTTTTGTGAGAGGGAGTTATATATACCAGCTTATTTATATACTTTATATAGACATATTCAAATATACCTTTCTTATATATATTTTCCTTTTTAAAAAATAAATCTGAATTGATTGACTCCCAGAGTATCACTTCATTTAGTCAATTCCTTCTTTAAAGGCTTTGAACTTCCTTTGAAAGAACTGCATTATTAAGAACAGGGGTAACTAGGTAGCACAGTTGATAGAGTAGGGCCCCAGAGTCAGAAAGACATCTTCCTAAGTCCAAATCTGGCTTTGGAATGTTGCTCTGTGACCTGGGCAAGCCACTTAACCCTGTTTGCTTCAGTTCGTCATCTGTAAAATGATCTGATGAAGGAAATGGCAAACCAGTCTAGTATGTTTGCTGAGAAAATCCAAAATGGGGTCATAAATAGTCAGACAAGAACGAACATTACCCAACAACAATAACAAATTATTAAAATCATGACATCTCTCTTGGGCCAAGTTCCCTTTTCAAATTTTAGATTGTAGGGAATTACATATTCCCTTTCTTTTAACAATTCCACAGAATCATAGAATTTCAGTCCCCCTAGTTTAAGTCATACTTCCCCCCCAGAAATTTCCATTACAACACAACTAACAAGCAATGGCTCAGCCTTCAGTTAAGAACTCCCAAAAGGGGAATCCCCAACTATCAAGTCAATCCATTCTACTTTTGGACATCTCTAATTGAGAGGAAGTTCTTCTTAATATTCAGCCTAAATTTGCCTCTTTAAAACTTCCACCCTTTGCTCCTCACTCTATCCTCAGAAACTCAAGAAAATAAATCTAATCTCTCATTGACATGATAACTTTTCTTTTTTTAAATTTTTCTACATTGACCTTTGCAAAAAACATTTTTTCCCAAGCTTTTCCCCTCCTTCCCCCCACCCCCCCCCTAAATGACAGGTAATCTAATACATGCTAAATATGATAAATTATATGACAAATCCAATATATGTATACATATCTATACAGTTATTTTACTGCACAAGAAACATCAGATCTAGAAAGAGAGAAGAAAAAAAACAACCTAAGAAGGAAAACAAAATGCATGGAAATATTCACAGAAAGCATTAAAATGCTATGTTGTGGTCCACACTCAGTTCCCACAGGCCTCTCTCTGTATATGAGTATCTCTCTCTGATGTATATGAGTATCTTCATCGCTGAACAAAAGGAACTGGTTTGAATCACATCATTGTTGAAGAGAACCATGTCCATTAGAATTGATCATTGTATAGTCTTGTTGCTGTGTATAATGTTCTCCTGGTTCTGCTGATTTCACTCAGCATCAGTCCATGCAAGTCTCTCCAGGCCTCTCTGAAATCGTCCTGCTGGTCATTTCTTACAAAACAATAATATTCCATAACATTCATTTACCAAAATTTATTCAGCCATTCTCCAATTGATGGGCATCCTTTCAATTTCCAGTTTCTAGCCACTACAAAAAGGGCTGCCACAAACATTTTTGCACATGTGGGTCCCTTTCCCTCCTTTAAAATCTCTTTGGGATATAGGCCCAGTAGAAACACTGCTGGGTCAAATGGTATGCACAGTTTGATAACATTTTTTTTATTTGTATAACATATGTATGGGTAGTTCCGCAGCATTGATCTTTACAAAGCTTTCCATTACAACTTTTACCCCCAGTCCCCTCCCCTCCCCTAGATGGCAGGAAGTCCGCTACATGTTAATAATGTTGGAATACTTGACAAGTTGTGCAAAAAAAAAAAAATCCTATCTACAAGAAAAAAAAGAAAACCAGACAAAGGCAACACAATGCAAGCAAACCTCAACAGAGAGCTTGAAAATGTTACGTTATGGTCTATATTTCAAATCCCTCTCTCTGGGTGTATATGGTTTTCTTCAGTGAACAATTGGAACTGGTTTGAGACAATTCTTTGTTGCAGAGAGCCATGTCCATCAGAATTGATCATCATGTAATACTGTTGTTGCTGTGTATGATGATCTCCTGGTTCTGCTCGTTTCACTCAGCATCAGTTCATGCAAGTCTCTCCAGGCCTCTCTGAAATCGTCCTGCTGGTCGTTTCTTACAGAACAATAATATTCCATAACATTCATGTACCATAATTTATTCAGCCACTCTCCAATTGATGGGCATCCCTTCAGTTTCCAGTTTCTAGCCACTACAAAAAGGGCTGCCACAAACATTTTTGCACATGTGGGTCCCTTTCCCTCCTCTAAGATCTCTTTGGGATATAGG
Organism: Myrmecobius fasciatus; assembly: GCA_023553655.1. NCBI lineage: Eukaryota > Metazoa > Chordata > Mammalia > Dasyuromorphia > Myrmecobiidae > Myrmecobius > Myrmecobius fasciatus. The sequence goes on along the minus strand of JAJPUD010002031.1, from coordinate 313,470 downwards.
CCCAGTAGAAACACTGCTGGGTCAAAGGGTATGCAGAGTTTGATAGCTTTTTGAGCATAGTTCCAAATTGCTCTCCAGAATGGTTGGATCCGTTCACAGTTCCACCAACAATGTATCAGTGTCCCAGCTTTCCCACATCCCCTCCAACATTTGTCATTATCTTGTCCTGTCATCTTAGCCAATCTGATAGGTGTGTAGTGGTACCTCAGAGTTGTCTTAATTTGCATTTCTCTGATCAATAGTGATTTGGAGCAACTTTTCATATGACTAGAGATGGTTTTAATTTCATCATCTGAAAATTGTCTGTTCATATCCCTTGACCACTTATCTATTGAAGAATGGCTTGAATTCTTATATATATGAGACAATTCTCTATATATTTTAGAAATGAGGCCTTTATCAGAACCATTAAATGTAAAGATGATTTCCCAATTTGATGCTTCCCTCCTAATCTTGTCTGCATTAGTTTTATTTGTACAGAAACTTTTTAACTTAATATAATCAAAATTATTTATCTGGTGTTCAATTAGGAGTTCCAGATCTTCTTTGGACATAAATTTATTCCATCTCCACAGGTCTGAGAGGTAAACTATATTACGTTCCTCTAATTTGCTTACAAAATCACTCTTTATATCTAGATCTTGAACCCATTTAGATCTTATCTTGGTATGTGGTGTTAGGTATGGGTCAAGCCCTAATTTCTTCCACCCTACTTTCCAGTTTTCCCCGCAGTTTTTGCTGAATAGTGAGTACTTATCCCAAAAGCTGGGGTCTTTGGGTTTATCAAACACTAAATTGTTAAGGTTATTGCCTAGATTGTCCTGATAACCTATCCTATGCCACTGATCGACTGCTCTATTTCTCAGCCAGTACCAAATGGTTTTGATGACCGCCGCTTTATAATATACTTTTAGATCTGGTACAGCAAGGCCACCTTCATCTGCCTTTTTTCTCATTAATCCCCTTGAAATCCTTGACCTTTTGTTCTTCAAAATGAACTTTGCTACTATTTTTTCTAGATCTGTAAAATAATTTCTTGGGAGCTTGATTGGTATGGCACTAAATAAGTAGATTAGTTTGGGTAGTATTGTCATTTTTATTATATTTGCTCTGCCTACCCATGAGCACCTAATGTTTTTCCAATTGGTTAGATCTGATTTTATTTGTGTGGAAAGTGTTTTGTAGTTTAGTTCATATAGTTTCTGACTTTTCCTTGGCAGATAGATTCCCAAATATTTTATCCTATCATCCATTATTTGGAATGGAATTTCTTTTTGTATCTCTTGCTGCTGAATTTTGTTGGTAATATATAAAAATGCTGATGATTTATATGGATTAATTTTGAATCCTGCAACTTTGCTAAAGTTGTGAATTGTTTCTAGTAGTTTTTTAGTTGAGTCTTTAGGGTTCTCTAAGTATACCATCATGTCATCTGCAAAGAGTGATAATTTGGTTTCTTCATTACCTACTCTGATTCCTTTTATCTCTTTTTCTTCTCTTATTGCTAAAGCTAACATTTCTAATACAATATTAAATAGTAATGGTGATAGTGGGCAGCCTTGTTTCACTCCTAATCTTATTGGGAATGGTTTTAGTTTGTCTCCATTACATATGATGCTTGCTGATGGTTTTAAATAGATGCTACTGATCATTTTAAGGAAAAGCCCATTTATTCCTATGCTCTCTAGTGTTTTTAATAGGAAAGGGTGTTGGGTTTTTTCAAATGTTTTTTCTACATCTATTGAGATAATCATAGTTTGGTTATTGTTTGTTTGTTTGGTTTGGTTATTAATATAATTAATTATGCTGATAGTTTTCCTAATATTGAACCACCCCTGCATCCCTGGTATAAATCCTACTTGGTCATAGTGTACTATCCTGGGGATGACTTTCTGTAATCTCATTGCTAGCTTGATAACTTCTTGAGCATAGTTCCAAATTGCTCTCCAGAATGGTTGGATCCATTCACAGTTCCACCAACAATATATCAGTGTCCCAGTTTTCCCACATCCCCTCCAACAGTTATCATTACACATGATAACTTTTCAACTCCTTGAAGACAGCCATCATCTCTCCCCCCCTTCTTCCCTTTACTTCTATTTCTTTACATGCTCAAACCCTTCTGGTTTCCTTATTCTACCAGCTAAGACAAATAAGGAAATAAAGTGAATCCACCATGGAATATACTTGATAAAAAGATGTTGGCTTTTGATGATTATTATTTCTTTTTTTTCTAGACATTTACTAACCAGATCTTTAAAAATATGGTCTAGAGTAGTAGTGTCAGACTCTTATAAAAATGAAATCATATATTGACTTAGAAAATCATTTATTATCATTATTTATGTTCTACTGTATTTTAAAATTTTATTTTGATAAATAGTTATCAATTATATTTTAATATATTTTGGCCCTACTTTGGGCCAAATATATTAATTGGGGAGATTTGGGGGCCAATTGACCAGTAGGTAATGTGTTTAATATCTCAAATGACAAGTTCCAGCAAATATCTTGAAAAATCTCAGAAAGACCAAAAATAAGAAAAATTGGGGGAATGTGGAAATCAGTCTGTCCAAAAATACATACAACAAAAGCCAAGAGGATTAAGGCTGATAGAAGGGTTAGGCTAGGGAAACCAGATAGAAGCTCAATAATGTGGCCAGCAGCTAGCAAAATAAGGATAGAAGAGGCAGTGTAAACATCACTAACTTTACTGGAACCTAGGAAAAGGGAAAGAGGAGGGGAATCCATATGATGTTCTACAGATGGACCTAAAACTTGCCTGTGCTTTGAACAGCAGCACCAAAACAATCTCCAATAACAAGAATTTGAAGCCAGATCCAAGCTTTGTCAGGAAGCAGGATACAGAATTAACCCACAGATCACTATGCAAGGAAGTGCGACTTGACTGTGAGATCTTTGGAGTCCTGGGAACCATAATAATAGAGAAGACCAGGCATTAAGGGAAGACTTGTATGGGTTCATACAGGGTGACAAGCAAAACAAGAATAATTATTTATACAATGATAAGGGCTTGGAGCTAAAAAGACTTAAGTTTAAATCTAATCTCAGATACTTACTAGCTGTGTGACCCAGGACATGTCATTTAAATCTGTTTGCCTTGGTTTCTTCAACTGTAAAATGAGAATAGTAACAAAACTTACTTTGCAGGATTGTTATAAGGATCAAATGAGATAATACATGTGCAGCTCTTACACAGTGCTTGGAGTTATGTAAATGCTAGCTAGTATTAGTATTATTTTTAAGTTATTATTAAGGCACTCAATATATGCCAACTGTTGTGTTTAGTGCTGGGGATATGAAAAGAAGCAAGGAAAATAGTCTCTGCCCTTAAAGAGATTATATTTTAATTAGAAAAGGACTGTTTATAAAAGGGGAATTGACAAAAGTGAGAGAATAGAGAAGAGTGAAATCAAGATGGCAGAAAAAAGTCAGGAACTCACCTGAACTCTCCTCCAAACACTTTAAAACAATTTTAGATAATGCCTCACATCAAATTCTGGACTGGCAGAACCCATAAATGGTCAGAGTGAAAAATTTTCCAGCCTAAGAGAATTTAGAAGGTTGACAGGAAAAATCTAAGGCACCATGGTGCAAATAGATTATAGTCCACTGTAAGTTGTGCCCCAGCTACTAAATTAATGGCAGAAGTAGAAGTTTACAGACCTCTCCGTCCACAGATGGCAAGGGGCTTCAGACAACTGGTCAGGAGATTACAGGAATCCCTTTGGGGGTATATTCCCCATATGTTGGATCTGAGTCTTAATCTCAAAACAAGAATAGACACTAGAATACCAGAGTTGTGAGGAAGTTAAGACCCTGGTCACAGGTCCAGGGAAAACAAGAATACTTGTAGTAGATCACAAACCAGAGCATAGACTAAGAAAGTAGTAAATACATCTCTACCTCAATAATATTACCTTGGAAGAACCAAAAACTTAACAATTCCTCTTATGGACAATTCCCCAGAATGATCTCTGAAAAGAGTTGTTAAAAAAAAAAAAAGTGAAGCTTAGGACAGTGCCACTTCCATTCTGGAAGCAGAGTCCCACTTAAGCATGAAGTAAAAGTCAAGAAAAAGGTTCACAAAAATGAGCAAACAGCAGGAAAACATCCTGACTATTAAAAGTTATTAATGTGACAGGGAAAATCAAAACACAAATTTAGGAAAAACAAGACCAAAACTGCTGTATTTAAAACCTCAAAGAAAAGTATGAATTGGTCTCAAGTCTTGAAAGAGCTCAAAAATATTTTAAAAATCAAGTAACAGGTGTAGAGGAAAAAATTGGGAAGAGAAGTGAGAGCAATGCAAGAAAATAATAAAAAAAAAACAACAACTTGGTAAAGGACACACCAAAAATTACTGACAATAACACCTTTAAAAACAAAACATGCTGAATGATAAGAGGACCTGAAAAGCATGATCAAAAAAGAGCCAAGACATAACCTTTCAAAAAATTATCAAAGACAATTGTTCTGATATTCTGGAACCAGAAAATAAAATAAAAACTAAAAGAATTCACAATCACCCCCAGAAAGAGATCCCAAAATCAAAACTCCCAAGAATATATAGTCAAATTCCAAATTCTGGAGCTTTCAGGTCAAGAAGAAAATATGGCAAGCAGCCAAAGAGAAATCATTCAATAATATCATGAAGTTCTAGTCAGAAAAAAACTCCAAAATTTGGCAGTTTCTCCTTTGAAGGATCTGAGGGCTTGGAATATGATATTCCAGAAGTTAAAAGAGCTAGGATTACAATCAAGAATAACCACCCTGACAAAACTGAGTATATTCCTTCAGGATAAAAATTCGATGAAATAGAGGACTATCAATTATTCCCAATGAAAACAGCAGAGCTGTTAAAAAAAAAAGTCTGAATCTCAAATATAAGAATCAAGAGAAGCATAAAACTGTAAATGGGAAAGAGGAATAATCAGGTATTCAATAACGTTAAGATGTTTATATTCTTAGATAGAAAAATGACACTTGTAACTCATACAAACTTTCTTATTATTGAAGCAATTAGAAGGAGTAAATATATAGACAGCGGGCAAAGTATGAGTTGAATATGATGGAATGGTTATCTAAAAAAAGAAGAATGTACTGAGAGAAGGGAGAAGGAAAAGGTACAGTAGGATCATTTATCTCACATTAAAAAAAAGATACAGAAGAACTTTTATAGTAGAGAAGAAGATGGGAGAGGCAGAAGAGTGTGGAGGGAGTGCATGAACTTTACTTTCATCAAAATTGGTTCAAATAGGAGGAATAACATATATACTCCATTGGATATAAAAATCTGTCTTATCCTTCAGGAAAATAGGAGAGAAAGGGGATTGGTTAAGGGAAGGCAAATAGAAGGAAAGTTAGATTAAGGGAAATAAAAGTCAAAAGCAAAGCATTTTTAAAACTAGACAGGGTAAAAGGAGAAAGAGATAGGATAAATAGATGGGATATAAAATGGAGATAAATACATAATAATCATAACTGAAAAAACAGAATTTTCTGATAAAGACCCTGTTTGTCAAATATATAAGAAATAGAGTCAAATTTATAGAAATAAAAGTCATTCCTCAATTGAAAAATGGTCAAAGGATATGAATAGGCAGTTTTCAAATGAAGACATCAAACTTATCTACAGTCATATGGAAAAAATGCTCTAAATGACAGTTGATTAGAGAACTACAAATTAAAATGAGCTATCACTGCACACAACAATCAAATTAGTTAATATCATAGAAAAGTAAAATGACAAATGTTGGTAGAGATGTGGGAAAATTCAAACACTAATGCACTGTTGGTAAAGTTATATACTGATTCAATCACTCTGTAGACAATTTACAACTACGCCCAAAATATGCATATCCCTTTGACCTATAAATATGACTAATAGGTCTGTATCCAGAGAGAGAGAGAGAGAGAGAGAGAGAGAGAGAGAGAGAGAGAGAGAGAGAGAGAGAGAGATTTTAAAAAGACAGAAAGATAAAAAATTTTAATATATAAAAATATATATAGGGGTTTTTGGTTTGGGTTTTTTTTTTTTTTTTTTGCTTTTTTTTAATGGAGACAAAGAATTAGAAATTGAAGGAATGTCCATTAATTAGAGAATGGGATGAACAAATTTATATAATTGTGATAATTATGTATACTAGTATATTATAAGAAATTATGAGCAGAATGCTCTCAGAAAAAAAAAACCTGGAAAGACTTACATGAATTCATGTAAAATGAAATAAGCAGAACCAGGAGAATATTTTTTACAGTAAGAAAAATATTTTTTGATGATCAATTGTGAATGACAGTTTTTTTCAGCTATATAATGATCCAAGACAATTTTAAAGGATTTAAGATGAAAAATGCTACCCATCTCCAAAGAATTAACTGATGGAGTCTGAATGCAGATCGAAGCATAGTTTTTCTTTATTTTTTTCATCTGTGTTTTCCTTCACAACATGACTGACATGAAAATATGTTTTGCATGACTGTACATGTATAACATTTATCAGATTGCTTACCTCCTCAATGAAGGGGTATGGAGGAAAGGAAGAAAATAATTTGGAAATAAAAAGTTTAAAAAATGTTGCAGTGATTAGAGCACTAGTCCTGAAGTTAGGAGGAACTGAGTTCAAAACCTGGCCTCAGACACTTGACACTTACTAGCCATGTGACCCTGGGCAAGTCACTTAACCTCAATTGCCTCAACAACAACAACAACAACAACAAAACCAAACAAAAAACAAATATTAAATCTAGAACACATAAGAAATTCTAGCGAAGGCATCATGGGGTGGAGATAGATGCTGGAGAGATCTGGTTCTGATATGAGGCAAAACTTATCTACCAGAGTCCAATGCCTGAAAAAGAAAGTGCTATTTTAAGAAAGAGTTGAGGGGCAGCTAGATGGCACAGTGAATAGAGCACTGGCCCTGGAGTCAGGAGGTCCTGAGTTCAAACGCAGTCAGTGTTTTCCCCCTAGACTCATGGTTGGCCATTGTGCTGATAAGATGTTTTAAATCTTAATAGTTTCTCTCCAATCATTCTATCTTCACTCTAGCCATTATCCTCATCTCTCTGTCTTTGTCTATCTCTGTCTCTCTCTATCTCTCTGTCTCTATCTTTCTGTCTCTCCATCTCTGTCTGTCTCTCTTTTCTCTCTCTCTCTCTCTCTCTCTCTCTCTCTCTCTCTCTCTCTCTCTCTCTCTCTTTCTCTCTCTCTCTCTCTTTCTCTCTCTCATCAGGGTTAAGTGACATGCCCAGGGTCACACAGCTAGGAAGTGTTAAGAGCACTGGATTTGAACTCAGATCCTCCTGACTCCAGGGCTGGTGTGATAGTAATGCTTAAAAAAAAAGAAAGAAAAGAAGAGAAGAGAAGAGAAAGATCAAAGGATCGCTGAAGTAATTTTTTAATGCACGAAAGAAAAGGAAGTTCAGCAGAACACAAGCAGGACAACTTTGAAATTAATGTATTTAATTTATCAAATACATTATTTGAAAATAAGATATTTGTATATAATTGTGATGGAATACTATCCTGTTGTAAGAAACATTGAGAAGGATCCTCTCAAAAAAAAAAAAACCTGGAAAGATTTACATAAATTAATGCCAAATGAAATGAGCAGAAGAGAACATTGTAATAGCTATTTACATGCAATCATCCTTTTCTGTTCATTGTAAATGGAAGTACTCATGTGTGCCTATGTCTATTAATTTCAAAATAACAAATAATAAAAATGATTTTTAAAGATAAATTTTAAACCATGTGATAATTCTTCAGATCTGTTGATTTGCCTCCCCTAAGACTTTTGATCTTTAGGCTAGTGCTTGAGCTCTTCATTCTCAGCCTTAGATTGCATTATTTTTTAGATGCCATTCTGTTCTGCTCATACTCCTTTGAACATGTCCTAGTCTGTCAATGTTTGTTTTAAATATGGTATCTTGAACTTACATAATATTCCAGATGTGCTCTGACCAGGACACATGGAAGACAGCTTAAGTTTGTTTTTTGTTGTCCTAGAAGAAAAACTAAGGTGGTGAAGTAGAAACTTATTAAATGCCTATGCTATGCCAGCTACTGAACTAAGGACCTTACAGATATTATTTCATTTGATGCTCACAATAACTCTAAGAAGTAGGTGTTATTATTAATTCCACAGAGATTAAATGACTTAGTCAGAGTCAGACAAATTGGATTGTCTGATGTCTAATTTGAATTTACATTTTCTAAACTCCACATCTAGCATATTCTCCACTGTACCATGTAGCTACCTAAGGTAGAACTTAGGCTAGCAATCCTGAAAACTCCCTTCCAATTCCAAGATTATGTAATCAGCAATCCATTTTTAGTTGCTTAAAATTGTCTTGTGATAATCCACTTTAGAAAACTGATAGAATTTCCTTCTTCCAATTTTTAGAAAATCAAGACAGTTAAGAAAGAGGCAGGGGTGAGAACATTTGATAGAGAAGAAATAGAAAAAGACAAGAAGGATACAAATCCTAGTACTCACTTCATCTTTGAATCTGTAACAAAAAGAGAAAAAGATAGAACATTCAAACTAGATTTTGGCAGAATGGATTTCATGGTGCATGTGTATGCTTATGTGTTATATATGTCAGTAGAATTATACATATAGACAGATAGATGTATATAAAATCATCAACAAAAATGAATTTTTCTGTACACAAAGAAGGCCAAAAACCAGAAATTATACAAGAAAGTACAAATGTACTCCAGCATCCTTTTTTTTCTTTTTTAATATTTATTAAATTTAAGCATGTAGTGCCAACATTGTCTTGCTTGTTTATAGCATCATCTCTCCATCACTACCATTCCTTTGTCTTCTTGTATGAAATTTAAAAAAAATTAATCAATGCTGTTTTCTTTCCTCTCTTGCTTTTTATTGGAATAATGATTACTATTCCCTTCATTGTCCCATCTATCTCTTCTCCCTCCCACACTCAACTAGAATCTTTCTTTGTATTAAAAAATATAAGCAAAATTCCCTTTGACCCAGCAACACTATTACTAGGTCTATATATCCAAAATACTTTGTGTGTGTGTGTGTGTAATGGCAAAAAACTGGAAATTTAGGGGATGACCATCAATTGCAGAATGGCTGAACAAATTGTACCATATGCTTGTGATGGAATATCATCATGCTTTAAGACATGATGAACAAGATGGTTTTAGAAAAACCTGGAAAGACTTAGTGAACTTATGCAAGTGAAGTAAGCAGAACCAGGAAAAGGTTGTATACAGTAATAGCAGTATTATATGATAATCAACTGTGAATGATTTAGCTGTTGGAATTGAGACAATGATCCAAGGTCCAAAGGACTCATGATGAAAAATGCCTTCCATCTCCAGAGAGAGAACTAATGTAACTCTGAATACATATTGAAGCACACTTTTTCCCCACTTAATTGTGTGTGTGTGTGTGTGTGTGTGTGTATGTGTGTATTTTCTCTTCTAAGATGGCTAATATAAAATATATTTCAGGGCATCTAGATGGCACAGTGGATAGAGCACCAGCCCTAAAGTCAGGAGGATCTGAGTTCAAATCTGGGCTCAGACACAACACTTTCTAGCTGTGTGACCTTGGGCAAGTCACTTAACCCCAATTGCCTTAACAGAAATATATATATATATATATATATGTATTTCATATGACTTCATATTTGTAATCTACATCATTTTGCTTGCCTTTTCATTGGGTAGGGAAGGAGCTAGAAGGAGGGAGAGAATTTGGAAGCCAATTTTTTTTTTCCAAAATGAAGGAGCAGCTAGGTGGCACAGTGGGTAGAATACTGGCCCTGGAGTCATGAGGACCTGAGCTCGAATCTGGCCTCAGACACTTGACACTTACTAGCTGTATGACCCTGGGCAAGTCAGTTGCTTCATGCAAAAAAAAAAAAAAAAAAGGTTGTATGACCCTAGGCAAGTCACTTAACTTTAATTGTTTCATGCAAAAAAATAAAATAAATTAAGTTTAACAAAATAAATAAAAAGAAGTTAAAATGAAAAAAAGTATAGACAAGCAAAGTCACAGAGAGACAAGTTATGTCAACATAAGTATTTAACAATTAGAACTTTATAGAAATATAAAAGGCTAGTGAATTTCCCCAAACTTTCAAAATGTTCTTAAGTCCTCAAGACTTATGGATGATCAGACTGGAAAATGGATTGATCACAACCCTAGTAAAGAAATTTGCCATGGTCTGTGTGTCTCTCTCAGATTCAGATTTTTAATTACCTTTGTAAATATGAGTTGTCAAGTACTTTCTATCTATCTACATTGGTCTCATTAGAAGTCTCTCCTCTTTCTTCCCTCATTGGACTTATTTTTTTTTTCCTTTAGAACCCCCCCCCCCATATCTCTTGAGCTTATTTCATTTTCAGAGTATCAGACTATGGGGTTTACTTGTCTTTTCTCTAAATCTTTTGAAATTCAGTCTCCCAAGGACTTGGTATCATGTCTGACTGTGGCTAGAATTCTTTCTCAGCTCTCATGAAGCACAGGAGATTGTACTGAACAATGGATATAGTTTATAAATTGTGATGGACTATAGTGGTGTAGTAGATAGAAAGCCAGGAGGTCTTCACAATGTAAAATATGTTCCTCACTACAATCCAATGAGGTGAGTAGTACAAATATTAGCATTACCATTACAAAAAATGAGGAAACTGAACATTGGATATGAAAGTCCATAATGAATTGGGTTACCCCAGTTCTCCAGCACTAGAAATCAAGGACCGGGAGACTATTGGTTGGATATATTTCAGAAGAAATTCTTGGAACCTATATCCTTGAGAAGGCATCTTTTACATTGTTGGTTAATGTAATTCAGTTGGTTTTTTGTTTTGTTTTGTTTTGGTTTTTTTTCTGAGGCAATTGGGATTAAATGACTTGCCCAGGGTCACACAAGTAGGAAGTGTTAAATGTCTTAGGCTAAATTTGAACTCAGGTGCTCCTGACTTCAGGGCTGGTGCTCTATCCACTGCACCAACTAGCTGCCCCTGTAATTCAGTCTTTTCAACCATGTCTGATTCTATGACTCATTGAAATCCTTGTTGTTGTTCAGTTATTTCAGTCATTCCTATTTCTTCATGACCCTATTTGGGGTTTCCTTGGCAAAGACACTGGAGTAGTTTGCCATTTCCTTCTCCAACTCATTTCATAGATGAGAAAACTGAGGTAAACAGGGTTAAGTGACTTGTCCAGAGTCACACAGTTAGTAATTATCTGAGGTTACATTGAATTACAGAAGCTGAGTCTTCTTGACTCCAAGTCCAGCCTTTTATCCAAGGTACCATTAACTGCTGGACAGCTCTTCAAACCGAAAAAGAAGTCTTTTTTATGTTGGACAAAATTAGCCTACCTGTAACTTTTACTTCCTACCTGTAACTTCTACTTCCTTCTTATTCATCTTAGATCTGCCCTTTGCAACCACACATAATAAAGGCTAACCCCTCCCCCTATAGATAATCCCTTTAAATATTTGGAGACAGATTATATCTCCCCTCAGTTATCTCATCCACAATTCTTTCAACTACTGCTCATGTGACACGTGTTCAAATCTCATCATTGGGGAAATCTCCTTCTTCCTGATTCCTTCCAGAGTATCAATGTCTCCTGGATATTGTGTGACATTAACAATAAAAGAGTACCTTAGTGTGGTCTGACAAGAATAGGGTACAAAGGAATTTTCACCTACTTTGTTGTTGACACAATATTCTTTTACGGCATCCTAAAATCGAAACTTTCTTGGCTCTCAGATTTCCTTGTTGACTTAAATTGATGTTTTAATCAGAATGAAGCCTGTCAATGCTTCAGTCACTGATACAGTCCAGGTAGGACTGGCTGTACATACACTTGCCAGAAGAGTCACCTCAGGTCACAGAATATCAATAATAAGCCTGTTGCTTCATTGGTGGCTCTTTGCCTAAGCAGAAACAGCTGTACATGATGAGTGCCAGAGTAACCTTAATGGATGGGTGCTGCTTGCCAGAAGGACAGATTAAAGCCATAACATTACTACTATTTCCTTGGGGATAATCCATCCCAATCAATCACTGACGCTGTTATTTCCCTTCTCCAAGTCTTTTGATTTGTTCCAGTCCAAAAGCAGTGTGTACAGAATTCTTCTGATGCTTACCATCTGTGTGATCTTGGTGAAGTCACCTTTATGCACCTCAGTTTCCCTTTTTGTAAAAGGAGGGTGTTGGACTTGTGGTTCTAAATCTGTGATCTTACCATCATAGATGAATCGATGACAGCTTGGATAGAGAGACTGAATGGATAAAGCATTGGGTCAAAGGATCATAGTTATAAAGCTTCAGGCCATCTAGTTCAACTTCTGCTCCCTTTTACAGATGAGGAAACTGAGACCTAGGGTACTTATTTAAGTGAGTTGTTCAAGTTCATATGGGTAGGGTATGCCAAAGATGGCATTTGAACTTCAGTTCATTATCTTGAGTGTCAGAGCTCTTTCTATACCTCTTTGACCTGATCAAAATCAAGTAAGTGGTAAACATCAGTGCCAGTGTTTGAACCTTTGACATCATACTTGGCACTCCTCCTATATTCTGTGCCTTCTCAAAGTTCCTCTGATAAGACTGTTTCTCTGAAGGAGGAGCATATCCCTTTGTTGAATTCCACTGGGGACTTGAGACACAGTTTATAGAGATGTTTCAAAGTTTTTGCAGGCGGAAGGATAAGTGCATACTATGCTGTGGGTCTGCTTGTATTACAAAGTACTGTTGAGTTATATTCCTAAAGTCACAATTCTAGTATAGGAGAAATAAGTTCCAGGTGAATGAGCATGAATTATTTCTACTGTGAGCATGATACTGTGTTAAACACTAAGGATGGTGATGATGATGATGATTAAAGTGATGATGGTGATAATGGTGATGATGATGATAGTGCTTATAAAGTGATGATTGGTGATGTTGATGATGACAGTGATGATGGAATGGATATGATCTCTTTGCTATTAAGGGCCTTCCAGTAAGGAAATTCCCTCTACCAATACAGATTGGTACCTGCTATATAAGTTATAACCTTACAGAGTACTGAGACTTAAGTGACTTTCCCAATTTTACATAGCTAGTAGTGTCAGGGAAGTTATATGAATGCAGGTCTTTCTGATTTTAAAGCTGGACTTTTGTCAAACTATTCCATAATAAGACAGTAAACAACAACCAATCCAGTTCTTTCCTTCAGAGACATTAGAAACTATAGTTTACTAGTGATGCTTACATTCTCTGTTCTGTGACTAATAAAACTTGAGTTTCAAAATTGCTTTTGATACTTGGTAGCCTTGACCATGTCCTTCACTTCCCTGACTCCTATTTTATTCCAGAATTACTGAGTTGGGAGAAACCTTAGAGGTCATCTGGAAGGAGTCAAGCAAAGGCTGGAAGATAGACTTACTCTGTCAGTCACTCTAACCATTGCTCCACTTAATAAGGCCTTTAAGGAAAAACTAGGAAGCTCAATTGGCACAAAAATATGGACACATATTATATTATGTGTCCTTTAAGTTATCTTATCTTCAATTCCTTCAACTATTGTTCATGTGCTAGGTGCTACGGATATAAAGACAAAAATAAAACTAAACCTGTCTTAAAGGGACATATTCTTATAGGGAGAAAACATATGCATATATAAACATATGTTGGTTGGAGAAGTTACAGAGGGCTATTACCTTGGACATATCACTTAACAATCCTGAGTCCCAGTTTTCTCACCTGTAAAATGAAAAGGTTGGACAAGACGTCTCCCAAAATTTAATCTTTCCATCTCAAAAATTTGACGATTTCATATTTGCCTAGGATAAATGTAAAGCATACTTACATAGCAAGCTTGAACAGGAAGAAAAGAGTGATTGGAAAATTGGGAAATCATGAAGGTCTTTTACTGCCCCCAAGCTCCTAGGAAGGCTAAGATCCATTTTTTTTAATACCATATTTTTGCTGGTGTTGCTATGTGGGAGCAAGACATGGAACATTGCTGCTGCTGAATAACTAAAGATAAGCTTCACAAAGAAAGCAATGATAGGTCTGAGCAGATGGTGACTTGCAAATAAGAAATTTTGAAGAAGAACAAGAATAAAGATTATAATCATGTAATTGCTTGAGAAGAAGAAAAGATGTGCTGGTCAAGCAGTAAGGGCAAATGATTACAGATGGTTGACTACAAAATCCTTTCTACTATTGGGGAAAAGAGAGAAAGACCTCCATCAAGTTGAGTGAATCCCCTGTGTCTAAGTTTTGGGGAGATCATGGGAAAGAGTTCCATAAAATGGGGAGGCATGGATGGGTTATAATCTGTATCATTAACTCTTGAACTAATGAGATAATAAACTCATTTGACTACAAAGCATCCCAATAAGACTTTATCACTTTGTTTAAGCTACACTTTCCTCATTTCTTTTTCCAATCTGGAAGATTATGCTTTTAGTGATTTCTAAGAAAATTGGTAAGAAAATGGAAGTGAAATTATTCCCAATTTATCTCACATGAGTTTTGTTTTCACAATAAGATAGTTAAACTCTAGTGAAAAGACCATATTTTCCACTTTTATAGCGGAGTTGATTACACTTGGTATACTTAATGCTAATTGTTTTGTCTTGACTCTATTTTTATAGCAGAGTTTGTCACACTTCATACACATATTAATTTTTTTGACTTGATGCTAGAATTTCTTCCCATTAGGTCTCTTTGGACCTAGCTGTTGTCTCTCTAAGTGTCTCTATGATTCTGGGCTTCCTTGATATCCCTGGTTTTATGGATTATGGATGTAGTCATGGAAGCACAGTTAGAACATATCAGGATAGAATAGCATCCTCAAAATCCATCTAATCCAGTCCATATTGGAAAAAAATCTGGAGAAGTTGTTATCTAGCCTTTGCTTGAAGACTTGTCTAGTGATACTCATGATTTCCCCAGAAAATCCGTTCATCATATTTTGTAGCTACTTGGCCTCCAATTAGAAGTCTTTCCCTTTATAATATAGTGACTCACAAGATGTCTTAAGTGAAGGAATCAGTTCTCTTTCCCTAGTTGTAAATGTAGCCAAGAGAGATGGCTGAAGATAATTTTTTTGAATACTCCAACAATTCTGGTTTCACAGCCAATAGAAGAAAAAAAAAAAAAGCCTTCTCCAGGCACATAGTCAACCAACTGGAACCAATTACAGTACGTTGTATAGCTTTTCCCCTTATAGGTCATCACAATAGCAGGCTTCCAGGACAATCCAAGTAGGGAAGTTTCATTAGCAAAACAATCTGATGGCATTTGTGGACATGAGATCCCCATAGCATAAGATATTAGATACTTGGTGAATGTTTGTTAAATTGAATCCAACTGCCTTGTCTTTACAAATAGGAAGGCTGAAGTTCTGGGAGTCTAAATGACTTACTAAACAGCATTACTGAAATACAAATACAGGTCTGACCCCAAATTCAATGTTTTTCAATTATAGGTTATTGCAAACCACTTGGATTCTGAGCTTCTCAAAAGGACCTCCATATTTGTATTCTCAGAGCCTTAGTAAGGACAATTGAATAGAATGTGATATTGAATGGAATTGTATTGGATTGGATTGAACTGCTTTTTAATTAGAATATTTTTTCTATAAACTTAAATTACAGATTGGAATAGCTATAATGCTTGTATATCTTTTATTGATCAGTTGTATTGTTAAAAAAATGTTTTTAATAATCTTTTGTCTTCATATTTCCTACATTTCCCAGGATACCCCTCTTTCTTCCTCCTCCCAGAGAGCTATCCCTTATAACAAAGAAAGGGAAGGGAAGGGAGGACAACTCAGAAAAACCAGTACATCAAAAAAGTCTACCATCATTTGGAGTATTTCATACCGATGAATCCTTACTTCTGTGAAGAAGTCGAAGGAGGTACTTTCTTTGGTACTAACTTTGCTCCTTACAATTTTACAGCATTTAATTCTGAGCTGTTTTTTACTAGTTCTTTCCATTGCATTGTTGTGGTGTTTATAAATATTGTTTTCCTGTGTACATTGTACATATTTTGTGTATTGATTTTTAAAGAAATCATTCAAAAGGTCAAGTTCTTTTAAAATGTATTGCTGACTTTAGGTTACAAACCCCACATAGCTCTTTTTATATTTATATCCCTTTATACCCCTTTCATATTCAATTAATATTTATCCCACCATATATACATATATATACATATACATATTACATAAACGTATATGAGTATGTATGTATATAGTCAGATGTAATCTTAACTAATTAATGAATAATTAAAGCTAAGTGACTAATATCCAATATTAATTATAATATAATGACATGTCACTTTTAAATAAAAATATTTATTTACCATCTAAAGTCAATTAGATCACCTTATTGTATCTCCTTAAATGAAATGTATGCCATATAGAAATCCCATACTTTTCTACATAATTCAATAATCAGTTGTCTAATTGCCCCTGCTAGGGATATCAGTGAAAAGATGTGGAATAATTGGGAGGAACCTCATTCAGAACCATTATCAAAACTGCATAGGAAGCATGTGAATATGAAAGCAGTTAAGAACACTAAAAAGGAATAAGATGAAATCCATTGAGTTAAAGAGAGAACAATAACTGAACTTCAAAACAAACAACAGTTCAAATCTGGCAGCCCTTAGGAGTCTAAAATGGAAAAGTTTTTGCTTATTAGTTTCTTCTAAAAAATATCATTGTAAACATTTTAATAGGACTCCTATCCAGCTAATGTAGATAGAACAGGGATTTGGAGTGAGGAAAATCTGGGTTCCAATTCCAGCTTGCAAAAATGTTTGTGGCAGCCCTTTTTGTAGTAGCTAGAAACTAGAAAGTGAATGGATGCCAATCAAGTGGAGAATGGCTGAATAAATTATGATATATGAGTGTCATGGTATATTATTTTTCGGTAAGAAACGACCAGCAGGATGATTTCAGAGAGGCCTGGAGAGACTTGCATTAACTGATGCTGAGTGAAATGAGCAGAACCAGGAGATCATTATACATGGCAACAACAAGATCATATGATGATCAATTCTGATGAACATGGCTCTCTTCAACAATGAGATGATTCAGACCCCTTCCCATTGTTCAGTGATAAAGAGAGCCATCTACACCCAGAGAGAGGACTGTGGGAACTGAGTGTAAACCAAAACATAGCATTTTCACTCTTTCTGTTATTGTCTGCATGCATATTGTTTTCTTTCTCAGGTTTTTTTTTTCCATCTTGATCTGATTTTTCTTAAGCAGCAAGATAACTGTATAAATATTATACGCATATTGGATTTAACATATATTTTAACATATTTAACATGTATTAGACTACCTGCCATTTAGGGGAGGAAGTGAGGGGAAAATTTGGAACAGAAGGTTTTGCAAGGGTCAATGTTGAAAAATTACCCATGTATATATTTTGCAAATAGAAAGCTTTAATATATTTTTTTAAAAAATCAGCTCACAGTTCTACCAACAGTGTATCAACAATTTTTTTTTCACAGCCCCTCAGTTTGTCATTTTCCCCTTCTATGACTTTAGCTAATCATTTCTCTAATCAATGATTATTTAGAGCATGACTATATGAAATTTTGATTACTTCATCAACATAATGGCCCCTATTTTTTGACCATTTATCAATTGGGAAATGACTCATATTCTTAAAATTCTGATATTTTTCTTTTATATTTGAGACATGAGACCTTTATCTGAGAAATTATAAATTTTCATCTAATTTTTTTTTGCTTTTTTTCTACTTTTAGTTGCATTGGTTTTATTTAGACAAAACCTTTTTAATTTAATATCAAAATTATCAATTTTCTATCTCAAAATGTTCTCTTATCACTGGTTTATTCATAAAATCTTCTTTTATCCATAAGTTTGATAGGTAATATCTTCTTTGTTCTTCTAGTTTCCTTATCATATCTCCCTTTTTATGTAGGTCATGTATTCATTTTGACATTATCTTGGTAAATGGTGTAAGATATTGATCTATATCCAATTTCTGCCAGACTGCTTTCCAGTTTTATCAACAATTTTTTGTTACCAAAGTATGAATTTTTATCCTAAAAGGTTAAATCTTTAATTTGTCCAACATAAAATTCTATAATTATTTATTATTGTGCATTGTATGTCTACTCTGTTCTATGGATCTATCTTTCCATTTTATAGCCAGTCCAAGATAATTTTGATAATTACCATCTTATATTATAGTTTAAGATCTGGCACTAATAATTCTCTTTCCTTTATATTTTTTAATTAATTTCATTGATATTGTTGAACTTTTGTTTTTCCAAATGATTTTTATTATTTATTCTTGCTCAATAAAATAGGCTTTTTTGATAAATTAATTGTGATGGCATTGAATAAGTAGATAAATATAGATAGAATTGTCATTTTTGTTGTTATGGCTCTGCCCTTCTGTGAACAATTAATATTTATCCAATTATTTAAATCTGATTTTATTTGTATAGAGTATTTTATAATGATTTTCAGGTTGTTCCTGGATTTGTCTTGACAAGAATACTACCAGGTATTTTATGTTCTCTGTGGTTATTTTAAATGGCATATCTCTTACTATCTCTTCTTCTACAGTTTGTTGGTGATATATGAAAATTTTATGACTTATGGGGATTTATTTTATATCCTGTTACTTTGCTAGATTATTATTTTTAACTAGAATTTTAATTAAATCTCTAGGATTTTTGAAGTATATCATCATATTGTTCACAAAAAGAAATAGTGTTATTACTTAATTGCCCATTATGATTTCTTCAATTTATCTTTCTTCTCTTATTACTACTGCTAGCATTTTAAATACAATTTTGAATAATATTGGTGAAATGGACATCCCTGCTCTACTCCTCATTGTACTAGGAAGTCTCTTATAGTTTATCATCATTATTACAAATAATATTTGCTGATGGTCTTAGGCAGCTACTTCTTATCATTTTAAGGAAAAATCTGTTATACCTACATTTTCAATTTTTTTTAATAGAAATGAGTTATATCTTGTCAAAAGCTTTTCCTGCATCTATTTAATGAATGAGAGGTTTTTATTTTGATATTGTTATATATTTAATTATTTATACATTGCATCTCCAATTAGAAGGTAAGATCCTTGAAAGCAGGGACTTTTTAATGAATGACCTACTATTAGTTTTATTAGCATGGAATTTGTTTCTATTTAATATAAGGAAGTAAATAAAAAAAACAAAGAAACTAGAGTAATGCCAAAATTTTTGTGTGGAAATGAATTTGTGTATCGATATAATAGATTTTGGGAGCTTGAATTTTGTGCTTTATAAATACATACATTGCATATTTCATTTAGTTATTATTTTTTTTCCTTCTTCATAATTATTTATTCTTTTTTTTTAACTCATATATGCTGGTTTATTTGTTTATAAGAATCTGATTCATGGGCCAGTAATACACTGGTTTAAGTCTGAAAGTTACATTATGTTAAAAGGATTTGATAATCCACCATTGACAGTTTAATTCTTTTTTTTTAATAATAAAGCTTTTTATTTGCAAAACATATGAGTGACTTTTCAATATTGACCTTTGCAAAAAAAAACTTTTTTTTTTCCAAAGCTTTTCCTTTCCCTCCCCCCGCCCCCCACCCCTAGATGACAGGTAATCTAATACATGCTAGATAGGATAAATTATATGACACATACAATACATGTATACATATCTATACAGTTATCTTACTGCACAAGAAACATCAGATCTAGAAAGAGAAGAAGAAAAAAAAACAACCTAAGAAGGGAAACAGAATGCATGGAAATATTCACAGAAAGCGTTAAAATGCTGTGTTGTGGTTCACTCTCAGTTCCCACAGCCCTCTCTCTGGATGTATATGACTATCTTCATCGCAGCACAACTGGTTTGAATCACATCATTGTTGAAGAGAACCATGTCCATCAAAATTGATCATCGTATAGTCTTGTTGCTGTGTATAATGTTCTCCTGGTTCTGCTGATTTCACTCAGCATCAGTTCATGATAATTATTTATTCTTAAAGCTACCTGTGGGTTTTTACTTTCAATTACACTTTTGGCTATCTGTTTTCTCTTTTGTTTTGTTTTGCTTTTTTAGTGGTGCTTCTAGGGGAGGAGTTCTGAAAGCAGGCACATTTTTGCCTTCTTTTGCACACTCCAGAACTTAATATAGTGTCTGGCATATAGTAAACATTTAACAAATGCTCATTGACCGACTGAGTTTCAACTTTCTTGTTCTATTTCCTTCCTCAGTAATCATCTCATCAATTGCTCTGTACTAGAAATGAATTAAAACATTTCCCAAACTTACGGAGACTAAAACAAAACTGGTCCCCATCAATGAAAGTCTTCTGAAGGCAGGAAATTAATTATCTTGCTTGTTAATAATTTCCTTGGCATAAGGAGATAAATATTTGGGTTTAAATACTTCCATTTCCAACTTCTAATTCAATTTCTCAATGTCTCTGTGGGTTTTTCCCTTGAAAAGGGAACATCCTAAGTCATCCAGTCTTTCATCTATGGCTTCCCATCAAAACTACAAGAATCCCAAAGTTCCAGTATAATTAAGCTAATCACTGGCCCATGTCAGTGAGTACACTGAAATATGGTCATTCATCTCTTGATAAAGTAGAGATAATTATAAGTTATTTTCAAATGCATCCATCATTGAAATTTCTAAGATTCTAGGTCTTAAAAGCAATACTTCTGGGGCAGCTAGTTGGCATAGTGGATAGAGCACCAGCTTTGAATTCAGAAGGAGCCGAGTTCAAATCTGGTCTCACACACTTAACATGTTCTAGCTGTGTGACCCTGGGCAAGTCACTTAACCCCAATTGCCTCAACAACAATAACAAAAAAAGCAATACTTTTTTCAATTTTATAAAGGAAATGTAGGAGAAGAAATTGGCTATGGGCCTGTGATTTCATTGATACATTGATACAGCAGAACAATCAGGAAGCATCTTCTACTAATTCAGATGAATCTCTTTCTTAATCCTTAGAGTTGAAAGGATGTGTGTAGAGCACAAAGATATTAAATGACTTGTCCAGGATCACAATATGTGTCATGGGCAGATCTTGAATTCAGATCAGCCTGGCTTTGAGCCTTTATGTTGTGCTGTTTCATATGATACTAGATACAGAATTAGATGACATTGAGTTCAACTGCCTCATTTTCTACATCAGGATACTAAGCCATAGATGATTATGATGAAAAATGGTAATGACAAGATTATACTTTAAGAAATAAATGACATAACTTCACATATGGTTTCTTGATGGAGGCATAAAGTTGGGTTAAGGGAGAAAAGCTGAAACTCAAAAGTTTTAAAAATAAATGTTAAAAATTATTTTAAATACAATTGGGGAAAACATTAAATAAATAAAATTTTTAAAAGAAAAATAAAGAATTAAATGACAAAGACAATACTGGACCTCAGACCATCTGCTTCCAAATTTTTTCCGTGTATCAGGTTTCTTTCCATTCAAAAATGGAATGAATAAAACATTTACTTCCTAGCCAGTTTAAGATGTCATTTTTTTTTTCCTACAGAGTGACAGACAACCTCCAAATGTGATCATCTGTGATGAATCGCAGAATGGTCATGATTTGAAAGAAATGTAAACTGGAAATTATGTCTATTCTTGATATTAGACATATTGGTTGGTGGGTAAAAAGACAAGAAAGAGGCAGTTGAGAAAAAATTCTTGGTTGGAAAATAAAGATATGGCTAAGGGAAAGGGGGGAATTGGAAAACTAAGCAGCTGGGTGGACAGAACCAAAACTGCACATGAGAAAGAAATTTTCAATACAGACGGCTCTGAAAATATATTCCAAGAAAGAGTCACTCTGGGCAGAGGAACAAAAGCCCCACAGGCATATTTCTATTCCTTCTGTTCTTCTGTAACTAAGGAGTACAAAGAATTTAAGCCAGCAAGATGAAAATGTGGCAACCAGAATTCACAGGGATGAAAAGGAAAGTCCTTTTAATTATCACTTTCTTTGACCATAAGAGGTTTCTCAGTTGTGAAAGAATTGTTCATAACTATTAAATTCCTTATTATTGTGCAATTAAGACATGACATAGAAGGGATTCCAAAAAATATGGGATGGTTTGCATGAAGTGATGCACAGGGATGAAAGCAGAGATAGAGAACTAAGTGTCTATCTTTTCATCTATCTATCTATATCAATCTATCTATCTGCTTAACTGTTCATCTATTTATCTATTGTCTCATCTCTCTCTCTCTCATCTATCTATCTGTCTATCTAGAACTATAATAAAACTTAGGAATAGGGACTGAAGCTGTGATTTTTTTTTTTGATGTAAGGATCTCTCAGCAAGGAACTTACTTTTGCCAATGAAGGCTGGACACTTCTCTACATCATAAAATCTTGGAGGGTTGTCTAGAGTAGGACTTCCTAAAGTTTTTTCCACTCATGATTCCTTTTTGCCCAAGAAATTTTTACACAATTCCAGGCATATAGGTATATAAAATGTATCAAACATTTACTGATAATAAATAATAAAGAAATTTATTTTAAAACAATTCTTTGATACATAAATATATAATCTTACCATTTATTAAAGATGAAAGCAAATTTGCAGACAAATGAGAAGAATATGCCTGTTTATTTTTACAAAAAGAATTAAATTTTGGTGGAATATTTGACATCTTTTATTGTTGCCAAATTTTTCAAGATTGCCACACTCAGTTATGTGAACTTATGGGATCATAACCCACAGTTTAAGAAACTTTGGTCTAGAGTACTGAAAAATAAAATGACTTGCCCCTGATCAAGCAGTCAATATCTATTGGAGGTCAGGCTGGAACTCAGATTTTGCTAACTGAAGTAGGGAACTATAACATGCTGCTCTTCCTGTATTAAGGCCACAAAAATGTGAAAATCACACTCAATTAGAAACAGATCTCTGTCAACTTAGAAAATCATAAATTAATATTATCTAGTTTGAATTATATTTTAATTTATTTTATTAAATAGTCTCAATTATGTTGTAATCTGATTCAGGCTATACTAGAGTTTTGCTCTGCAAGTTTGCCACTTCTGAATTATAATTCATAGGAGTAGGTAGGCAAGTAGGGTCTGGACAGTAATTTCATTAGTATGGAGAAACATCAATATAACTTGTAGTCTTAGAGTTGCCTAGAGTATAGATGTCAAATATGGACTCACAGAACTCCAAAATGGACTGGCCCAGATAAAAATTTAATCAGGAAATAGCACAGTAAATAAAAATATAATAATATATGCATAACATTCCATTTTTAAAATCAGTCAATATATTGGATCCCCAAAGGAGATTCTTATGTATGAATTGGTGAATTCCATTTCTATTTGAATATGTCATCATTGGCTTAGGTTAAGTGACTGTACCCAGGGTCACATAGCCAATATGTGTCAATGGTAAGACTAAAACCAAGAACATGTGGGCTACAGGGCTGGCTATCTATTCAGAAGGTCATGCAGCCTCTCACATCAATGTCAATGTTAATTATCAGTGACATTAAGAGGAAGCATTTAGCACCGTACCTGGCATAGAATGAGTACCTATTGATGGACTGAATTGTGATGAACAATCTCAGTCTTAGAGTACTGATGAGGAAACAAGACAGAAAGAGATGAGAAGTAAAAATATATAACATTGGGTGCCTATCAAGAGCAGTTGTTATGTTGTAGTGACTAGAGTCACTAATATTTTGTCAAAGTTGAGATGACATTGTTAATGGGAAGGAAAGGTTCAACTACTGAAGGAATGGCAAGGGAGAAAGACAATGTCAATAGAAAAGATCTCACTATGTATTTTGGAACTATAGTTGTTCAATCACGTCTGACTCTTTGTGACTCCATTTTGGGGTCTTCTTGGCAGAAATATTGGATGGTTTTCCTTTTACTTCTTCAGCTACATTTTACAAGAAACTGAGGTAAACAGGGTGAAGTGACTTGATCAGGATCACACAGACAATAAGTATCTGAAGTCATATTTGAACCCAGGAAGATTAATCTTCTTGACTCGAGGCTGGACCTTCTATATATTGTGACATCTAGTTGTTCCATAACTATACCCAAATACAGGCAGAAAGGACTTCAATTTTTCAATTCTCTAGGTCAAAAGAGTCAAACATTGCCCTCAAGTCTAATGTATTCTGAGTCAGATGAAAATGTAATTGTGAAATATTTTTTAAAATAAATAAAAATACATAACACAGATAACACTGCATTTTAGGAAATAAGCCAAATGTAACAGAAGCAATCCTTATGTAAATTGATTTTTTTAAGTTCCTTAAAAACCAACATAAAAGGTACGTACTATCCTCTTTTTACAGATGAGGAAATTGAGGCAAATAGCAGGTCAGTGACTTACCTAGGGTCACACAGCTAGTAAGAATTTGAGCCTGCATTTGAATTGATTTTCCTAACTCTGGGCTCAATACCTTACCCACTGAGCCACCTAATTGCATACTGAACATGTATTCTAGCACTGTGCTGAAAGATATATGCTCTTGATGTGACAACATAATTAGTCCCTATGTCCAGAGAATTGTGTTAAAGATGATTGGCAAAATGACTAATACAGAAATACTTTATGTAATTGCAGATGTATATCCTATATCAGATTACTTACCTTCTCAGAAAGGGAAGAAAGGAAAGAGAGAGAGGAAGAATTTGAAACTCAAAGATTAAAAAATGCTAAAAAAAACATTTTATATATAATTGGGTAAAAATTAAATATTATTTAAAAAATAAAGATGATTGACATTTTGGTCTGGAGGAGTCACCTATTCTTGAATATATAATGCTTAAAGAAAAATATTCCCTTTACATCCCTCTTTTAATAAAGAACTCTGGCAGCACTTTATTCCCTTTTGACTTCTAGTTTTGGATTTGGGTATCAGTAAATTAAAGGGAAGGACACTTATCAAAGAAAAAGATGACCACATAGAGTCATTCTGTAGCTAAAGGATTAAAGAGAATCATACCTTAATTGGGTAGAGATCTAGACTTTGTGAATTGTTTGAATGATGGGTAAAGTGAGATATGTGTTCCATAATCCCACAAAATTATCTTTACTCTCCAGGGAGAGTATGACTATAATAGGTTACTGTAGGCATTTTTATATCTCTAGATTTGTTAATACATTCTAATGAGCCTTTTTCTCATGGTAAGCAGTGTTTGTAAGAAGAAAAATAAATAACTCTGCTCTACCTGACATCCATATTGCATTTAAAATAGTCTTTTCTAGAAGGAACCCTATGACACACATTTTAGGATGAGCTGTATCTGAGCTTTGATTATGTAACATTCCTGCTCAGGTAAGATATAAAGTTCCCTGAGGGATAGCCACATATTGTATTTACGCAGGGAGATGTGATTCCTGATTGGCTGAGAGACCTCTGAGTAAGGGACGAAGAAAAACTGAGTTCTAAAGAGATAGATTGAGAGAGCTGACAGCTTTTGAATAGTTAATAGAAGCACTAGAGTCACTAATATTTGGGGGGGGTCCTCATTCATGTCTCTTGACCTCCACAGCTTCTAACCTCCAAATCTAACTCCATTTTTTTTCTTTCTTATAAGGAAGAGTTCAATTAAGACAACTGAAAGTAGTAGTATAGATATATCCAGAAATGATTATGATATAAAAATAAGGGGCAACAATAAGACTTTACATACATACACACAAAATGGTTATTGATTGGTTTAAATAGTATCATTCTAATTGCTTTTATTTTCTTAAAATTTTACAGCTAGAAATGCTATTCTAATTCACCCCAGAGAGAGAAAAAACACAGACTAAAAGACAGTCCCATGAAATATATTATTTTTGAATCGTAACCCACCTACATCTGCAGCATCTCTTTTCTTTCTTGGTTCCCATATTTTGATGGGGACGGAAGAAAGGAAAGTAATTCTTCCAAACTGTACACCCACTCAGTATTATATATAGCCAGTATTCACTCCAAATTCAACGCAGGAAGTCAAAGCTGAGAAAGCAGGACATTTTTATGGAGCGTGTGAAACTAGACCTCATCCCTCTGATAGCTCTCCAAGGTTTTATGTTCACAGTGACATCATTGAGTTCACATTTTTCTTCAGTATGGGAGATCCTATTTAGATACTCTCACTTCAATTCATGAGAAACCTTCAGGTAGCAAGCACCAATAAGAAAAACAGCATGAATCTGGAAAGAGATGTTGGGTAACTTCTCACTTTTCTTTCATTTAAATTTTAATGAGCAATTATAATTAAAAAAAAAAAACTTGGAGAAATGAAAAAAAGCTCTTGAGTCAATGAATCTGGCAATAAGGTTTACAACTATATAGGAGAGCCAGGGTGGTGAGGTAGAGAAAGAGAAAGAAGAAGCAATGGATACAGATTCTATTTCTGATACTAATACTGTGACTGAGCAAGTAATGTCTTAGTATCTTTTAAGATCAAAAGGTGCTGACTTGCATGCTAAAAAAAGGAGCTCTCATTCAGGAGTTCCTAGTCCAAAAGAAACCCAATTCCTATCTTTATCTTTAGAAAATAACAGAAAAGTTTGATCCTCATAAATTTTAAGGACTGGTAACAGAGTGCCAAGAGAGGGTGCCAGGGTTCTGCTCCACTGGGCTAATTTCCATCCAAGGTATTTCTATCTCCATCAAATGATTTTCCCCACAAGAAACACTAATAGAGAAACCATTCACAGCTAGACTTCTCTCCACTGCTAAGATATTAGCCTAAGTTAAAGAAGAAGCCTTCTGCAATTCTTGTCTCCAAAGGTCACTTCTGGACACTTTCTGTCTCTGAAGCCAGGGGGAAAAATATTGTTTATTCTTATGAACTTTTGTTGTTGTTGTAGTTCCTCTAATGAAATTCAATAGAATAAAAATAGCCACTGTCCATTATCCCTCGCATGTCATTTTTACCTGGTCTGAGATGGAGGGCAAGGACAGGAAGAGCTGATCCAGATGTTTAAAAAAAAAAAAGCCCCTACTGGAATGTGTTTGCATGACTCATAAAGAACTGTTATTCTTAGCTTTCCCTGTTGTAAGAGATTAAACTCTTTGTCCTGTAATACAGTATTTAGCTTAAAAGGAAAGTCCAAGGTCCATTCAAAGCCAAGGAGGCTACAATATGCTCCAATTATAGTACCGGTCTCAAAGACCTGGACATTTATTTTGGCATTCTTTTTTTCTTAATTTTGCAGTTTATATATATATATATATATATATTTAATAATATTTTATTTTTGCCTATTACATATAAAAATAGTTTTCAACCTTCATTTTGTAAGATTTTGAGTTTCAATTTTTTTTTCCCTCCCTTTCTTCCCTCCTCCCTACCTATGGGAATAACTGAGATTTGGAAGCAATATTTTTGTATAGAGGTGTATTACAAAAGGAAGCTTAAAATTATGAATATTAATGTATAATTTAAGGTATAGAAAATAATTCTATAATATGTATACTTGTAAATATGCATATATATATGTAAAAGCTAACATTTATATTTTTCTACTCTATGCCAGGTACTGTGCAAAGTACTTTACAATTATTTCATTATTTTATTCTGAGAGATGTTTTTTACTGAATTTTTTTTTCAGTTGTGTCAAACTCTCCATGACTCCATTTGAGATTTTTTTTTTTTTTGCAAAGAGAGTGGAGTTATTTGCAATTTCCTTCTCTAGATTCAATTTACAAATGAGGAACTGAGGCAAATGGTTAAGTGATTTGCACAGGGTCACACAACTAGTGCTTAAGGTCACATGTGAACTCATGAAGTTAAGTCTTTATGACTTCATGCCTGATACTGAACCACCTAACTGTCCCTAGTACCTGAAAGACAGGCATTGTTGTTGTTATTATTAGTATTATTATCCCCATTTTACAGATGAGCAAATTGAGGCAGACTTGCCCAGGATCGCAAAACTGGTAAATGTAGGATTTAAACACAAGACTTCCTGACTGCAGACCTAGTCTTCTATCTGCTGTACCTCTTAGTTACATTTCTATATATCCATGAAGATAATAGATATAGATTACATATAGATAAATTGTTATAAATTGCCATGGGAACTCTTTCTAGCTGCTTACTAGTTGTGCTTGTGACCAAAAAACAAAAAACAAAAAACAAAAAAAAAAAAACACAATTCTTTCTATGGATTCAACGTATTCACTAATTTTAGAGGTGCAGTTCATGCTATGCTGTGGGATACAGAATAAATTTCAGTCATCAACCTTCCTTTGAGAATTACCTTATATAATCAAACTCCTTTCACCTTAGTATTGATCCCGGTTTGAATCATCTGGCCTTAGAGTTCCCAGAAACAATCAGCCAATGCATTGTAATAATTCACAGAAAGTAAGGGAGTTATAGAGGATTAATTAAGAAGCAAGAGGCTAGTGTGTTGTGTTGAAACAGGAGTCTTGTTTTCTCCCCTTCTTTTTTGCTGAGCCATCTCTTGGCAGTTCCTCTGGACTTTTAATTGGAATTCAATGCAGGAAATTCAATTCAACAAATATTTACTGAGCTCCCTTGTATGTATAAGGCACTAGGCTAAAGATTTCATCCCTTTCTGGTATGCTTAGCTATGCAGTTGAAACTTTGACCTTTGCTCATCTGTCCATCTGGATTTTTATTTTTTTGGATATATTTAAAAGTAAACTTGGGGCAAGCACATTCCTTTGGTACAGTGCCATTGTTCTCCAAGAATCCAGAAGGAATTACAATAGTGGTGCATCCCCACTGACTGATAAGAAATAAGAACATAGGGTCATCAACTCTAAATTAGAAGGGACTTTTAGAGAGCATCCAGTCCAATAAAGTTATTTTACAAATGAGGAAACTAAATCCCAGAGAGGTTAAGTGACTTTCTAAAAGTCACATAGATGCTAAGGATCCAAGGTGGGATTTGAACTTGAGTTCTGTTACTTGAAATTTTGCACTCTTCCCCCTGCGTCACTTGAATAAAATGATAGAAACGTGCCTATTTCTACAAAGAGTGCCCCATGGATGGGCTTGGGAAATCAGAGAACAGAGACAGATTGAGGGACTAAAATACTGGAATTAGAGAAATGATCGCTGCTCTACACAACTTTTCCTAGTTATATTTCCCCTGCCCCTAGTCAGGAATTAATAGATCACAATTCTATTCAATTTATTAAATATTTAAACTCTTACTGTATGCAAAATACTGGGAATACAAAGACAAAAATAGAATAGTACTTGCCTCCAACAAGCTTGTCTTCTATCAGAAAGAGATAGCATGTAACAAAGATAAATAAACACAAAGAATATTCAAAGTAAATATAAAATAATTTTAATGTTAACAGATTTGAGAATGAGGCTACTGACAACCTTGGGACTTCAAGAGGAGAAAGTGAAGAGGTAATGAATTCTTAACACATAGAGGTATAAGATGGAATTCTGGGTATAAAAAACAACCAGTATTCCAGTTGAACTAGAACAAAAAGTATATATAGGGGAATAATAGTAAATAAGATAGGCTTTACCTTCAGGTTGAGAATTTTCATATTAGCCTAAATCAGGGATTCTCAACTTTGGTTCTTTGAATGCAAATACATTAAATATTTATAGATATAGTTTAATATATATTAAAATATATATAATTTGAACTATGTGTATACTTTTAAAAATATTTAACTATATTATATATTATATGTGTGGATGTATTATGTATTCTACTTATATATGTATTATATATATATATATGTTATATTATATGTAGATAACTGTATTTCAGTATAATTGGTTTCCTAAATAATCCTATGTATTTTCTTTGGTACAATTCTAAATATGATTCTGTGAAAGGATCTATATTGCCCAAGAGACCCATGGCACAGAAAAAGTTATATACTTCTATTCTAGAGGCAAGAAAACATATTAGACTGAAAAGAGATTGAAGACCATCTAGTTCGACCACTTCATTTCACAGAGGAAGAAATTGAAAAGTAGATTAGTAATTAACTTGGTCAAGGTTTCAGAAATAAACTTGAAATTCAGATCTCTTAAATCCCTGCCTCATTCCCCCTCTGCTGCTCCTGGTGACCTTGAAATCTTATAAAACAGCCTTTGCTTCATTGAAACCTTCTGTACAAGAGAGAAACAATGAAATAGTTGTCTTAGGTGCAGTATAGAAGGGTATGAACAGGGAATTGCATAGGACCCAGAAAAACCTTCAACTTCCTAAAACTCTCTTCTTTTTCTCTTTTTAAAATTTTCTTTCTTTTTTTTAAAATTTACAATTAATTATGTCACGAAAGAAAACGCAGATCAAAACAACAGAAGGAAAAATAAATTAAAAAAAAAGTTTGCTTCAATCTGCATTCAGACTCAGTTCTTTCTCTGAAAGTAGATAGCATTTTTTTTCATCATGAATCCTTCAGAATTGTCTTAGATCACTGTATTACTGAGAAAAACTGTCATTCACAATTAATCATCATACAATATTGCAATTACTATATACAATGTTTCCTGCTTCTATTCACTTTACTTTGTATTAATTTGTCTTTACAGGTTTTTCTGAAAGCATCCTGCTTAGTATTTCTTATAGCACCACAGTATTCCATTGCAATTCTATGTCACAACTTGTTCAGTCATTCCTCAAATGAGAATCTTCTCAATTTCCATTTCTTAGCTACCACAAAAATAACTGCTATAAATATATTTATACATATATACCCTTTAAAAAAACTCTTGGAATACAGACCTAATAGTGCTATTGCTGAATCAAAAAGTATACACAGTTTTTGTTGTTGTTGTTGTTGTTGTTGTTTTTGGCTTTTTTGATGAGGCAGTTGGGATTAAGTGATTTGCCCAAGGTCACACAGCTAGGACATGTTAAGTGTCTGAGATCAGATTTGAATTCAGGTTTTCTTGACTTGAAGGCTTGTGCTCTATCCACTGCACCACCTAACTGCCCCAGAGTATACACAATTTTAAAGACTTTTGGACATGGTTCCAAATTGTTCTCCAGAATGGTTAGATCAGTTCATAACTCTAGTTCACAACTCCCCCAACAATGCATTTGTGTGCCAATTTCCCCATATTCTCTCCAATATTTATCATTTTCCTCTTCTGTCATATTAGCAATCTAATAGATGTAAGGTAGTATTTCAAAGTTGTTTTCATTTGCATTTCTCTAATCAATAGTGATTCAGAGCATTTTTTTATAACTATAGAAAGCTTTGATTTCTTTATGCAAAAACTACTTTTACCAATTATCCATTGAGAAATGACTTGTCTTCTTAAAAATTTGACTCAGCTTATTATATATTTGAGAAATGATGCCTTTATCAGACACTTGTTCTAAATTTTCCCTGCAGTTTTCTGCTCTCCTAATCTTGGCCACATTGGTTTTCTTTGTGAAAAACCTTTTTATTTTAATGTAATCATAATCATTCATTTTATATCCCATAATGCTCCTTATCTCTTGTTTAGTAATAAATTCTTCCCCTATCCATAGATCTGACAGGTAAACTATTCCATGCTAGAAGCTCATTTTCTATTTTTCAACAAATTGGTTTCTTTTTATATCTGTTTTGTAGGGAGTTATATGCTTTTCCTATTTCATCTTATCTATTTTTTAAGGAGTTTACTTCAGATAATTTCTGTTTTTTCCTTTTCCATACCTTTCTGTAAAGATCTCATTTCCTTTTCCCATTTTTCTTCTAAATCTCTTTTAAGATCCTTTTTGAATTCTTCCAAGAGAGCCTTGTGAAATGGAAACCAGCTCATATCACTCTTTGGGGCTTCATATAAAGTTGATTTGCTTAGATCTGTTCTCTCTTTCCATAAAAGCTGTCTATGGTCAGAGTTCTTTTTGCTTTTTTGATCATTTTTTTAAAGGGTTGAGGTCTGTTCTTAATGCAAAGGGGTGAGAGTCGCTTTAGTTTGCCCTGGAGCAGTTCTGCTGACTGAATTGGCTTGGGTAATCATGGTCAGGTCCCCATTCTTCTGGGGCTTCGTGGCTTACAATTTGTCTTTTGAATTTGCTTTGGGGTGCCTCACACCAAATCTGCTAAATCGCCAGCTTGCAACCAGGACAAAGTAGCCTAAGATCCTCACAGTAAGTTCCCTGGTGTGTGGATGCTGCAATGCTCTGGCTCCCCACTCCAGCTTCTTGTCCTGGGCTCACTGCACTGTGGTCTGGGCTCAGCAGCCTCTCCCCCTGCCCCATTGAAACAGATTTTTTCTGAAGTTCTTCCAAAGTATCTTCAATGTTCATCATTCACTCAACCTCCATCACTGTTTGCTACAGCTGGCCCCATCTCAAATAATGCTGTATGAGGTGAGCTATTTTTAAAACTCTTTTAGAACTTTTTTCAAAGAACACTTTCCTGGTCCACATGCCAGGGAACTATTCGTCATATTCCTTGTTTGTTATTTTTGTTTACTTTCTCCTTGCTCTACTAAAAGAGGGTAAAAGGGGTCCCTTCAGTTAATTGTTTTCAAAGCCTTTCTCCCTGATCTTCACAGTCATGATTTCTGGCTGTGTTAGGGTAAAGAAGAAAAATGACCTCCATGTTAACTCTTCTCAATCCCAGGGAAAGATTAGCATGACTTCCAACATTATTTGAACCACCCATTTTGATTTTGTTTTGTTTTGTTTTGTTTTCCTGATGCTAGAGATAAATACACATAGTATTCTTTGTTGCCCCCTTCAACATCCCATGATATCTGACCATGTTAATGTTTTTTGAGCCTTGATAAGCCTTAAAATGGCAGCAAAGTACTAGTGAGGGAAGTATTTGTTAAGGCCTGTGCTCATATTCTGACTTCACAGAAAACCTCTTGATCCCCTTACTCATGCAAAGAATTCTCCGATGTAAATATCTACCACTGTCCCCACTATACATTCTGAGTAACATGCATGAGAGTCATTTTCATTCTCTATGACCTGCCAATTCCATCCAACTCCATCTAGTGACATGGAGGTAGAATTACATGGGTTTTAACTGGGAACACGTTTTACAAAAATTAGAGGAGAATCAGGAAAACCTTGACCCATCTTTGAAGAAGATTTTTCTTCTTCAGATTTGAAGAATTTCCCTCATCCAGTCACCTTGTCTTCCCCACATTTATTATAGAGTGATAGTATGGTCTGATTTGGATCCATGTGACTGCTTTTCAGGTATAAATAATAAATTATCAAGTGTTGTCAAAATTGTCTTTGCTTTCTAAACAAAAGAAACCTAACAACTTGTGATAGATAATACCACTCCCTGAGCCACTGATTTACCCATTGTTATTCACATGCCTTTAAAAACTATAACTGAAATTGGCATGAAATTGTTGAACCAATCAATGTACTCACTAGCATTTATTAAGCATCTGTTCTATGCCAGGCATGCTAAACACTAGAGATCTGAAAACAAAAATGAGATGTTTCTTGCCCTCAGGAAGCTTATATTCTAGGTAGGGATATGGTAAAGCAGATAGAACTACTAATTGCAGAAGATTAAAGCTGAAAGAAATCTTAGAAATTATTTTACTAATAAGGGAACTGAATCTCCAAAAAAGAATAGATCCTTATATAGATATGAGTTAAAATAGATGTTCTCTGTTAATTCTTCAGATTAAAATTCTCCAATTCTGTGACTCCAAATCCACTATCTTCTCACTACCTGTTCTGCTTCTAATGAACACATGATTTTCAGAGAAGAAAAAGCATTTGGGGGTATTTACAATGTTGTCACATCTGCTCATTTGTCCCAATTTCCCCTGGATGATTAAACAAGTGTGTTTTCCTTCCAATGGAAATGATAAAAGTATAGGTCATGTGAGGCAGGCAATCACTAGTCATAGGCGATCATTTCCCGAGCTATAAAACATATCCTGAATAACTTCTCCCAGTCTGAGGTCATCAAGTGAAGTAATGAACTTTACTGCTATATTCCCCTAAGAAACCCAGTTCAAGTGATTTTTGAATGAGATATTTATACTTCCAAAGCAGGTTGCCTATATCTTCTTAATGCAAAGAAAGGCACTAAAGAAAATGTCTATGTTTCATAATTCTGTTAATTCCAAAGGGATTAATAGACTCAAAATAAAAATGTGTTGACTGAAAAAATATGTGGACAGCCAGATGAGTGAGCTGAAGTGCTACATTGACAGTGCCAAAGTGGGCTCTGATCTTACTGAACTTGGGGTGAGGAAGACTTGGTTTCAAATATTGCTTCTAATATCTACAGTGGTGTGACTTTGTCCAAGTCACTGAACCTTAGATTTTAGTTATATCATCTGTAAAAATAGAATAGGAATAACACCTCTTTACTTGTTGAAAGGGTAAATCAACCAAGATGTGTCTATTTTAATGTATATTTTAAAGCACTGAATAAATATTAGCAAATATTATTACTATTAATTCTGCCAAAACTTTTGTCCTATTATTTTCAAAAAATTAGGCAAGTCACTCTGTCATTGGCAATAGTAAGGATCTCATTATTTTCTTGAACAAAGCTAAAAAACAAGAAGCAAAGATAAATAAAATATTAGAAAGGGAAGAGCTGGGTGGCTATTTTCCTCATGACTTTTGAGCCTTACTTTGGCACTGTCAATGTAACACTTCTACTCACTCATCTAGCTGTACACACATTTTTTAATTCAACACGTTTTTATTTTGTGTCTATTAAATACAAAATACTGTGAGGGACATACACACTTTAAAGGGCAATGGATTTGAAATAAATGGATCTGGGTCCTATTTCCAGCTCTATGACTTACTTCCTGTGTCAACTTGAGAAAAATTTCAGAGAATTCTGAAAGGTGGCATCTTTGGCAGCCCCAAGTTGAGGTTCAAAGAACTAGTCTTCCATTAAACTTCTTGAGCAGTACAATTATTTTCTTTAAAGTAGTTTTTATTGATGTTTGTTTTAACATTGCTTAATCTCCCTCCTCTATGTCTCTTTCCTTTTTCTCTTCTAAACAGCCATCTTTTCCGTATAGCAAAGAATTTTATAACAAAAGAAAAAATGAAACAGAAAGAAGAGAAAACGGGGGGAAAAGTCTATCTCTAGAGTTTATCAGAAACAATCACTACATCAAATGATATGGCATAAATGCAATGTTTCACGTCTATGGACCTGCCTGCACCTCTTTTCTACTACTTACTCCCCAGCACACTTCTGAAAAGAAATATTTTCTTATATCTCTTTTTTATTTTTTGCAACTTGAACAGCATAATTCTTAATGGGTGAAGTGACTGACTAGATGGCCCTGGTACTAGATAATAAGGAGAAGTAAGACATGGACTTTATACTTCTGT
This sequence comes from Myrmecobius fasciatus, assembly GCA_023553655.1. Classification (NCBI taxonomy): domain Eukaryota; kingdom Metazoa; phylum Chordata; class Mammalia; order Dasyuromorphia; family Myrmecobiidae; genus Myrmecobius; species Myrmecobius fasciatus. Next base: position 278,133 of record JAJPUD010002031.1, on the reverse strand, counting down.
GTTACAGGAAGCTATTCAGTGTGAAGAATGGATACTGATTTGTTAAGATTGGAAAAGGACTATGGCAAGGTTGCATTTTGCTATCTTATTTATTTAATTTATATACAGAGTACATCATGCAAAATGCCAGGCTAGATGAATCAAAAGATGGAATTAAATTTGCTGTGAGGAATATCAATAATCTCATATATGCAGATGATATCACTATGATGGCAGAAAGTAAAGAATTAAGAAGCCTCTTGATGATGGTGAAAGAGGAGAATGTAAATGCTAGCTTGAAGTTTAACATTAAAAAGAAAAAAATAAGATCTTGGCAACTGGTCCCATCACTTCCTGGCAAATAGAAGGAGAAGAAATGGAAGCAGTGTCAGATTTTATATTCTTCAGCTCAAAGATCACTGCAGACTGCAACTATAGCCATGAAATTAAGACACTTGCTCCTTGGAAAGAAAGCTATGGCAAATCTGGACAGCATACTAAAAAGCAGAAACATCAACTTGCTGACAAATGTCCCTATACTCAAAGTTATGGTTTAATAGCAAGTTATGGCTGTAAGAGTTGGACTATAAGAAAAGCTGAGAGTCATAGAATCAAAGCTTTTGAATTGTGGTGCTGAAGAAGACTTTTGAGAGTTCTTTGGACAGCAAGGAAATCAAATCTGTCAGTGCTTCAAGAAATTAATTCAGGCTACTCACAAGAAGGTCAAATACTGAAGCTAACAGGATATATAATGAGAAGACAGAACTCATTGGAAAGGATGCTGATATTGGAAAAGATTAAAGGCAAAAGGAAAAGGGGTTGGCAGAAGATGAGATGGGTAGATAATGTCATGGAAGCAATGAACATATGCTTGGACAGACTTCAGGAAATAGTGAAGGATAGAAGGGCCTGGGATGATCTGGTTCATGGCAATCACCAAGAGTCAAATACAAGTAAACAATGAAAAACTGTGGTTGGGATAAAGTGAGACAAAGAGATATTGCTTTGAGGGTTGGTTCATGTGATTAGATCTTCATGGTGCAAATCCAAAGTCCTGGACTACAGGAATCACAATCCTACACATGTGCATGCATTCATAGTAAATACATGCACATTACATATATAATATATACATGTATGTATCTATGTATATACACATGCATATATGTGATTTTGATGAGAGAAAAAGAAAAAAGGCACACATTACAAAGGATATGTAAACATAATCTATATCATATCTGAGTTTTGAATACTTAAATGTGTATATATAATTTTGAGCACAAAAAAAGACATATAATGTATAAACTCCAAGTCAAGATCTCAACTATATTTCCAAAGGAGAACTATTTAAGACACACCCTGATTCTTGTCTGTGTTTCTCCTTTTCCTTTCTTTTTTTTTACAGCAATATATTATAAATTGTCGTGTGTGTGTGTGTGTGTGTGTGTGTGTGTGTGTGTTGAGTGTCTTCATACAATAAGTCATCACAATAGCAAGTTCAATGATTCCTTGACCTCAAAAATGGCCTTGAAAGGAGGAAATCCGATCCTTTCTCGGGCTGAGGGACTAAAGGGTGGAGTCTTGTTATTCTGCAGAAAAAGCCAATCAAGTTTAATTAGTCAAGGCTTAATTCAGTGTCAACTTGAAAATCATGAAGGGAAGATTAGAAGTAAATAATTTGTTTTAAAAACCAGAGGAAAGCAAATATACACATTCAAGATGCCTATAGATACTATAGTTTGGAGATAAAATTCAAACTAGTCTCTGAGCTGTGTACAAATAACAAATGCCTTCAGGTTCATAAAAAGGAACCAAAGCCAAGTTCAAACCCTACTTTCCAACCAGTGTGACAGATATTTATGAATCCAAGGATTCTGAGAAGAGGAATCTCTACTCGCCTCACCAGACTTTGTGTATTTCTTAATATAATTCATAACGGGAACATCAGATGTAAAGGCAGGGACCCAGGGAAACTTATTAATGTGAGTCATTTTTCAGGGGAAGATTGAAATTAAGATTGTTAGAACTGCTTTAAACTACACTCCCCCCTCCCCATCCTGCCTCCAAGCTCTAGCTCACTACTTGAACTCAACCTGAGCCAACCTTTTTCAAGGTTCAATAAGATGTTAAAACAATAACAGGGTGGCTCCCCACCCCACTCCCAACACACACACACACACACACACACACACACACACACACACACACACACATTTCTCAGAATCAGCTAGAAGCTAAAAGAATTAAACTCTACACAAATAAATCAGACAATAAGTATTTTTTAAGCACCAGGTACATACTGAACACTATGCTGTGTTCGCTAAATATAAGTACAAAGAATTAGTCACAAGGAATTCACATTTTAAGGGAAGGAAATGTACATATAAAAATATATAGAACAATATATATGTATATATATATACACACAAATACATGTTTATGCACATATATGAATTGTATATATACATACCTAGATATATATATATATATATATATATATGTTTCACATGTATATTGTATATATATATATATATGCACACATCTGTATGGATATGTGCGTGTATTTACATGTATGTGTGTATATACATAAATATATACATATGTACACACATAAATATATATACACATACACACATACAAATATATATATAGTTATTCCAAAAGGCTTGGTACATTTTAAGCTTTAATAACTTAAAATTTCACTAAGACTTTTGGGATGCCCTGAATAACCTTTCAATCCACAAAGTCCCTTCTTGTCCCACAGAGAGCCATATCAACATTCAGTTTTATGGTACTTCTGTGAAGGCTTGGACTCAATCAGAAAGGAAATGTCCCTGGGGACAGTTCAATGAGTCTAAGCCCATCAACACCCAAGTACAGAGTTAATCTAACAGTATTACAATGACAGACTTAGACTATTATGGAAGGGAAAAGAACCTGGAACTGCCAAAGAAGCATCCCTTCTTCACATTACATCCATATGTACATGCACACATATGTAAATACAAGTTAAGACACAGTTAAAAGACAAGAAGGGTCTTCCATCTGAGATCCAGGGCACTTGAGAACAGCTTCATTTACAAGATGGTGCTGAGTCTGTGTTTAAAGGGAGATGGGGTGTCCAGTGTAAGGAACAAGAGAGGTCAGTGTGGCTGGATTACAAGAATGTGGGAGGGAAAGAAATTTCCAAAGAAACTGGAAAGAGAGGTTTGGGTCAGTTTGTGAAGGAATTTAAAATTTAAACAAAGGTGTTTATAGTTTATTCTAGAGGCAATAGAAAGTCAGTGGTTGGGCTGAAAAGAAGAATTTAAGAAAAATTACTTGGAAGTTGTGTGGAAGATAAACTGGAGCAGAGAGCTTGTGAGGCAGGAAGACCAATCAAAACACTGTTGCAATAATCTAGGACTGAGGTGATGAGGAATCCACACCAAGATGGTAGCTCTGTGAATATGGAGAGAAAGGAGAGAGAAAGGGTTTAGATACAAGAAATACAAATGTCCCTGTTATTTCCAGCACACAGATGCATATATAAAAGCCCAGTTAGAAATTGTGTTCCTTAGGGAGGACTCTGGAAAGGTGGAGGAGTAGATTGGTAAATTTCAAGATCTCCTAATTTCTTCCACAATTAGAACAAATTTGCACCTTGGGGCAAACATAAACTGGTGATAAACCAAGAAGATTTGGGTAGAACAAGGGTCCGACTGACATGACCTGAGAAGATCTGAAGAAAGACCCAGAGCCAGGATTAACTTGGCCAAAGTGCAAACATCTCGGGCTAGCTCCTCAGAAACACCAAGTGGGCAGCCCTAGATGGAGCTGGATGTGACTGGAGCCTCAGCAGGAACCACAGAGACTTTCACACCCTGTACTGTTTGTGGAGTTTGGGTTTGACTCTAGGAAGACTGAGTGAACCTCAACTGATTGGGAACACCAGGCTCAGCTGTGCTACAAGGGATGTGGCCATGGGCAAAAAGGAGCCAGCACACTGGGAGTGCAGAAGCAGCTATGCAGGGATGCTGTTGGATGCAGGAACTTGCAGGAGGGGGGATCTCTTGCTTTGGGGTTCCAAGTCAGAGGGGAGAGCCAAAGGGAAGCTTGAGGTACCATCTCCCTCCATTAGAGGTGCTTATCCAATACCTTTTCTTAAAAAAAAAAAATGAACCAGCAAAGAAAAAAGAAACCCACCATAGAAACATACTAAGGGAACAGGGAAGACCAAGATTCATCTTCAGAGGAAGACAATGAAATAAAAAAAGCTTCTATTCCAAAGAGTAAAATGAAGTGGTTCCTTGCCCAGAGAGAATTTATAGAACTCAAAAAAAAAAATTAAAAACCAAATGATAGACTTTGAGGAAAAACTCAAAAACTCAAAAAATAAAAACTATCCAAGAAAAACAAGAAAATTATGGGAAAAAAGTTAACCAACTAGAAAAGGAGATATAATGTCTCAAGGACAAAAATAATTTTTTGAAAATTAGAATTGGGCAAGGGAAAGTCAGTAAAGCTATGAGAGACCAAGAAATAACAAAACAGATAAAATAATAACAAGAAAAAAAACGTATCCCTAAACATAGAGCTGAATCAACACATTAAATATACAAGTCAATCAGCATCAACAACTTTCTATAGGCAAGAGATGCTAGGTCAAAGTCATTATCAGCAATCATGATAACTGGGGCAAGCAGTAAAAAATGTTCTTTCAAGTCAACTTTTTCAAATACACTCAGATGGGGATAATTAGGACCCTTGCATCTTGGGACACAAGGCTGTATCAATCAATTAACAAACACTTATTAAAGGGTAGCTAGGTGGTGCAGTGGATAGAGCACCAGCCCTGAAGTCAGGAGGACCTGAGTTCAAATCTGGTCTCAGACACTTAACATTCCCTAGCTGTATGACCCTGGGCAAGTCACTTAACTCCAATTGCCTCAGCAAAAAACAAAAAAACACTTATTAAATGTCTGCTATCACCAAACATTGTTTTATGTGCTAAAGATATAAAACCAAAAATGAATCATTCCCTACCTTCAAGAACAGGGTATCTCTAGACTAATATTCTATTTGAAGAAATCTCTCCATGACATCACAAAGCTATTTTTGGAGAGACCAGCATTGAGGGAAAGGAGCAGGAAAGGACGTGCTGTTTTGGAAATGCAACTGCTGGTGAGAGGAAAAGAATCATTTGATAGCTTCCTATTTTCATTGTTCTTGCTAACCAGGTATTAAGCTCAATCATGTCATTCTGCTAAGAGGTCCATTAATTCTCATTCCTCTCTGAATTTCAATGCTCTCAGTCAGACCTTCAGTCATCCTTAGTATCCGTGAGATCAAAGCTCCCAAACCTCCTCTCAGTGGCAGTAATATCTAGCCATCCCATTCACTTGCTGGCTTCTTGTTATGTCATTACTTACTCTTAGCAACAATTTCCATTATAGGAAAGCTGATGTGAGACAATAGCAGGCCTCATTTACCACATTTCCCCCTTAGCACCCACTGAGAGAAACAATGGCAAAAACCATATGCTAATTAGGTAAGATAAAATAAACTTTTTTTTTTTCATTCTAAGGGCTTGGAGGAACCACATGATACATTGGTGGAGTGGAGACTCCATTAATGTTTCATCTAGATGGCGCAGTAGGTAAAGCACTGGGCTTGGAATCAGAAAAACTCACATTTATGAGTTCAAATTCAGCCTCAGACACTGTCTAATTGTTGTCTAGGAAAGTCAGTTAATTTTGTTTCATTTAACTTCTTCATTTGTAAAAATGAACTGGAGAAATAAATGACAAACCACTCCAATATCTTTGCCAAGAAAACCCCCAAAATAGAGTCAGTAGGACATGACTGAACAACAAGTGGACAAATAGTGATGATGAGAATAATAGTGACATTGAAAAACAGTGGTAGCTTAGTAGATGCAAGTTCCACCTCTGATGTATACTGAGTATGATCTTGGACAAGTCACTTAAGCAATTTTTTTTTTTTTTTTTTTTTTTTTTTGCTGAGGCAATTGAGGTTAAATGACTTGCTCAGGGTCACATAGGAAGTATTTAATGTCTGAGATCACATTTGAACTCAGGTCTTCCTGAGTTCAGGGCTGGTGCTCTATCCACTGCACCACCTAGCTGCCTCAGCAATCATTTCTTTCTTTTTTTTTTATTAAAGCTTTTTATTTGTATAACATATGTATGGGTAGTTCCCCAGCATTGATCTTTACAAAGCTTTCCATTACAAATTTTACTCCCAGTCCCCTCCTCTCCCCTAGATGGCAGGAAGTCTACTACATGTTAATTATGTTAAAATACTTGACAAGTTATGCAAGAAAAATCCTATCTACAAGAAGAAAAAAAAAGAAAATCAGAGAAAGGAAACACACTGCAAGCAAACATCATTAGAGAGCATGAAAATGTTCTGTTGTGGTCCACATTTCATACCCCTCTCTCTGGGTGCATATGGCTTTCTTCACTGCACAATTGGAACTGGTTTGAGACATTTCATTGTTGCAGAGAGCCATGTCCATCAGAACTCATCATCATATAGTCTTGTTGCCGTGTATATTGATCTTCTGGTTCTGCTCATTTTACTCAGCATCAGTTCATGCAAGTCTCTCCAGGCTTCTCTGAAATCATCCTGTTGGATGGTTCTTATAGAACAATAATATTCCATAACATTCCTATACCATAATTTATTCAGCCACTCTCCAATTGATGGGCATCCATTCAGTTTCCAGTTTCTAGCCACTACAAAAAGGGCTGCCACAAACATTCTTGCACATGTGGGTCCCTTTCCCTCCTCTAAGATCTCTTTGGGATATAAGCCCAATAGAAACACTGCTGGGTCAAAGGTCATAGTTTGATAACTTTTTGAGCATAGCTCCAAATTGCTCTCCAGAATGGTTGGATCCGTTCACAGTTCCACCAACAATGCATCAGTGTCCCAGCCCTCCCACATCCCCTCCAACATTCATCGTTATCTTTTCCTGTCATTTTAGCCAATCTGACAGGTGTGTAGTGGTACCTCAGAGTTGTCTTAATTTGCATTTCTCTGATCAATAGTGATTTGGAGCACCTTTTCATATGATTATAAATAGTTTTAATTTCATCATCTGAAAATTGTCTGTTCATATCCTTTGACCATTTATCAATTGGAGAATGGCTTGAATTCTTATAAATATGAGACAATTCTCTATGTATCTTAGAGATGAGACCTTTATCAGAACCCTTAAATGTAAAGATCATTTCCTGATTTATTTCTTCCCTCCTAATCTTGTCTGCATTAGTTTTGTTTGTACAGAAACTTTTTAACTTAATATAATCAAAATTATCTATCTGGTGTTCAATTAAGAGTTCCAGATCTTCTTTGGACATAAATTTATTTCATCTCCACAGGTCTGAGAGGTAAACTATCCTATGTTCCTCTAATTTGCTTACAATATCACTATTTATATCTAGATCATGAACCCATTTAGATCTTATCTTGGTGTGCGGTGTTAGGTGTGGGTCAAGCCCTAATTTCTTCCATACTAGTTTCCAATTTTCCCAGCAGTTTTTGCCGAATAGTGAGTACTTATCCCAAAAGCTGGGGTCTTTGGGTTTATCAAACACTAAATTTCAGCAATCATTTCTTTAAGCAATTAAGATTCTAAATTACAGAGAAAGTGCCACCATGAATTCCTAGAGGGACTTCCCTATACCAATAAAACCACCAGTCCATTCCCTATTCCTAATAATAATAACTGACATTTATACCCTACATTAAAGTTTATAAAAGCATTTACATGCATCACTACTGATGATCTAAACCACACTACCCTGAGAGGAAGGAACTACAGACACTATTTTTTTTCCCATTTTACAAATGAGGAAACTCAGGCTGATCTTTTGTGATTTGCCCAATATCATACAATTAATTAGTATTAAAGGCAGGAGCCAAGTCCAGCTCTTTCCTAATTCTAGTCCTAATTATCCTGCTCACACCATTTATTTCATTGCTTTCCTTTATTTTCATTCATTATCTTATAGACCTATATTTCTACTACTAGCTCTTTCATTAGACTTTACTCTTCTAGAGGGAACAGACTGGCTGACTCCTCTCAAGTGTCTAATACAATTTCTGGTCCATAATAAATACTTAATTGATATATATTCTATAATTTCTTTGTTTGTATTTTATATTGAATTAGCTATGTAAATATTTGTTTTATTTTCTCTCCAGTGAAATGTAACTGCCTTAAAGGTGAAAAAATTTTTGGTTTTTGTTATTGTATACTCAGTGCCCAGCACAGTGCCTGGTAAACAGTAGGTACTTAACAAATACTTCTTGAATGAATATATGAATGAATGAATGAAATAAGCATGGGGAAAGATTCCATATGGTACTTAGTATGCTTCCTTCCAGTTTCCATTCAGTGAAGTGAGCCATATGAATCCAACCTGGACATCTCTGCTCAACCTCTCACTAATTATTCATTAGACTTAGCTTCAATTCAGACTAGACAACCTATATTCCATCTTACCTTTCATTTCTCTGTATTAGTTTCTTTCAATATTCTTCTCTTTCCTGTATTGTTCTTCCTTACTTGCCCATAAGTACACTGAATCTCCAGATAGCAAGCTCCATACAGTATATTCAAGTTGATATTACTAGACAGAAAATTTTCACTCTCCCACTACTGGTCCCTGAAGCAATTCTGACCTGTTAATAGATTTTTAAGCAGTCCTAAAGTCTGAATTCAAAACTGCTTTCCCAGCTGCTGAACTGAACATGTTACATTATATTTTGCTTTTGTCATTCATTTATTCATAAATGCTAACATAATTCTGTTGTAAGTATATTTACACTGCTCTGCAAAGCAGAAAACAAACAAATTATTGAATTATCTTGAAAGCAAATTTGGTACTTCTGACTGCAGGACCAGTGTCCTTCCATTGTACTATACTAAATCTCTTAGTTTCTGATTCTAACACCAAGGGCAGTATTCCTTAACATGTTTATGAAGTCATGCACATTTGAAAATACATGTGTATGCAGTGTTTCTCCTTTGCAGCATGGACCTCTCTGTACTATGTCTCACAAGTAGGATCTGATACTAAAGACTAAGGGGTTGGAAGGGACCTTGGAAACTACTACAATACCCTCTTTCTGGCTAGATGGTTTGTTCAAAACCAATGAGATAAGACAGCATGAAATAGTGGATAGAGAGAGGAAGACGAATTCAAATCCTTCCTTAAACATTTAATAGCTGTGTGCTCTTGGAAAAAATCACTTTAGTGCTCTGTGCCTAGGCTTATTCATCTGTAAAATAAGTAGTTGGATTCAATGACCTAAAAGGACTCTTCCAGTTCTAGGTTTATTATCCTATGACCTCTCTGAGATGTAAAAAAAATGGTGAAAATGAGACTTGTTCCATAATTCCTCTAGGGACTGGAGGCTCCTAGTATATCAGTATTGTTTTAATCACTGGGAGTAAAACTAGAAAATGGGAGTTCTCACTCTCAAGAAGCCCACCTTGTAATTTAGGAGACATCTCACCTAAGTTTCTGGTACATGAGAGATGGAAAGATTCCATCATCCTGAGAATGTAGAGACAAAGCAGATGAAAATGTGTCTTCTGTAATATTATTTCTATTGATAATCATGCCAGTTTCTGGTGTTCAGCCATTTGATAACAGGGACCTTTTCCTTGATTTACCACTCTAATTAGAGTAATATGAAAGATAGAATAGTGGAGAGGGTTGGAAAGGAGTTTTTGTCATCTGATCGATACTATAGAATGCACTGGCTTATCCATGAGTGCCTACTCCCAGGACACAAGACCTTTGGGATCCTTGCTGAAGAAGTGTGGAGACCCTACTTTTGTTTTAGTATCTCTGGGTTATAGAACAAGGGCTCTTTATAAGTAGTTTCAGAGAAGTTACTGAATTGCCCAAGTTCCCCTGTACCTTCTTATCCTAGCTTATGCAATTCCTCCACTCCTTCCTCAGATCCACAATTCACACCCATCCTTCAGATTTCTGGAGAGAGGGAATGCTATGCTATTTTTCAGAAGGTCCCCTTTATTACTTGGTCTTTATATTTCAGGCTAATATCCAGCATGAAGTCCATATCTTTCTAGCAGGTGCCAGGCAACTAAAATTACTACCAATATTTTAATTAAAATCTTCCTTCAGACCTTGATGGAGCTGATGACCCTGAGTCTGAGCCTTGGAAATAGCAGCATTGCTTAGGATCATTGGTCCTGCTGTTATTATTGAGAGGGGCAATCACTATGGCAAATGACACCATTTTCCCAACTACAGCCAATATCAACTGTTGATCAAGTGAATAAGTTCAAGACCCCAGACCCAAGATCTGCTTCCAGCCTAGATGCCATAGCCATCCTGAGAAGTGATTCCTATAGAGATTCAATCTGGTGACCCAGAAGGTAAATTATCACTATAAAAGTCTTTATTATTATCAAATGGTTGGACATCAGAAACTGATATATTATCAATAGAAATAATATTACCGAAGATCCATTTTCATTTGCTTTGCCAATATATACTCAAGATTGTTAGAGCTTTTCATCTGTCCTACACCAGAAATCTTAGTGAGGTGTCTCCTGAATTATAATGTGAGCCCCTTGAGAGTAGGAACTCCCATTTTCTAGTTTGATTCCCAGTGCTTAACACAGTACTTGGCACAGAGTAACCACTTAATGCTTTTAATTCATTTATTCATATTAGCAGAAATCAATCCTTGAAACACCAGTTTAAGACCTAGTCTTTGTCTCTAATTAGATGAATCTCATTGGACCAGGGGGTATGTTTTGGAAGCTGAGAATAAACAAATATTTATTCATCATCTATCACATTCAAAAACTTAGCATTGAAGATGCTAAGATAAAAAATCAGGCAGTGTTCTTCAATAGGGGGAAAAACTCACTGCCAATGGATTGGAAATTCAAGAACTTGGGTTTGGATCCCATCTCTAGCATTTAATCTCTTACACAGCTTAAGTTTCTTTATCTATAAATTGTAGAGTCTGGACTGGATAGTGTCAAAGGTCTAATTTAATACTAAACATATGATTCTATGAAACAGTCTCTGACCTTAAAAAACTTATACTTGGTGGGGCTGGGAAGATGGGGAGATGACAATGTGAATAAGCATTGTATTAATATGGATGAAGTATTACTTGTTATTATGGTAAATACTAAGTCATACAGGAAGTACCTAAAAGGACAAAATGATTACATCTACCAGGAACATTTGTAAGCTTAGATTCTAACCTTCACTGTAGATCAGAAAATTAATGCTATAATATCTACACTGGTGAGAAATTGCCATGAAATTATTATAAACAACTCAAATGACTATGACTAATTAAATACTTATTCTTGGGAGTTATTCCATATTTAAAGAATCACAGGATTTTAGCTCTGGAACTCGGAGAGACTTTGGAAATCATCTTGTCCAAACCTCTCTTCATAAGGAAACTGAGGTCCTGGTAAGGGACACATCCAGGGCTACACAGGCAACCACAAGGACTTTTCTCTTTTACTCATTGATTTGAGAGTTACCTTTTTCAGACTATTATTTGTGAGAACATTAAAGAACTAGGAGTTGTTTATTTCCTCCCTAACAACTAACAGTTACTGTTCCAGAGGAGTTAACCTATTAACATAGCTGAGCCTCCTTCTCCTACCCCTAGATCTCCTAAAGCCATTAATTAAACTCTGCTCTCAAAAGCTCAGTCTTCATAATTCATTGCTCAGGTAGCAAGGTCATCTACTCTCAGCTTCAATATAAAATGAAGAGAAAGAGAGAGATAAATGCATGTGTATATCAGTACAGAGAATATTGTGGAAAAGCTGGAAACGATCTTAGTCAAATTCAGCCCTTCATGTTATAGATGAAAAACTGAGGCCCAAAGTTTCACAGGAATTAAGTAGCAGAGCCAGATTCAAGCCCAAATTCTCTGATTCAAAATTTAGTGTTTGAATTCTATCTCCATAAATATTGTAGGATGAGGAGGAAACAAAGAGAAAGGAGAACAAAAAGGAAGAGAAAAAGAAGGAATAGTAATAGTAGTAGCAGAAGCAGTAGCAGCAATGACAGTAGCGATAATGGTAATAGTAGTAATAGTTTATAGTAAAGAAATAGTAGCAATAATATTAATATTAATAGCAAAAATAATAAGTAGCAGTAGTAATAAGAGTAGTTGTAGTAGAAATAGTAATAGTAGTAGAAGAAACAGTAGTTAGTAGTAGTAATAGTAATAGCAACAATAACAGAAGTAACAGTAACCATTGTAGTAATAGTAGTAATAGTAGCAGTAGTAGTAGCAATAATAATAGAAGTAGTAGCATCAGCAAAAGCAGTAGTAATAGTAATAGCAACAATATAAGCAGTAATAGTAACCACTGTAGTAATAGTAGTAGTAGTAGTAGTAGTAGTAGTAGTAGTAGCAGCAATAATAATAGTAATAGAAGCATCAGCAAAAGCAGTAGTAGTTGTAATAATAGGAATAGTAGTAATATTAGTAATGATAATAACAATAGTGATAGTAGTACTGAGTAATAGTGCTAATAGCAGTTGTATTAGTAGTAGTAACAGTAATAATAATCATAGTAGTAGTAATAGTAGTAATGAGCATATTAGTCAAAGTAGTAAGAGTAGCAGTGGTAGAGATAGTAATACTAGTAGTAATAATCTCTATAGTAGTAGTAATAGTCATAATGAGAGTATTAGTCAAAGTAGTAAGAGTAGCAGTGGTAGAGATAGTAATAATAGTAACAGTAGTAATAGTAACAATAGTAGTAATAATCTCCATAGCAGTAGTAATAGTAGTAATGAGAGTATTAGTCAAATTAGTAAGAGTAGCAGTGGTAGAGATAGTAATACAAGTAGTAAGAATCTACATAGTAGTAGTAATAGTAGTAATGAGAGTATTAGTCAAAGTAGTAAATAGCAGTGGTAGAGATAGTAATACTAGTAGTAATAATCTCTATAGTAATAGTAATATCAGTGATGAGAGTATTAGTCAAAATAGTATTAGTTGTAGTAGTAGTGATAGCAATAATAGTAACAGTAGTAATAGTAGCAATAGTAGTAATAATCTCCATAGTAGTAGTCGTAGTAGTAATGATAGCAACAGTCAAAATAGTATTAGTAGTAGTAGTAATAGTATATTATTATAGCAATAATAGTAGCAGTAGTAATATGATATGTACATGATAGTAGATAGTAGTAAGAATACTAATAGTAACAGTAATAATAATGCTAACAACAATAGTAATCATAGTAGTAGTAGCCATAATGGTAATGTCATAGAACATTTATATAATGTTTTAAGTTTTGCAACTTTGCATCCAGTCACTTATTTGATACTTGGAAGCCACTTTGTGAGTCAGCAAAAGTAATGGTTAGTTGCAAATGAAAGTATGTTTAGACCTCACATTCATGGGCTCTACAACTGAAAGAAAACTTGAAAATCCCCATTTTGCAAAGGAGGAAATGAGATACATCACAGTTGTCCAAGAATACATGAGACATATAGAGCAAAGCCAAGATTTAAACCAAGGTCCTCGGGCTTCCACCTTCAATGTTCTTCCCACTAGACCATATACTTGATTTTTACATCTTCTATTCCATTCTATGAATCTAAAATCCACAAATCCAAATCCTCAGATTTATTCTGTATATACCAATATTTGTCCATATTGTTTCTCTGATAGACTGTAAAGTCCTCGAAGGCATGAACCATTTTTTTAAATTTTTGTCTTTGTATCTTTCCAAAGGTTAACACAGCACCTGACACATAAGTATCTAATTGTTAGTTGATTGATTTATAATAGTGATGATCAAAGCACAAGTTCTTATCTTGACAACAGAAGACTAAACAGAACCACAATAATAAATTGACTTATTATTGCTTTGTGGAAAATATTAGAAGTCATTAGTGGCTGACAATAACACCCATACCCTTCGTGTTGTTACATCTGATGATCTAGCAATCATAGAGTTATTCCATCATTCTTTACCATGATGCTCAGAAGATAATTCATCTTCATGTGGTTTCAATTCCTGATCTATTAATTAATATCTCTGGAAATATCTATTGTCCACCAGATGCCCAGAGTGTATTTTGTAAGCTTTTGTCTCTGTATTATGTATCTGGATGATCTTTCACTTCCTTCTGTTTCTGCTAGAATAAATAAGGACTAGGGACAAAACAAAACAAATCTGTTACCATGTGAAAATATTGCCCCACTAGGCAACCTCACACGACCTCTTGTAGGGGTTTACATTGGGTGTGAACATCTGGAAGTCAGTGATGGGCATTCAGAACGAAGTGGCAAAGTACCTACAGAATAATTCCCCACTCCCATGCACATCTGTGTTGCTTCTTAAGTTTATATTATACATGAAAGGGTGGACCCTTATCACTACTATGGCATGCCTATCCTGCTCCAGCTTCCATTTGGAACCACAGACTTTAATTCTCTTAATATGAGACAATATGGTGCAGGCTTAGATTGCCCTGAAGAAGGTCATTCTACAGAAAGTAGGAAAGCCTCAAGAGTAAGAGTAGGCTTAGAGTTAAAGAGGGATGCATTAAAACTCCATCTCAGAGCTTGATAAATTACTTACCCACCCTGATAAAGTTTTCCCCTCTATAAAATGGGGGAGAGCAATGATAATTTCCTCAAAAATGCCAATATGAGATATTGATATATTAAAGTACTAATATATATTATATACACAAGCTAAATAAACATTCTTAACATTGAACTATGTATTTAGAGCAAGAGAAGAACGTGAAGATACTCTAATCTAGACCCACTTTACAGATGACAGTAGCATATACTTTATAGCAGGTAGCAAGTTATATGACTGGGATTTAATCCCAGGTCCTTGAACTCCCCACTGAATTAAAAGCATTCTATTTTATTTATTTATTTCTTATTCATTTGTTTGTTTTTTTTAAAAAAGCATTCATTTTTGTAGTTCTTTCCCCACTACCTATTATACAACTCTCAGCACATAGTAAATGCTCAATAAATTCATCTATGCCTGTTTCCCTGCATCTTTATATGTCCCCCATCCATTTCTGCTTAACGTAGAGCCCCTAACTCAAAAAAATCCTTCCCAAGAAAAAAGCTATTACTGATGAAGCAACATAGTGAAAAAAATTTTAAAGGCTCAGTTTCTGCTCTAAAAATCACAATAAAATTTGAAGATGGCAGCCCTATAGTGCCTTTTGACAGACATCCCTATCATCTGCACAATGAGGACACCTCGTGGCCAAAGTTAGTATGTACCTCCCCCTCCCTCCCCTCCATCCCTTCAGCCTAAGGACAATTTTCCCTTTGGGATCACTAGCTGAGAAACTACAATGTAAAGATCTCTATCTCTGCACTGTGAGAAGCAGGTTTCCTTTAGTCTGTTTCAGAAGAATTTGGTTCTTAATAGAAAGGCAAGCTGTAACCAGTATATTCAGAAAAAAAGTGAAGGTTGAAGCTTCATAATTTGGGTCCTTATCAATAGTTAGAGATTTAAAATAAATTTTAAACTGCTTTTTTTCAATTAACAATCATTTATTTTCTTGGTTCCTGTTCCACTTCCCAGCCTTCCCCATGAAAGAAAAAAGAAAGCCTTTGTTTTAAAAAAATGTGGAAAGTTAAGCAAAACAAATTCCTGAATTGGCCAAGATTCCTGGTAGTTCTAACTGGCTTTGTTTCTTACGAAAATGACCTGAAGTTGTTTCTTTCTGGTCTCTACATGTGCACTGAAAGGCCTGTGATTAGCTGTTGAATTAGCTATTGTTGAATAAATCAAGAATAAACTCATCAGCATCCTTAAAAAGTATACCTTCAAAAGCACACCTGACCCAGCAGATCTGAACCCAATACCCACATTCCACAGGGCTGCCTTGCAATGTTGACAGCCTTTTGGCATGGACTCAGGCCTGTAAGGTCAAATGGTTTTTTACAATAAGGAAATTTTATCTACCAGTTCATAAAATCTAACAAGCATTTGTTAAGCAATTACCATGGGCAAGAAGCTGTGGAAGGTGCTGGGCAATAAAAGCAAGGAGATAGTCTATTGGCAGGGAAGATACAATAATCATATTAACTAATATTTATATAGCACTTTAAAGTCTAACATGTTATATTGGGAGCTCCAGGAGGGCAAGGACTACCTTTTGCCTTTTTTTATATCCCTATGGCTTAGCACAATGCCTGGCACATGGTAGACAAATAAAAATGCTTACTGATTGACCAACATATTTCACTTGATTCTCACAATAACCCAATTATTATTTATTATATCTATATCTATTACATCTATGTTATATATCTATTATCTGTATTATATATTTGTCAGAACTATTACTATCCTCCTTCCTTCCTTCCCAATTATAATTTATTATATCTATATCTATTACATCTATGTTATTTATCTGTTATCTGTATTATATATTTATCAGCACTATTACTATCCTCCTTCCTTCCTTCCCATACCTCTACCCTCCCCAAGACAGCAATCAACCTTGAATATCAATTGAATCCTTGAGCTGTTTAATGAGACCCCTCATATGACTGGCCCAGCTTCTTCTTTTAGCTATGCAAAATATTTATTACTTTTTATAATATGCTATCACAGAAGAATTCTCTATCCTCTGTAATAACTACCATAAGATTCTGAGAAAAACTATCCATTTGGCAAGAAGTCTACATAAAGGAAATTGGATTTTCCTCAGCAATGTGATGATCCAAGACAATTCTGATAGATTTGGTATGGAAAATGCTATTCACATCCAGAGAGAAGACTATGGAGAGTGAATGTAGATTGAAACATAGTATTTTCACCTTTGTGTGTTTGTTCGCTTTTTGCTTTTTTCTTCTCATTTTTTTTTTCCTTTTGGTCTGATTTTTCTTTCACAATATGACAAATATGGAAATGTGTTTAAAAGAATTTAAAAGTGGGTTGATTGCTGTCTTGGGAAGGGTAGAGATATGGGAAGGAGGGAGAAAAAATTTGGACGACAAAATCAGAAAAAAATGAATGCTGAAAATTATCTTTACATGTATTGAAGAAAATAAAATACTATTGAGGAAACAAAGATTTTTTTTATTAATATATAGAACAAATCAAAAGAGATTGACAAAAGTGAGATTCAACAGCTATAATTCAAATAAGAAACATTAAGGGCCTGGATTAAGGAAATTCAAGTGGAAATAGAGAAAAGGGGATGAATAAATGTATGCAATGAATTTTTTAAAAATCATTTATCAAGTGTTTAATATGTGACAAACACTGTACTAAGTTCTGGAGAGACAAATACAAAAACAAGACAGGGCCTGCTCTCAAAAAGGTCATATTTTGTTTCATTTTTATTTTATTTTTTTAGTTTTTATTTTTTTATTAAAACTTTTTATTTGCAAAACATATGCATGGGTAATTTTTTTGTGGTATGAATTTTTTTAATTAAAGCTTTTTATTTACAGAACATATGAATGATTTTTCTACATTGACCTTTACAAAAAGTTTTTTGTTCCAAATTTTCCCCTCCTTCCCCCCACCCCCACCCCTAGATGACAGGTAGTCTAATACATGTTAAATATGTTAAATTATATGACAAATCCAATATATGTATACATATCTATACAGTTATCTTACTGCACAAGAAACATCAGATCTAGAAAGAGAAAAAAGAAAACAACCTAAGACGGAAAACAAAATGCATGGAAATATTCACAGAAAGCTTTAAAATGCTGTTTTGTGGTCCACATTCAGTTGCCAAAGGCCTCTCTCTAGATGTATATGACTATCTTCATCGCTGGTTCCTACATCCCTCTCTCTGCATGTATATGGCTCTCTTCATCACTGAACAATAGGAACTGGTTTGAATCACCTCATTGTTGAAGAGAACCATGTCCATCAGAATTGATGATGGACATCCCTCTCTCTGCATGTATATGACTATCTTCATTGCTGAACAACTGGTTTGAATCACATCATTGCTGAAGAGAACAATGTCCATCAAAATTAATCATCGTATAGTCTTGTTGCTGTGTATAATGTTCTCCTGGTTCTGCTGATTTCACTCAGCATCAGTTCATGCAAGTCTCTCCAGGCCTCTCTGAAATCCCCCTGTTGGTCGTTTCTTACGGAACAATAATATTCCATAACATTCATATACCATAATTTATTCAGCCATTCTCCAATTGAAGGGCATCTATTCAATTTCCAGTTTCTTGCCACTACAAAAAGGGCTGCCACAAACATTTTTGCACATGTGGGTCCCTTTCCCTCCTTTAAAATCTCTTTGGGATATAGGCCCAGTAGAGACACTGCTGGGTCAAAGGGTATGCACAGTTTGATAACTTTTTGAGCATAGCTCCCAATTGCTCTCCAGAATGGTTGGATCCGTTCACAGTTCCACCAAGAATGTATTAGTGTCCCAGTTTTCCCACATCCCCTCCAATATTCATCATTATCATTTCCTGTCATTTTAGCCAATCTGACAGGTGTGTAGTGGTATCTCAGAGTTGTCTTAATTTGCATTTCTCTGATCAATAGTGACTTGGAGCACCTTTTCATGTGACCAGAAATAGTTTCAATTTCTTCGTCTGAAAATTGTCTGTTCATATCTTTTGACCATTTATCCATTGGAGAATGGCTTGAATTCTTATATATTTGAGTCAATTCTCGATATATTTTAGACATGAGGCCTTTATCAGAACCTTTGGATGTAAAAATATTTTCCCAGTTTACTGCTACCCTTCTAGTCCTGTCTGCATTCATTTTGTTTGTACAAAAACTTTTAAACTTGATATAGTCAAACTTATCTATTTTGTGATTAATGATGACCTCTAGTTCTTCTCTGGTCACAAATTCCTTCCCCCTCCACAGGTCTGAGAGGTAAACCATCCTACATTGTTCTAATTTGTTTATAATGTCATTCTTTATGCCTAGATCATGAATCCATTTTGAACTTATCTTGGTATATGGTGTTAGGTGTGGGTCAATGCCTAATTTCTTCCATACCAGTTTTCAATTATCCCAGCAGTTTTTGTCAAATAGTGAGTTTTTATCCCAAAAGCTGGGGTCTTTGGGTTTATCAAACACTAGATTACTATTGTCATTGAGTATTTGGTCCTGTGAACCTAACCTATTCCACTGATTCACTACTCTATTTCTTATCCAGTACCAAATGGTTTTGGTGGCCACTGCTTTATAATATAGTTTTAGATCTGGTGCAGCTAGGCCACCCTCATTTGCATTTTTTTCATTAATTCCCTTGAAATTCTTGACTTTTTGTTTTTCCAGATGAATTTTGTTGTTATTTTTTCTAGGTCAGTTAAATAATCTCTTGGGAGTTTGATTGGTATAGCACTAAATAGATAGATTAGTTTAGGTAGTATTGCCATCTTTATTATATTCACTCGACCTATCCAAGAGCACTTGATGTTTTTCCAATTGTTTAGATCTGAATTTATTTGTGTGGAGAGTGTTTTGTAGTTTTGCTCATATAGATCCTGACTTTCCCTTGGCAGATATATTCCCAAATATTTTATACTATCGATAGTTATTTTGAATGGAATTTCTCTTTGTATCTCTTGCTGTTGCATTTTGTTGGTGATGCATAAAAATGCTGATGATTTATGTGGATTTATTTTGTATCTTGCAACTTTGCTAAAATTGTGGATTAATTCTAATAGTTTTTTAGTTGATTCTCTAGGGTTCTCTAAGTAGACCATCATATCATCTGCAAAGAGTGATAATTTGGTTTCCTCATGACCTATTCTAATTCCTTTAATCTCTTTTTCTTGTCTTATTGCAAGGCTAGCATTTCTAATACAATATTGAATAGTGGGCAACCTTGTTTCACCCCTGATCTTATTGGGAATGGTTCCAGTTTATCACCATTACATATGATGCTAGCTGATGGTTTTAAATAGATGCTACCGACTATTTTAAGGAAAAGTCCATTAATTCCTATACTCTCTAATGTTTTTAATAGGAATGGATGTTGAATTTTATCAAATGCTTTTTCTGCATCTATTGAGATTATCATATGTTTTTTGTTAATTTGGTTATTAATATAGTCAATTATGTTAATAGTTTTCCTAATATTGAACCATCCCTGCATTCCTGGTATAAATCCTACTTGGTCATGGTGTATTATTCTGGGAATGATTTTTGTGTAATCTCTTTGCTAATATTTGATTTAAGATTTTTGCATCAATATTCATTAAGGAGATTGGTCTATAATTTTCTTTCTCTGTTTTTGTTTTACCTGGTTTAGGTATCACTACCATGTCTGTATCATAAAAGGAGTTTGGTAGGAGTCCTTTATTCCTTATTTTTTCAAATAGTTTATATAATATTGGAGTTAATTGTTCTTTAAATGTTTGGTAAATTCACATGTAAATCCATCTGGGCCTGGGGATTTTTTCTTAGAGAGTTGATTAATGACTTGTTCTATTTCTTTTTTCTAAAATGGGACTATTTAAGTAATTTATTTCCTCTTCTGTTAATCTGGGCAATCTATATTTTTGTAGATATTCCTCCATTTCACTTAGGTTATCAAATTTATTGGCATACAGTTGGGCAAAGTAACTCCTGATTATTGCTTTAATTTCCTCTTCATTGGTGGAAAGTTCTCCCTTTTCATTTTTGAGACTAACAATTTGATTTTCCTCTTTCCTTTTTCTAATTAAATTAACTAGAGGTTTATCTATTTTGTTGGTTTTTTCATAAAACCAACTTTTAGTTTTATTTATTAATTCAATAGTTTTTTTACTTTCAATTTTACTAATCTCTCCTTTTATTTTTAGGATTTCAAGTTTGGTATTTGATTGGGGGTTTTTAATTTGTTCTTTCTCTAGCTTTTTTTGTTGCAAGCCCAATTCATTGATTTTCTCTTTCTCTATTTTATGCAAATAAGCATCTAGAGATATAAAATTTCCCCTTATTACCGCTTTGGCTGTATCCCACAAATTTTGGTATGTTGTCTCATTATTGTCATTCTCTTGGATGAAATTAGTAATTGTGTCTGTAATTTGCTGTTTCACCCATTCATTCTTTAGGATAAAATTATTTAGTTTCCAATTGCTTTTTGGTCTTTTTTCTCCTGGCCTTATATTGCATGTGATTTTTATTCCATCATGATCTGAAAAAAATACATTTATTATTTCTGCCTTCCTGCATTTGATTTTGAGGTTTTTGTGTCCTAACACACGGTCAATTTTTGTATAAGTTCCATGGACTGCTGAGAAAAAAGTAAACTCCTTTCTGTCTCCATTTAATTTCCTCCAAAGATCTATCATACCTAACTTTTCTAACATTTTGCTTACCTCCTTAACTTCTTTCTAATTTATTTTGTGGTTTGATTTATCAAGTTCTGAGAGAGGGAGGTTGAGATCCCCCAGTATTATAGTTTTGCTGTCTATTTCTTCTTGCATCTCTAAACTTTTCCTCTAGGAATTTCCATGCTATACCACTTGGTGCATATATGTTTAGTATTGATATTGCTTCATTATCTATGGTACCCTTTAGGAAGATATAATTTCCTTCTTTGTCTCTTTTAATTAAGTCTATCTTTGCTTTTACTTGGTCTGAGATCAGGATTGCTACCCTTGCTTTTTTTTGTTCACCTGAAGCATAATAGATTCTACTCCAGCCTTTTACCTTCACCTTGTATGTATCTCTATGTTTTAGATGTGTTTCTTGTATACAACATATTGTTGGATTCTGGTTTTTAATCCAGTCTGCTATCTGCTTCTGCTTTAAGGGAGAGTTCATTCCATTCACATTCACAGTTAAAATAACTAATTCTGTATTTCCTGCCATCTTATTTACCCTAGCTTATGCTTTTCTCTTTCTTATCCCTTTTCTCTCCTCCCTACTATTTTGCTTTTGATAACCACTTTCCTCAAACAATCCTTCCCCTTTTGAGCCCCACTCACCCCCCTTTTCCCCCTTTCCCTCCTGTTTCCTTATAAGTACGTCTATTATTCCCTCTGAGCCAAATCTGATGAGATGGAGATTAACCAAATTCTCATTCCCCTCCCTTTTCTCCCCTCAACCATTATAGATTTTCTTTGCCTCTACATGTGATGTAATTTCCCTTATTTTACCTCCTTTTCCTCTTCTTCCAGTGTTATCCCTTTTCTACCTCTAATTTCTTTTTCAGTTTATCATATTATAATAATCATAAAATCACAATAATCATATCATAATCATAAAATCACAGTAATCATATCATAATCATAATGTAATAATAGATTCATAAAATCAACCCTCATTCTATAAGTATCTATAACATAAATATAGTTCTCAAGAGTTTTTTTTCCTTGTTATCTTTATTATGTTTCTCTTGTGTTCTATGTTTGTAGATCAAATTTTTTGTTCAGTTCTGGTCTTTTCAGTAGAAATAGGTAAAATTCTCCTACATCATTGAATGACCATCTTCTTCCCTGGAAGATAATGCTCATTCTAGCTGGGTAACTTATTCTTGGCTGTAATCCAAGTTCCTTTGCCCTTCAGAATATCTGATTCCAGGCCCTTCGATCCTTCAAAGTAGAAGCTTCTAGGTCCTGTGTGATCCTAATTGTAGCTCCTCGATATTTAAATTGTTTCTTTCTGGCTTCTGCTAATATCTTTTCCTTGGTATGATAGTTCTGGATTTTAGCCACGATATTTCTGGGGGACTTAATTTTTGTGTTTCTTTCAGAAGGTGATCAGTGGATTGTTTCAAGGAGTATTTTGCCTACTGGGTCTAAAATATCAGGGCAGTTTTCTTTTATGATTTCCTGGAAGATAGTGTCTAGGTTCTTTTTTTCATCATGGCTTTCAGGAAGCCCTATAATCCTTAGATTGTCTCTCCTAGATCTATTTTCCAGGTCAGTTGTTTTTCCTAGGAGATATTTCATGTTTTTCTCTATCTTTTCATTTTTTTTTTTGTTTTTGTTTGACTGATTCTTGAAGTCTTGATGAGTCATTCATTTCCAATTGTTCGATTCTAATTTTTAATGTCTTATTTTCTTCAGTTACTGTTTTTAGTTCCTTTTGCAATTGACCAATTACATTTTTTTGTTCATTGCATTCTTTTTCCATTTTTTCTATTTTATTTTTCAATGATCTCATTTCGTTTCCCCATGTTTCTTCTAACTCTCTTTTAAGATTTTTTATGCAATCTTCAAAGAAAGCCTTGTGACATGGAGACCAGTTTATGTCTCTCTTTGGGGCTTTTTCTGGATTTGCTTTACCTTTAAGGGCCTCAGGATTTGAGGTCTGTTCTTCCCTCTCTCCATAAAAGTTGTCTATGGTGAGAGCTCTTTTTGGTTTTTTATTCATTTTTTTTTTTTTTTTAAAGTGTGAGGTCTGTTTAGGGCAAAGGTGGGACAGCTGTTTTAATTTGCCCTGGGGCAGTTCTGCTGATTGAGTTATTTCAGGAACTGGGCAGTTCTGCTGATTGAATTATGTCAGGTGCTGGGCAGTTCTGCTTTAGTTCACCCTGGGGAAATTCTGCTGATTGAATTATTTCAGGTACTGGGCAGCTCTGCTGATTGAATTATTTCTGGTGCTGATCAGTCCTGCTGATTGATTGATCACCCTAGGGTGTTGTGTAATGGCAGCTAGGTCCAATGCTCATCAGGGGTTCAGTGGTTCACAATCTACCCCCCCACAAAAGGCAGACTCCCCAAACCACCTGCCCACAATCAGGACAGATTGGCCCAAGAGGCCCCCCAGAAGACTCCCAGGTGTGTGAAAAGCACAACGCTCCCACTCCTGTTCCGACTCCTGTTGCAGCTCCCTGCTCCAGCTCCCTGCCCTGGTCTCCCTGTGCTGCAGTCTGGGTTCAGTAGACCACCCCCCTGCCCAATTAAAACAGACCTGTTTTGAAGTTCTTCCAGAGTATCTTCTTCTAGAATCGTGTTGTCCTCAAGATATTGTGGATTTTTTTTTGCTTCAAAATCAGTCTAGAGGCTTCATATGTTGTTGGTTTGAGGGAAGGTTAGAGGAGGTTACAGAGACTCCTGTCTGATCTCCGCCACCATGGCTCCACCCCCGGAAGGAAGTGCTCTAATTTATTTGTAATATCACTCTATGTCTAGATCATGAACCCATTTAGATCTTATCTTGGTATGTGATATCAGGTGTGGATCAAGCTCTAATTTCTTCCATACTAGTTTCCAATTTTCCCAGCAGTTTTTATCAAATAGTGAGTTCTTATCCCAAAAGCTGGGGTTTTTGAGTTTGTCAAACACTAGATTGCTATATTATTGCCTATTTTGTTCTGTGATCCTATTCTATTCCACTGATCAACTACTCTATTTCTTAGTACCAAATAGTTTTGATGACTGCTGCTTTATAATATAGTTTTAGATCTGGCACAGCTAGGCCACCTTCATCAACCTTTTTTTTTTTTTTTTTTTTCATTAAATCCCTTGAAATTCTTGACCTTTTTCTTCTTCCAGATGAACTTTTTTACTATTTTTTCTAGATCTCTAAAATAATTTCTTGTGAGTTTGATTGGTATGGCACTAAATAAGTAGATTAATTTAGGTAGTATTGTCATTTTTATTATATTGACTTGGTCTACCCCATGAGCACTTGATATTTTTCCAACTGATTAGGTCTGGCTTTTTTTGTGTGGAAAGTGCTTTGTGGTTTTGTTTGTATAGTTCCTGACTTTCCCTTGGCAAATAGATTCCCAAATATTTTATACTATTGACAGTTATTTTGAATGGAATTTCTTTTTGTACCTCTTGTTGTTGAATTTTGTTGGTAATATATAAAAATGCTGATGATTTATGTGGATTTATTTTGTATCCTGCAACTTTGCTAAAGTTTTGAATGATTTCTAGTAGTTTTTTAGTTGATTCTCTAGGGTTCTCTAAGTATAAAATCATTTCATCTGCAAAGAGTGATAATTTGGTTTCCTCATTACCTACTCTATCTAATTCCTTTAATCTCTTTTTCTTCTCTTATTGCCAAAGCTAACATTTCTAATACAATATTGAATAGTAATGGTGATAGTGGGCAGCCTTGTTTCACTCCTGATCTTATTGGAAATGCTTCTAGTTTGTACCCATTACATATGATGCTTGCTGATGGTTTTAAATAGATACTACCGATCATTTTAAGGAAAAGTCCATTTATTCCTCTCTAGTGTTTTTAATGGAAATGGGTGTTGGATTTTATCAAATGTTTTTTTCCATGTATTAAGATAATTATATGATTTTTGTTAGTTTGGTTATTAATATAATTGATCACGCTGATAGTTTTCCTAATATTGAACCAGCCCTGCATTCCTGCTATAAATCCTACTTGGTCATAGTGTATTATCCTGGGGATGACTTTCTGTAATCTCATTGCTAATATTTTATTTAACATTTTGGCATCAATATTCATGAGGGAAATTGGTCTATAGTTTTCTTTCTCTGTTTTCACCCTACCTGGTTTAGCTATCAGCACCATATCTGTGTCATAAAAGGAATTTGGTAGAATATCTTTCCCTATTTTTTCAAATAGTTTATATAGTATTGGAATTAATTGTTCTTTGAATGTTTGGTAGAATTCACATGTAAATCCTAGCTTTGGCTGTATCCCACAAATTTTGGTGTGTTATCTCATTATTGTCATTCTCCTGGATGAAATTATTTATTGTGTCTATGATTTGCTGTTTCACCTATTCATTGTTTAGGATAAGATTATTTAGTTTCCAGTTAACTTTTGGTCTATTTTCTCCTGACCTTATATTGCATGTGATTTTTATTGCATCACGATCTGAAAAAAAAATGCATTTACTATTTCTGCATTTGATTTCAAGGTGTTTATGCCCTAACACATGGTTAATTTTTGTATAAATTCCATGAACTGCTGAGAAAAAAGTAAACCCCTTTCTGTCTCCATTCAGTTTTCTCCAAAGATCTATCATACCTAATTTTTCTAACAATTTGTTTACCTCCCTAATTTCTTTCTTATTTATTTTGTGGTTTGATTTATCTAATTCTGAGAGATCAAGGTTGAGATCCCCCACTAGTATAGTTTTGCTGTCTATTTCTTCTTGCATCTCTCTTAATTTCTCCTCTAGGAATTTGGATGCTATATTACTTGGTGCATATATATTTAGCATTGCTATTGCTACATTATCTATGGTACCCTTAGTAAAATATAGTTTCCTCCCTTATCTCTTTTAATTAGATTTATCTTTGCTTTTACTTGATCTGAGATCAGGATTGCTACCCCTGCTTTTCCTTTTTGCCTTTCTATGCTTTTCTTAAGTTCTGTGTTTGGAGGTCAAATTTTTTATTCAGATCTGATTTTTTCATTAGAAATAGATGAAATTCACCTTTATCATTAAATGTCCATCTTCTTCCCTGAAAGAAAATGCTCATTCTATCAAGGTAGCTTATTCTTGGCTGCAATCCAAGTTCCTTTGCCTTTTGGAATATCTGAAATCAGGCCTTTGATCCTTTAAAGTGGAAGCTGACAGATCCTGGGTGATCCTAATTATGGCTCCTTGGTATTTGAATTGTTTCTTTCTAGCTGCTTGCTTTCCTTGGTGCGATAGTCCTGAAATTTATCCATAATATTCCTTGTAAATTTAATTTTGGGGTCTCTTTCAGGAAGTGATCAGTGGATTCTTTTGATGGCTATTTAACCTTCTGATTCTAAAACATCAGGGCAGTTTTCTTTCATGATTTCCTGTAAGATAGTGTCAAGCTTCTTTTTTTCATCATGGCTTTCAAGAAATCCAATAATCCTTAGACTGTCTCTCCTAGATCTATTTTCCAGGTCAGTTGTTTTTCCTAGCGGATATTTCATATTGTCTTCTATTTCTTCACTTTTTGTTTTTGTTTGACTGATTCTTGAAGTCTCATTGATTCATTCACTTTCATTTGTTCAATTCTAATTTTCAAACTACAACAGTTCCCTATTTTGTGTCAAATTAACACTCTAGCTCTTGAATTCTGGTTCTGGTACAATTTTATATACTTATTTTCTACTTCTCCATTTCAATCCTATATTCTAGTTAAATTAGAGTATTCCCTATTTCTTCAAACATACCTTCCCATCTCCATATATTTATTCATGCTGTTCTTTCTGCCTTATATGGCTATCCCTTTATTGTCTGTTAAATGCTCGCCTTTTTCAAAGGAAATGTTCAAATGTCATATTTTTTTCTGATATTGTCTAACTAGATTTTATTATATTTTAGAATTTACTCTCTTTCCTTCAAAACTCCCAGCACACTTCATTTGTAGTTCTTCTCTCCCTCTACTAAATTCTACTACAAACAGATACAGTGATATGAAGATGATACTGGATTGGGGCAGATAGATGGCACAGGGGATACAGTACCAGTTCTGAAGTCAGGGGGACCTGCATTCAAATCTAGCCTCAGATACTAACACTTTCTAACTGGGCAGGTCAACTAATTCAAATTAAAAAAATGATTCTAGGTTCTCAAAGACTAAAGCACAATTTTTGGCAGGTATCACACCAAACTAGACAATTCCAGTGAAATATTTGTCATCTGAAAATTAGCCTATGGTGAGGAGAAGAGAGACTCATCACCAAAATGCTGACCATGATTTGTTTTGGTTGTCGTTCAATAAGAACAATTTAAAGACCAGTTTCTAAAAGGTAAAGATGTTATTATCTGCTTTAATAGAAAGAAAATATATATCTGTCAACAGGGGCAAGAGAAATCAGAAGACTTGAGAAATACATTTGTGTAAGTACAGGTGGGGTTGCTTCAGGATGCTGTTGTTTGAGGATTTTTTTTTAATTGTGCAGCTTTTATTTTCAAAATACGTGCAAAGATAATTTTCAACATTGAGCCTTGCACAACCTTGTGTTCCAAATGTTTGGGTTTTTTAAATTGAAATTAATTTAATTCAACTATTTTTTAACAAAAAAAGTCATTACTGGTCCACCCTTTTGTGTATTCTAATTCTATGGCATCATGCAATTTGTAACAAATTCCAATGTACAGGACATTCCCCATGAGGGTCACATATCACAAGGAAATTTTTAAAAACTGTTATTAAGAGGGAAAATCACAGTTGTACAGCATGGAATAGTGAAAAGAGCACTAGATTTGAACCAGAGCAGATGAGTTCACATTCCACCTCTGTGTGATCTTTAAGTCACTGTGCATTGGAGTTTCCTTCTCTGTAGAATAAGGAGGATGGGTTAGATGACCTTTGAAATCCTTTTGAGGTATAAAACTATGATCATGAACTAGAGTTGATCCAAATCAAAAAGTCTCAGGATGTTGCTCTGGAGCCACTAGGTGGTGCTATAGAGTACAGCAAGAAAGGGAGAGTTAGGAAGACTCATCTTCCTGAATTCAAACACTAATTTAGCTGTAGGATTTCAGGGCAAGTCATTTGATCCTGTTTGCCTCAGTTTCCTCATCTATCAAAATGAGCTAGAGAAGAAAATGTCAAACCAGTATCTTTGCCAAAACAACAACAACAACAACAACAACAAAAAAAAAAAAAAAAAAACAGCCAAATGGGTTCATGAAGGGTCTGATATGATTGAAAATGATTGAATAATGACAACACAGTCTCAGGAAAGGAAAAAAAGCAGATGTCCTTGTGAAGGTGTGAACAGCAGCTGCTGCTTTTATGCCCCATAGAGCAATTCTTCCACTTTCCCGCTTGTACTAGCAATCCCAATAAAATCATATTTTATCTTGTATACTTGTGCTATCCCCTCCTGCTATGTACTATTCACCTTTGAAAGCATCCAATTCCATGTTTTTCACATAACAAAAGGCTGTGTGGTCAACTGGATCAGTGTTGGAGTTAGGAGAGATCTGGATTCAAATTCTGCCTTTGGACTTACTCGCTGTGTGACCTTGGGCTAACCCCTTCACTACCCTGAAATGGGAATTGTGGTAACTATGCTATAGTTTTTTGTGGCTTTATTTTGATGAGGCAATTGGGGTTCAGTGACTTGCCCAAGATCATACAGCTTGTAAGTGTTGTGTCTGAGGACAGATTTGAACTCAGGTCCTTCTGATGTCAGGGCTTCTGTTCTATCCACTACAATGCCATCTAGCTGCCTCTAAATTACAGTTTTGTAAGGAGTAAATAAGATCAGTTTTGTATAATTTACAATGCTTTGGAAATAATAGCTGGTATTCTAATAAGTACTTAAATTTTATTGAATCGGATTCTTGAAAGATAGACTAAAAGACACATTGATTCTAAGAATCATACATTTTGAGATGGAAGAAAATTTTAAGTCACTTAGTATAATCCTTCCCCCTATTTTACAGGAGAGAAACTGAGAATCAGAAACTTTAAATGAGGTTACACAGGTAGCAAGTGACAGGGGGTGACATTTGAACACAGGTCCTTCATCTCCAAAATCTATCTTTTCCATGACACTACATTGATTCTCCAGGTTTTAACCTTTAACCTCAGGTCTTGCAATGCTAGGGGGAAAAAATCTTTTCTTCTCCTTTTCCCCTTCTCCTGGAACTATAAAATTAGTATGAGGAGTGAATTTTTGAGAGAAGATAATAAGGTCATTTGGGAACGTGTTGAGTTTGGAAAGATGGCTTGTTTCATCTCAAGGGCAGTTTTCCAAATGGAAGCAAAAGCATCTGCCAAAAAATGTTTTCATCAGCCTTGAAAAACAAGGTAAAGTGTTTGATGAAAATGGAATGCTGCTATAGTTCTGACCACCCAGTGATGCCAGAGAGCCATCTGGTGACTGTATTTCCATATACCAAGGAGCTTACAGGAAACCAAAATATTATGAATTTGACTTCAGCACAGTTCCCCTGTTGAAATACAAAGGGTGTGACCAGTAAAAAGTTAAACTAGAGAATTAATTAAACCTAGCTTGGAAA
Organism: Myrmecobius fasciatus; assembly: GCA_023553655.1. Taxonomy (NCBI): domain Eukaryota; kingdom Metazoa; phylum Chordata; class Mammalia; order Dasyuromorphia; family Myrmecobiidae; genus Myrmecobius; species Myrmecobius fasciatus. Next base: position 248,277 of record JAJPUD010002031.1, on the reverse strand, counting down.
GTCAATGACAACTAGGTAGAGCTTAGAGCTAGGAAAACCTAAGTTCAAATCTGACCTCAGACATTTATTAGCTATGTAACCCTGGATACGTCATTTAACTGTTTGTCTCAGTTTTGTCATCTGTAAAAAATGAGCTGGTGAAGGAAATAGCCAAGAAAATCCCAAATGGGGTCACAAAGAATCCAACATGACTGAAGCAATTGAACAACAACAAATGTTATGCCAGAGAACCAAAGGACCAATGTGGATGGATGTCATAATAATTGTTAGAAATAGATGATATATGAAGTCCTTCAAAATATGGCTCCATCCTAACTTTCCAAGTGTATTGCACATCATTCCCTTTCATGCAACCAAACTTCATGCCCTATTCTTTATATGCAACATTCAATCTACCACCTCCATGTCTTTGCATTGTGTCTTTTTTTCCTCAATTAGTGTTTTATTTTTTCAAATACATATAAAGATAGTTTCCAATATTCATATTTGTAAGACAGGATATTCCAATTTTTTCTCCCTCCTTCCCTTCCCCTTTCCCAAAGCAGCAAGCAATCTGATATAGGTTAAACATGTACAATCTTTTTAAATGTATTTCCATATTTGCCATGTTGTATAAGAAAAATTAAATCAAAAAAGAATAAAGTATGAGAAAGAAAAAAAATAAATAAATAGAAGATAAAAATACTATGCTTTGATCCATATTCAGTCTCCATAGTTCTCTCTCCTCCAATTCATTTTTATAGATGAGGAAACTGAGGCAATCAGGGTAAAGAGACTTGTCCAAGGGCACACAGCTAATGTCTGGGGTTAGACTAACTCAAGAAGATGAGTCTCCCTGATTCTAATCTCAGCACCACCCAGTCTTTCATTATCTTTTTCCTGGACACTACATTCTATAAATGGAATTTCAGCATATCTTAGCTATTTTTTACTACTACTTCTCACTGCTGATTCATACAGAGTTCACAATCAATTACTGAAGCACACAGATAGTTTTCAAATCAACTACTGGCAGACCATGCCTCCCCATCAGCATTTCTTAGAACCATAAAGCTGAAAGGATCCTCAGAATTCATCTAGTCCAAGACTAATAATAATTCCCTCAACAGCATCCCTGCAAATGGTTGTCCACTCACTACCTCCACAAGCACTTTGGAATGACTTTAATTACTGGATAATCCTTCTTGACATCAAGTCCCAAATCTGCCTATATGTAGTTTTCTGACTAACTGCTATTATTTCTTGGGCTAAGCAAAATAAGCCTAATTCCTCTCCTATGAATAATAGACGTGCAAATACTTGAAGACAAGGATATGTCACTCACCTCTATTTTTTCTTCTCCACCCTAAATATCCCCAGTTCTTTTAACTACTCTCCATATGACATATCCTCAGGTAACATCTCAGACAGGAAGGTTGTACAGTGGATGGTGTAGAATTGTCCCTTCCATATCATGACTTTCCCCATCACTGGTTTTCATATGTTACATAAAAATTAAATGGGAATTTGGTAGATGACACATGAAGGTTAGCAGATGACATAGAGTCTATAACCAAATACTTAACCCAAATTTTACAATAAGGTACTGTAAACATCCTATAAAAGAAAAAGGGAAAATTCAGACCTTCTCTGGTTAAGGGAGAACCAATAAATTTTATGCAGATTTTCCAGATCTCAAGGATGCTGTAATCTCTAAGTCCTGTAATGTAAAAGGGATAATTATACTTTGTGAATGTTTCATGAAATGAAATTAAGTACAAATAGGCCAGTCAGAGGTGAGTGCTGGTTGATTCAATTCAACAAATATTTATTGATATAGTACACACAAGGCAATGGAACAGTTGGAGTCAGGAAGAATTGACTTCAAATACAACCTCAGACATTCATTAACTGTGTGACCCTAGGTAAGTCACTTAAATTCTGCTTGCCTTAGTTACCTTGACTGTAAAATGGGGATCCTTGCAGAGCTGTCTGAGGATCAAATGAGATAATATTTGTCATGCTCTTTGCAAACTTTAAAGAGCTATATAAATGTTATCCTATATCATCAGTTACTCTTTTCAGGACAAGTTCCAACTTTTCTTTATCTTGTCTAAAAAGTGGTGCTAAAACCTGAACATATCAACCCAGATGTGACCTTACCAGAACAGAGAACAACATAATTACTGACTTTATATTCCAAGTACTAGATCTCTTTTAATGCAGTCTGTTGTGGATGAATCATTTCAGATTCTTCATGATGTCTTTTGGAGTTTTCTTGGAAAAATACTAAGGTAGTTTGCCAATTCTTTCTTCAATTCATTTTATAGATGAGGAAACTGAGGCAAACAGGGTTAAGTTCTTGGCCAGGGTCATTCAGTTAGTGTCTGAGACCAGATTTGAACATACAAAGAAGAATCTTCCTAACTCCAAGCCTGGCACTCTATTTACTGCACCACCTAGCTGTCCCTTATAGTTCAACCTAGGACAACATTATTTAGGGCTGCTTTGTCACATAGAGAATTCATTGAAGTCCATAGATCTTTATATATGTTTATTTATTTATTTATATACACAAACTTTTATATCAGCCCCATGGTTTTTTTTTTTTTTTTGAGTTGATTTTTTTTAAAAATCTAAGTAAGGATCCTGGTTATCTTTGTTAAATTTCATATTAATAGAGACAGTGTGGTATAGTGAACAGAGAGCTATTTTCACACATGAATTGCATGATCCTGGGCTTATCAGTTAACATCTGAATGCCCCTTAACAGTATAAGTTACAGAGCATGTACACCATCTACATGATAGAAGAAATCCCTTATTAGGAGATTTCCATACTGATGCAATCATAAGTTTGGTTTTGAAAAGAAAATTATATTCAATGCAGTTCATCTTTCTAGACTGAGATTTTTCTTTTTTTCCATTTTTTTTATTCAAAACTGGATCATCCTCTAAGCTATTGTCATTGGTAAAATTGACAAGCATATCATCTGGGCCTTCCTCTTCCTTTATTCTCAGTTTCTACATATGTAAAATGAGTAAAACATTAGCAACTACCTCCCAGAGTTATTGTGAGGATCCTTGAGCAATTTAAGGATATATTTTAGGCCTTCAGTTGGTATTCCCTCAAGGATTTTATTGACCTAAAAGTTAGGCACAATCTAGGGAGCATGGGGCTGATCCAGTTTGAAGGTGAGTCAACAAGGTAAGCCTTCTCAGGGTATAACTTGCCTTCAAGTTTTGAATATTCCCAGGTGCAAGGTGGCCATATTCATGGAATGATTCTGATATCTAGAGACAGTGACTGATAAGCAGTTATCCCTGATGATAGATAGATGAAAGATATCTGAATATTCATTTCTGATTTCCCAGGAGTCTTTGTCCAGAAGAAGAGAATTCTCCAGGGGCAATAGGTGCAAAGGAATATAGAGCTAGAGCATCAAAATTGGAGATCTACTTCATCCTCTTTCCCTCTTCCCCAAATTTCTCTCAGCCTATCAATCAGAACTTCCATCTTTAGTTATTGACATGGGTTTTTAAACTGAACACCCTTAAGTAATAGTGTAAAGTTATCAATCATTCATACATTAGTATGTATTCATTTAATTATATTGTTTTGAGAAAAGAAATTCATTAGGAAAGAATTTTGGAACTTGCGATATTGTAGGAGATCAAGGGCAAAATAGGATAACTTTGATTAATAGCCAAGTAGTAGAACAGAGAGAGGTTATTAGACTTTTGGAAGTTGGGTGAGAGGGGCCACATTTTTCTTACTTCAGAAATTTGCTTTAAACTGAGTCCTTCTTTCTCCTTCCTCCCAAAGGCCAAGTATAGCTAACATACTAATATCCAATCCAAGGGTTTCCTAATTTATGGATTATGATAAAAGAACAAGTCTCCTCATTGCAAAAACAGGTAGTCCAGATTCATTTGTGGTTCCATATGTCCTGGCTCCACAGTCCATTGCAAGCATCTGTGGTCTCTGTAAATTTCTCTATTTCTTCTAGATTCAATTTCTCCATCTGTAAAATAGAGACAATGATATTTGCCTTGACTGCCTCATAGAGTTATTTTGTGACTCAAAAATCACTTTTGAAAAGTACCTTGTAAACCATAACATTGATTATGGTTTGTAGGCAGTTATTATTATTCCTTACATAATCATAACTTGATGCTTTGTCTTGCCTATCTCATAGGGTTGTAGTGAGAGCATGAGATCATAAATAAGATGGATTCTGGAAGAATATTTAGGAGATTCTTTTTAAAGTGCAAAGTCTAAGTCATTATTAAAGGAAATATAAGTATATAAAATGTGAGCTAATATTAGAGCCATAGATTCAAGTAAAAACATTTTATCTTATTTATTGATTTACTTATTTTTAGTATTGAGTCAAATATCTGGTTATCTTGGAAGATAAAAAATGAATGAATTAGGCCATTCAAGAGTCAGTTCTGAATACAACCATTTAAAACAAACAATAACAACAGCTTATGTGTGCAGACATAAAGGGCCATAATGACTGGGGAGAAATGGCGTCACCCAAGTGAGACTTTATTTCTATGGTCATGCCTCAGTGCCTGCCTTCAAAAGATCCACTGAGCCATATTGGGACTGCTTTTGAGAGCTCCCATCCTTGAAAGAGTACTTTGGAATGTTTGTTTCTCTTAATAACCTCCCTTGATTAACAGCCTTATTTTTGTGTCAATAACATGGTGGCCTAGACAGGGATATTGGTTGATTTGTCCACCACTCTTGCCAGTGAAGGATTTCTTTTCACTTTTCACTGTGAAAATCATTGTTGTGGGATCTATTTAGGAAGATTGAAGACCATGAGGAAAATATGGGAGTTCTAATTTTGTGAACTGTAATACCTTATGACAGGACTCTTATGAGATTCAAGTAAAATTTGCAGTTAAATTTGATGTTTGGCAATTCCCTTCTGATTTCATATGCTGATATAGTGGTAATTTCTTATCCCATTAGCAGGAAAGGGGTTATTTATTCTTGGATGAATTAATGTCAAATGTTACAGAGGTGAAGAAGGCTGTTGTCTAAAAGCAAACCTCTGGATTTGAGCTATTAGGAGGTCACTGATGACCTCTTAGAGAGCAGTCAGGGTAACGGGAGCAGGATAGAAACCAGCTTGTGGTAGTGAGTAATAAGGATAATTTTATGGGAAAATTGCAGATCTACTGGATGGAAAGATGAAAAGAATGGGGGGGAGGGAGAGTTAATGTGATCTTAGGCTATGTTCAGAGACAAAGAATTTATCTCAGTAGTAAGAATTCAAGACAAAGCCACTAGCTGTGCACTAACCCTATCCAGTGACTCCTTAAGATTCTTGCAACTTTTCTACATGATACTAACACTGGTTGTCAGAGACTTGAAAAGGAATTCATTCTTCCTAACAAGTTTCTAGGAACTGCCTGTGAGGGAGGGGAGAAGGGAAGGACAAAATCAAGTGGACTGATGTTATTTTTAAGTTGAGAGCTACCCCCAAAGGTCCTTTTAATGGGGATAGACCTAGTATTGCATCTGACTAAGAAAAGAGTAGAAGGCATGTTGATAAATTCCCAGGTATGTTGGCAAGGAGATCCTTTCTTCCTTTTTCCCCTCCATCCTTCCCTCTCTTCTTTCTTTTCTTTCTTTCTTTTTTCTTTCTTTTTCTTCCTTCCTTCCTTCCTTTCCTCCTTCCC
>JAJPUD010002031.1:230431-242499 GCA_023553655.1 Myrmecobius fasciatus | reverse complement strand
TCTTTCTTTCTCTTTCTTTCTTTCTTTCTTTCTTTCTTTCTTTCTTTCTTTCTTTCTTTCTTTCTTTCTTTCTTTCTTTCTTTCTTTCTTCTTTCCTTCCTTCCTTCCTTTGCTCCTTCCCTCCCTCCCTCCTTCCTTCCTTCTTTTCTTTTCTTTCTTTCTTTCTTTCTTTCTTTCTTTCTTTCTCTCTTTCTTTCCTTCCTTCCTTCCCTCCTTCCCCCTCCCTCTCCTCTCTCTCTGAGACAATACACACATGCATACACAGCCCTACCATAACTGAGAAAAAAAGAAATCCAAAAAGCAAATAATAATTCTTGCATACAGCAGCAACAGGGATTCAACAGAATAATGCTCAGAATCTCCTATAGAAGAAAGGGCAAACAGATTTGGCAATATCATGAAGTTGTAGTGACATAAAATAAACCTCTGAGAGATGGAGTCAAAAGAGATGGTTGAACCATGAGAATCAATCAATTAATATTTATTAAGGGCTTAAATGCCAGGCAAGGAATGACCCTACTACCACACATGAGGGAATCTGTGGGATTTAAGGTCTCTCTGTGTATGGAGGGGAGGAGCACTGTAATGTGGAGTATAATTCCATGGCTTGATCTTTCCACATTTATTTTTCTAGTCTGTTCTAATTAAAAGCTTTGATAATTGGTTCCTATTTGATTTGTTAGGAGAGAATGCACCAGATGGGGGATCAGGTCTTATTTGCATAGCTATAATTAGTCAAATTACCCCATATTGAACCTGTGGTTGCATTGAGTTTCAGAATCAAGTGGAACCTACATTATAGCTGCATCAAAGGAAACCCAGTGTCAAGAATGAGTGATTGAGTCTATTAGGGATTTTTCCACTCAACACACTAATAACACTTCACTGATAAAGGATTTCTGGGTGTAGGTGAGACTCCCTTCTCAGCTATCAACAACCCTTGAGATCAGCAACAGTGATTAATAAATAGGATGGTGAGTGGGCTGCATTCAGCTTCATGGTGTAGTAGAATAAGTGCTCCATTTAGAGGAAGAAAATCTAGGTTCAAAGCTTGAGTTTCAATACATGTAAATTCAACCCTAGTGATACTCTGCCAGTCCAATCTTGGTCACACTTGTGTCCTTGAATAAGTCCTTTATTTCCCTGAACCTGTGTTTCCTCATCTCTAGGATGGAGAAATTAGGAAAACATAATCTCTACAATCCTTGCCAACTCTAAACCTATGGTCCTCTGAAATCAGTAAATAGAAGAGACTTATTTAACCCCACCTCCAAAAAAAGAATAAGAGAGAAAGAGACACTGCCTTATGAGGGAAGAGAATCAAAATTGCTTCCTCTAATAGAGTCATCAAAAGAGATGTGGCTGACTGATTGCAGCAGGAATCAAAGGACCAAAGATTTCATGCTGAAAGAGATCTTCAAGGTCATTAAGTTCTACCTCCCTTATTTGGCCAGAGGAATTTGAGGCTCAAAGTGATAATGTGACTTGTCCATGTTTTTTTTTTTTTTTGTTTTGTTTGTTTGTTTTTGCTTTTTGCTGAGGCAATTGAGGTTAAGTGACTTGCCCAGGGTCACACAGCTAGGGAATGTTGTGTCTGAGACCAGATTTGAACTCAGGTCCTCCTGACTTCAGGGCTGGTGCTTGATCCACTGCACCACCTAGCTGCCCCTGTCTGTGGTTTTAAAATTAGTAAATACCTGAAGCAGAATTGGAATTCAGGTCTTCCTTAGTCCAAATCTAGCACTATTTTCACTATGCTACTCAGAGCTGCATGTTCTCTTCATCTCTGTTTCTCTTTTTCTTTCTCTCTGTCTCTCTCTCTTTCTCTGTGTCTCTGTCTCTGTCCCTGTCCCTGTCCCTGTCCCTCTCCTTCTCTCCATTCCTTCCTCCTTCTCTGTCTCTCTCTCTCTCTGTCTCTCTCTCTCTGTGTCAAGTAGTCATCAATAGAGAGAAGATGCAAAATAGATCTAAAGTCACTTATGTGTCCATTGGATGTCTTTTCCATTATTTTCACTCTAGTTGCCTCTTTTTAGAATCTCTATGGCCCATTTCTCATCTAACCCTGAAGATTGGACACAAAACTGTAGCTTTTCCCTTGGAAGTATCATGCCAGATTTAAGCATCATTGTGGAGTGTTATCCCCTTTTAAGGGACAAATGACTTCAGGGCCAAAGAAAACTGATCCTATTAACAACAGAAAGTCACTTTGCCAACTTGATACAGTCACATGATCTATCATTACCCCTTTTACTGATAAGAAAAACAGGAAGGATGAAGAGAATGAATTTAGGGTAGAGATGTTCAGATAGTCAGAATAGATTTCCTCTTCCCAAATACCCTGACTTAGCCTCTAGAAATGAAAATAGAAAACTGGGTTAAAAACCCCATCTCCAGAGACTCGGGGTTTCAACAAACAAAAAAATGCACACAATCTATGAGGGTATTATTTCATGTAGTTCAAACAACTGAATAGGGACTACTTTCCATTCCACTTTCAAAAACTTTGTAATGCACTGCATTAAAAATTGGCATGAGGAAAGAGAAAGAAATTCCTTGAAAAGAAGTATCCAGCAATTTGCAGTGTCAGTGACATGATAAAGATGTACAAACATTCTGGGGAGCCCAGGATTAAATAGACTAGCTTGTCTGAGGCTCCCAGAGGGAAGCTGGGCCTTGGGACATGCCCACTGGGTTGACTTTGGTCTTTACTGATTTAGTCACTATTCAGCAAGTAAATAATCTCCAAGATTTTTTATTAAGAGCCTACTGTGTACAGAGCATTATATTCTTGTAGTTTAGTTGTTTAACATCTAGTCCACTTTCTCTGGCTCCAACTGGTCCTAACATTTTGGATGCTACTAGTGGGTCTCATTGCCTAATTGCCAGTATCTTCCTTTCTCTCAGCTAAAGGTCTTCTGAATTTAGAACTTTGCCTTGGATCTCTCCAGCCTCTAAATGGGTCAGAGATTAAAAAAAAATGCCTGGATGGGACTCCAGGGGACCACCTAGTTCAACTCATTGGTTTTTACAGATGGGAAATAGTAAAAATGACTTATCCAATATCACATTGATCATAAATGATAGCCAGAATTTGAATCCAGACTGTCTGTCTTTGCACTATAAGTGGTAATTGTTGTTAATGTTTCATTATTATTATTATTATTATTTTTTTTTGCTGAGGCAATTGGGGTTAAGTGACTTGCCCAGGGTCACACAGCTAGGGAATGTTAAGTGTCTGAGAACAGATTTGAACTCAGGTCCTCCTGACTTCAGGGCTGGTGCTCTATCCACTGCGCCACCTAGCTGTTTCATTATTTTTATTAGTTTAATGAGGAGACCATGCAAACTATGTAAAAGCTTTAAACTGAATTCAGACACATTATATACAGGATAAATTGGAGATGATCAGCACAGAGGAACCATTAACACTGAGGGGGATCACTTCCTTACAGAAAATGGAATTTTAACTGAGGTTTAAAGGAAGCCAGAGAAGGAAGTGGTTGGAATGAGGAAGGAGAGAAAATCCTAGGAATCAGGGCAGCCAGTAAAAATTCCCCAAATCAGAGCATCTTAGTGTGAGGAGCAACTTATTCTCAATTCTCATGATGACTTTGTTCATTTGAGCACATTGTTTGATTATTCTTCAAATCAGGAAAAGACCATCAAATCCTTCTTTATTTCCTTGGAGCTCTGAGGGATGTGCCTTATCAGCACCACCTTTCACAAGTGTGACTTCTATGTGCCTGTAACTTCATTTTAGACTGCTTACAAGATGGATAAGGCTATTGGCTGACCATGGGAGGGAGAAAAAAGGGCAAATTGGCCATTACCAATTTTTTCAATGCAATTCTAAGCATGACGTACAGGTGGCAGCCTAGTCTCAGTTGTTAGAAGAACAGCTTTTCATTTTTGTTTCTGGAAGCTTGAATATAATTCATTTAATACTTTCTCTAGAGAAATATGGACAAACCTTTGACCTTAAAATTATGAATACAGAATTTAGTGATTTCCTCCCAGAAATAGTTCTCTACAAGTAAAGCTTATCTATGTGTGTGTGTGTAAAGATCTATTTACACATATGTATATGTTTATACCTTTAATTTCTTGATATTCTGTATATATTTATATATATACATATTGTGTATATTTATATAACTATATATCTATATCTATACATATATATATATATATGTATGTATACATCATTTATTTATCTGTTGTTCAGTCATTTAAATTATAACCAACTTTTCCTGACCCCATTTGAGGTTTTTTTTGGCAAATATACTGGAGTGGTTTGCCATTTCCTTCCCCAGCTCACTTTTACAATTAAGGAAACTGAGGCAAATGACCTTAAGTGACTTGTCCAACATCAAACAGCTAGTATCTAAGATCAGATTTAGACTCAGCAAAATGAATTTTCCTGATTCCAGGCCCAACATTCTATCCACTGTGCTCCCTAGTTGTATATTGATAGATAGAAGTAGATGATAGATATATACATACATAAACATATAAATATAGATGGATATACATTTATATCTACATATATATAAATAATAAATACACATTATGTATATATATGTGTGTATGTATGTATACATAAATATTTATATACCTTGTGTTTATTTTCTTTATATTCTGAATATATTTACACATAAACTTCATAGAGTCATAAATTTAGAATTAGATCTTTTTAAAGCCTAGTGGGATCAAGTTAAACTGTGACCTTCATATTGACTTAGAAGATGACAAAATAGCATCATCTATGTTCTTTTTTATTTTTATTTATTTTGTTAAAATTCCCAATTTCATCTTTTTTAATCAAAGTTTCCAATTTTCAAAAATTTTAATACACTTTGTTTTATGAATCATGTTGGGATAAAAAAAAATCAGAACTGGGAAAAACCATGGAAGAGATTTAAAAAAAAAGGAAAAAGAAGTAAACAGCATATGTTGATATACATTCGGTTTCCTTAATTCTTTTTCTAGATGCAGATGGCATTTTCTGTCCAAAGTCTATTGGGACTGCTTTGAATCACTGAACCGCTGAGAAGAACCAAACCTTTCACTGTTGATCATCATACATTTTTGCTATTATTGTATACAACATATTCTTGGTTCTGCTTATTTCACTCAGCATCAGTTCATGTAAATCTTTCCAGGCCTTTCTAATCTTGTTCATCATTTATATAGAACAATATTATGCCATTACCTTCATATAATGCAACTTGTTCAACCATTCCCCAATTGATGGGCATCTACTCATTTTCCAATTCTTTGCTACCACAAAAAGAACTGCTATAAAGATTTTTGCACATGTGGGTCCTTTTTTCTTCTTTTATGATTTCCTTGGGATACAGACCCAATAATGGCACTGCTGTGTCACAGTTTTATAGTTCTTTGGGCACAGTTCCAGATTGCTCTCCAGAATGGTTGTATCATTTCACAACTCCACCAACAATGCATTAGTGTACAAATTTTCCCACATCCCCTCCAACATTTATCATATCCTTTCCTGTCATCTTAGTCAATCTGAGAGGTGTGAGATGGTACCTCAGAGTTGTTTTAATTTGCATTTCTCTAATCAATAGTGCTTCAGACCATTTTTTCATGTAACTATAGATGGCTTTGATTTCATCATCTGAAAATTGTTCATATCCTTTGACCATTTATCAATTGGATAATAACTCGTATTCTTATAAATTTGTCATAGTTCTTCATATATTTTAGAAATGAGACTTTTATCAGAAATACTGACTGTAAAGATTTTCCCCAGCTTTATATTTCCCTTTTAATGTTGTTTTTGTTGGTTTTATTTGTGCAAAAACTTTTTAATTTGATGTAGTCAAAATTGTCAATTTTGCCTTTCATAATGTTCTCTTGTTCTTCTTGGTCATAAATTCCTCCCTTCTCCAAAGATCTGATAAGTATATTATCCCTTGTTCTCCTAATTTGTTTATGGTATCATCTTCTATTCCCAAATTATATATCCATTTTAACCTTATTTTTGGTATGGAGTATGAGATGTAGGTCTATGCCGAGTTTCTGACATATTATTTTCCAGTTTTCCTAGCAATTTTTTGTCAAATGGTGAGTTCTTATTGCAGAAGCTGGAGTTGAGGGGTTTATCAAATATTAGATTGCTATAAGCCTTAATTATTGTGTCACATTTAAACTATTCCACTGATCCACCCCTCTATTTCTAAGCCAGTACCAAATGGTTTTGATTACTGCTACTTTATAATATAATTTTAGATTTGATAACTACCAACCTGTGTATTTTAATTCCCTTAATATCCTTGACCTTTTGTTCTTCCAGATGACCCAATTTCATCTTAATCTGGGTCAGGATGTATGAAGGGGTTTGGGGGCCCTATGAAACAATGACTTTGACAACTCCAATAATCCAATTTCCTCATTTTATATATAAGGCAATTGAAGTCCAGAGAAGTTAGGTCAGAGAGGTTGGTTGTGCATGTTTATTGCTTATTGTTCCTTTGATTGGATTGTAAGTTCTCTAAGGGGTTTGTCTTTTTCTTCTTTTTATATCCTAAGTCCAACTTAGTAAATACTTAATAAATATTTATTGACTGACTAATGGAACACAACATGCTTTTCACCTTAAGTGATGTATATACACAAACATATGCCCAAAAGCTGACCTATATGCATGTATATTGACACATGTGTGTATATACATGTATTAAAATGATTGCATAGATATACTTATATTATGTAAATATGCATGTGTATATAAGTACAAATATATAGGCAGGATGTTCCAAAAGTGTTAATGCATTCTGTTCTAATAGCTTAAAAGTGTACCAAGATTTTTAGAATATCTTATGTTTATACACATAAACTTATGTGAATATGTAGGTATTATGCATGTCTGTCTATATATACATGCTTCTATATGCATACATATATGTCAGTGTTTATGTATGTTTATTGTATTTATAGAAAGAATACTAAAATAGATATTTCTATATATTTGATCATGTTCAGAGAGATTTTTTAAATTATTTTTAAACCAAGAACAAAGAATTACTAAAAACTGAACATGTATGTATACATGCACACACATATACATGCATACATAATGTGTGAATTATATATCAACATTTGTTATACAATTTTCTTGTACATTCATTTTTATTCACTTGAATAAAATGTAGATCCACATAAACTTGACCAAAAAGAAGAGCTCCCAGAAGAGATCCCCCTTCCTTTGCATAAATGGGAGACTGCATAAAGCATAAGATTTCTTATTTGATGTGTTGCTTGGTTTAGCTGAATTTTTCTTTCATTTCTTCCTCTTTAGTTTTTTAATTTGGTATTGTTATAATTCTCTGGGAAGGAGAGGAGGAGGGATATGGAGAAATGTAGATGATAGAAAAATAAAATATATCAATAAAATTCCACTTTTAAAAAATGTATTGTCTCTATTAATCAATTAATCAATCAGAAGCTTTTAAAAATACTTCCTAGATGCTAAGTACTGGGTATACAAAGAGAAAAAAAATTAAAAGATGGATAGAATATAGCTGAGAGCCCTATGTTGTGAAATCTCTCATATGAACAGGACATCTTGACAGATCATGCCATCCAAGGAAAGTAGGAATAAATTATGAACTGGAGGATAAACTAAGAAATATCAGAAAGTTCCCTGAGAAGATAGTAGAAGATCTTGGCAGTGGCTGATCACTAGATGGCACCCTCTTAACATACTATTAGTCCTCCTTTTGTCTTCTGTATTGAAACCTACCTGCCTGCAGAGGTCACACTGAGAACATGGAGACTACTTTGGAAATAATTTATACAGCTTTGCCCCAAAGGTGAACTAGCCCTGAGATGTTTCTGCAGAGAGACTTTATAACTCTACATTTGAATACATGAGCCCAGCATCTCCCTCCCACTGTTGACTTTTCACCAAGTTCAGATTCATCCAACCTGCCCAAGGAAATTAAAACATTCTTTTCAATGGGGAAAAGTAAGGGCTCATTGTGAGCTTGATTTTGGACTCTCAAGAAATAAATTTACTCTCTCTAGATAATAGATTGGGTTCTGCTAGCTATACAAGGTCAGAAACATCCATCAAATAAATTTAAAAAAAAACAAACTACAAAAAACCCCAAATAAACAAATTACTTTATCCAACCAGTTATTTGACAATTCATAATCAGAGCTACACTTGGTCCATTTCCTTTCTTTCACTTCCTTTATCCAACCTGTCATTGCCCACAGAAGTAAGAAAAATAGATAGAAAGACAAGCAATTTACAAAGAGGGAAGCACCTCTTCTTTCTGTACCTTGTTCAAGTGAAATGATGAAATAATAGCTAACAAATACATTCTAAGTTTTTTGAAACACTTTACAAATATTTTCTCATTTGATGCTGCCCTCACAATCCTATGAGATAGGTGCTATTGTTGTACCTAATTTATAGGCAACCTGAGTCTCAAAGTCCATTGGTATTGGACTCTTCCCTCATTGATAGAGACCAATGTTCTTTCCAATAGGCTTTGAGGATTTGGTTAACATACAGAAGAAGAAATGAGGATAAAATGACTTGCTTTGGTAATGCAGGTAAACTATTTTAAAATACTAAATTGTCATGTAAATATGAGAATATTATTTCTATTTCATTAAGTGGGAAGCAGGATAGTATATGGAAAAAAGAACTTACTGTATTCAGAGGACTGGCGATTTAAATCCTGCCTCTGCTACTATGTGACCTTGGTCAGCTCATCCTTCCTCTCCAGAATAGATGGACTTTGAGATATCTTCCAACTTTAGATTGATATTCCTCTGAAATTCTTCAATGGGTGGATTTTACCCAGAAACCATTCTGAGACAAGTCACGTTCCTACCAATATTCTTTTCTAGTTAATATCCTATGGATTACTGTACATTTATTGCTTTTTATAATTCAATAAAAAATATAAAATCCACATTTTGTAGTCTTATCGGAAATTCCTTTGCTACAACTCTAGTAGCAGACTGGCCAACAAGGATACTCTCTATCTACTTACCTTCCTCAACTTGTACCCACATGATTTTGATCTCCTCTTCAAGTCTCTATATTTTGAAAGCTTTGACTATTTGGGATAGATATGTTTATTTAAGATTTTGTTCTTAAGTTTTTATTAATATTATGTCAAGGCATTGTGACATGACATTGTGAGCAACAGTCTGGTCTGTGATGCTTGATGATAATGTTTAAGTACAGATATTGGTTGAGTTCTCTAGAATATTTTAAGATCTGCATCTTTAGTATAGGGATTTCTCAAGAGAATGAATTCTTGATGTATAATTCTAGCCATAAGGTCATATCTTGTTAAGTATTCAGTAGATTGTAAAACTTTCTACAATTCAAAGAATTGTTGCATGGTTCCTGATAGAGCACAGAGAGTAGTCACCCCTATAGCACATCCTATAGGACACAGTCATTGATTCACTTCTCCTCTTGCTACCATTTTCATCTCTGATTATCTTGGAAGTCTAGAGATATTCCCCAGAGGGGCTGCCACTAATTTAAAACTATTCTCACATTCCTAGGAGTAGCTTCAGTACTGGGGGAACACAGAAGAGCATTTTGCTTTCTCTGATCAGCCACTAGCACCAGAGTTTTCTTGCATTTATATCAATACCCTGCATCAACCATTGGTATAATGATGCTATTAATAACAATGAAAAACTCATATTTTAATCCACAGCACTTTTAGGATTGCAAAGCACTTTATTTTATCCTCACTGCAACCCTGAGAGAGGGCTATCATTATCCCGATCTTACAAATGGGGCAACTGAGGTAAGTAGTAATTAAATATCTTGCTCAAGATCACACTGTTAGTATCTGAGATTAGATTTGCATCTGAAATTAAAAGTCTTCCTGATTCCAGGTCCAGCCCTCTACCCCAGTTGCTTTTCTCTAGACAGCTGGTCTCAGTTGATTCCTTATTACCTTTGGCTTTTGTGTTCTTCTTCTACAGGCAGTTTTTCTTTTCAGTTTGTTCATTCTAATTCCTTGACTTTTCATGTTTCTCCTGCCTCAAACCAGGGCATTCTTGTGCATAAAAATTCAGCTCTTTCTTAGGTTAAAAACTCCAAATCATTTTTCTGTTGAGTATGATACAAATAATCAACATACACTTGTCCCAGAGTTTTTAAATACTTCTTTGATTCAGAGTTTATCGATTAGAATTTTCAGTCCTAAAAACAGTTAGTTTATAAATTAAGTCTTTTTCTTTAGGTCCTGTCTTTTTTTTTCCTCCTCAAAAATTTGTTTATTTTTCTCACATAAATGTTCTTTTCAAGCCCCTTTCAGTAAACTGAGTGTCCACATAAGATCAGTAACTTATCCTACTATTTATTTGTATATTCCATATCAATAAATGAGTCGATGTTTTGTGAGGAAAACCTTTCTAAAATTCTTGGCAGCAATGATCCAACTCTGAATTACTATCATCAAGCCTGTTTCCACAAACAAATCTGTATGACTCAGCCATTTGTTCAATGCTTTCTCTACATATTATTGGCTGAGTTCATGTTGATGTTGCCCATGAAGGAGTTGCTATTATCTTTTGATGGTAAATAAGTGATGCTTTCTATTAAGAAAGGTGGGGCCAGGATCAGGCTTATATCTGAGAAGAAAATGGTAAAGTGTGAATAATCCATGCAATTATTTGAATCAATAATTATGACATTTACAAGCCCTACTACTTCCCAATTTCAGAGAGGACCTGGAATGCTAATCACTTTTCTGGACATAATTGTCTATCATCGTTTATATTAATAGTGCATAAGCTTTTGGTTTCTCACTGGATCTTGCTTGCGTTTTTATTGTGTTGTTCTTTTTATGACTCTAGAGATGATCAAAAATTTTCCATTTCTCCTACTTCAATGTTTCTTTTCTCTGAAATGATAGCTTCTCAAGTACCTGTGATAAAATTTTTGATTGGGGGCAATTTATTTATTTGTTTACATATTTAGTTATGTACTTGATTAGTTAATTATTTGCTTATTTGTTTGTTTTTGTGCTGCTTAAAACTCCTATCACCTTAACTTTTTGATTTTTCCTTCCAATTGCAAAATAAAGCCCTTGCCTGTGACTACTGAGGCTTCTTTCCAATTTGATTATTTGACAGTTCTCCTGTCTTCCGTCTATTTCCTGTATACTTGTGGTTTGTCCACTTTGGTGGACAATGTCAACTGTATTGAGTCATTTCCAACAAGTGAAGTATTGCAGTTACTAATTTCTTCCCTTATCTTCTCCTGTTACCAGAACATGAAGGATCACTGCTATCATTACTTTGCTGACTTTTGCGTTTAGCTGATTATCATGGTTCTGAGTAGGATCAGTCAGTAACCCTATTGATTTCTGAGACTCAGTGGTCAAGATATAAAAATAATCAGTGACAACACCAATCTACTAGAATTGTGGGGTTCCTGCCACCACCCCTTCACAATTACCATAATATCCTCCAGCCTATCCTAAGTCCCCAGTATATATCTCCTTGGCGGGTTTTCCTTTACACTGCCACTGCAAATTCACCCTTGATAATTTGGTTGATGGATTGGGCTTGGAAGACATTTACTGTCACAACTGCTGCTACTACAAGATAAAAGATTTTATTCTCTCCATCAAAGAGTTACTACCTCATCAGGATGTGGAGGTGATTCCACCCACTGGAACACAAATTTTTGCAGTACCCCCATCAAACTAAAAAGGCTTTAAGTCCAGACTAAGCAAGGGGTATTTTGCCTATAACCATTAAGTTACCCGAGTTCAGAAAAATCTAGACAACTCTCTGACCCTGTGTTTCTGTCTCTCTTCTTGTATTACTTTCTCTCTTTCTCTGTCTCTGTCTGTGTCCCATCATTCTGTTTCTTTCCATCACCCTTTGTCTCTGTGTTTTTGTTTCTATCTCTCCATCTCTGCTTCTGACTCTCTCTATATGTTTCTCCATATCTATATCTCCTTCTCTCTATGTTCTCTTTATCTCTCTCCCATCTCACTTCTCTCTCTCTCTCTCTCTCTCTCTCTCTCTCTCTCTCTCTCTCTCTC
>JAJPUD010002031.1:212134-230421 GCA_023553655.1 Myrmecobius fasciatus | reverse complement strand
CTCTCTCTCTCTCTCTCTCTCTCTCTCTCTCTCTCTCTCTCTCTCTCCATTCCTCTCTGTTTCTGTATTTCTGTTTCTGCCTGTCTCTCCATCTCTATCTCTGTTTCTGTATCTATATTTCTCTTGGTCTATCTCTGACTGTCTCTGTCTGTATCTCTTTCCATCCCTCTATCTCTGTTTCTGTCTCTTTCTTTCTCTGTCTTTCTCTCCCTTCCTCCCTTCTTTTCACAGCAATTCCCAAATTCTGTCTACTAATGAGAGGAAGGATAATGCTTTCATCAGTAGAGGGAGTACCTATAATGAAAAATGATTCCATCTTGAAGCATTTATTCCTTAGAAAAGAAAGACCTCCTATATCCAAAAGAGCTATAAAACGTGTATACCCTTTGATCCAGCAAAACCATTATTGGATCTGTATCCCAAAGACAACATAAAACAAGGGGAAAAGACCAACATGCACAAACATATTTATAGCAACTTTTTTTGTTGGCAAAGAATTGGAAATTAAATTGCCCATCAATTTGGAAATGGCTTAACAAGTTGTGGTATATGAATGCCATAGAATCTTATTGTTTAATAAGAAATGGTGAGCAGGATGATTTCAGAAAAAACTTGGGAAAATTTACATGAACTGATCCTAAGTGAAGTGAGCAGAACCAGGAGAACATTGTATACAGTAACAGTAACATTGTGTGATGATCAACTATGATAAACTTAGTTCTTAAATAGACTTAACAATATAATAAGACAATTCCAAAAAAAAATGGTAATGGAAACTGCCATTCACATCCAAAGAAAGAACTATGGGGACTGAATTCAGATTGAAGCATACTGTTTTCACTTTTTGTTTGTTTTTTCTCTCTTGTGGTTTTTCTCTTTTGTTCTGATTTTTCTTTCACAACATTACTAATATGAAAAAAATGTTTAGAATTATTATATATAGATAGCCCATATCGGATTGTTTGCTGTCTTGGAGAGGAAAAGGAAGAGAAGTAGGGAGAAAAATTTGGAACTCAAAATCATATAGAAATGTAAATTATCTTTACATATAATTGGAAAAAAATAAAATATCGTTAAGTGGGGAGGAGGGAGGGAAGAAAAAAACAAAGTTCTTTACAAAATCAGGGCAGCAAATGCTGATTCCTTAGTTTATGCAAATGTTTTGAGTAATAAAACCTACTCTAAACTTCTGGTTTATCAGTGACCTACAAAAGCATATTTAACATGCTAAATACCTATTTTTCCCCCAAGAGCTAGTTCTTCTGGTATGACATGAAGTATGATGCAATGTTTGTCTTTTCTGACAAACTGCAGTGTTAGCAAGATTTCAAGGTATTTGCAAAGGCCTATCACCTTGTCTTCTAAAGAAAATCTGAAACATTTCATACAAAGAATAAATTTCTCTAAAATAGGATTTTTTTGTTTTGTTTTGTTTTTTGCTTCTTTGTCTTTGCTGTTAGGGAAGTCCTTCTTTAAGAGTCTCACCAATGCTGGATAAATCTAAATTTGTTCATCCTTCGGTCTCTATTTATCCAGGACATTCTATCTCCAAAAGACTCTGTTTCAGAGATCATAAGCAATCTTCAAGAAACTTTGTAACTGAGGACCTTGCAAAAAAAATGCTGCAGTAGAAAAACCAGAATCCAAGACTGCAGCATTGTTTTACAATAAATATATTTTATATGTAATCAATAATCCAATATTTATTGACCATAATAGTCAACATAATAGATTGATACCTAAATTAGAAAGACATCATCAAGACCTATGCTTTAGGATTGTCTTTTTGGTATTTATGTAGAAAACAGATCAGCAAGGGCAAAGAGATGGAGACCAATTAGAAGGCTATTGCGCCAGTACAGATAAAAGATGAAGGCACTAACCTAGTATTGTGTTTGTATGAGTAGAGAAAAGTTGATCAATGTAAGAGATGTTGGGGGGAGAGAGGAAGAAATGACAATGTTAAACATCTGATATTGACACCTTATTGGAAAAATCATTTCTCCTTGAAGTATGTATTCCTTAGGGAAAAACTCTACAAAAACAAGGCAGCAAATGCCGACACCTGAATTTGCATGAATGTTTATATGAACACTAAATATACATTAGTGGCCTACAAGAGAATATTTAATATGCTAAATACCTAATTTTCCTCAAGAGCTAGATATTCTCAGAGGTATGGCGTGAGTATAGAGGAGATAAATTAGAGTAAGGAGCTGGAGATGATTCAAAAGTTATGAACTTTAGTGACTGAGAGTGTATCTTTGATAGAAAAGAGGATCTTAGAAAATAAGAGTAAGTTTAATTTGTTTTATTTTGAATAAGTTGAGTTTTAAATGCCTATGGCTTTATAAGAAGAGATATCCAGATGTTTTTTGGTGATCTGGTACTGGAGTACAAAAGAGACTATGGCTAGATATATAGATTTGGGAATTATGTAAACAGCAATGATAACTGAAACCATAAATGCTAATGAGATCACTGAGAAAGGACTCACCATAGAGGGCTGGTATACAATCATATATAAGAGTAATGGATGATTTATTATTGCTGTTGCTCATCCTTCATTTTTAAGAAGACCAATGATATCATGGGGTGATATCTTGATTTGTGAGTGAATTGAATTTAAATGAGGCAGAGATGAATAAAGTCATCAACCTCACTCTCTCTTCCAGAATCATTAAAGTTCAATGGCAAAATAAAAATCATGAATATAATGGATGACCAGGACATCTTTGATGTCTAACCAAATTCTAAGCATGTCACAATACCTATTCCATCAAACTTCATGGCCACTAGAACAAATTGTTCTTATCCACTCATTCAACTAGTCTTCACATGCTTAGTGTAGACATCTCCTTAAGTAACTTATTAATTTGCAGCCTGTTGGTTACCCTCCACCTGATTTAGCTTTTCTGATGAGATGATTTTAGTAGGGTTATGAACTGCACATGCTATAGCTTCTTGGCACCATATGCAAGAAATAGGTGGAAAATGATGAGTTGTGTGATGATCTAGGAAAGGATATCGAGAAGTAGTGATCACATATGTATCAAGGCATACTATTTAGAAAGATAGAGGTGATATTCCCATGCTCCCCATTTAGGAAGTCTATGGAGAAACTAGCAAATATCCAAAAGAGGATGACTAGTAAAAAAGGAAATCAGAAAAGATGTGAGGATCAACTGAAAGAACTAGAGATTTTTACCTGGAGAAGATACTTACTGGGGACATGATATCTATCCTAAAGTATTTGAACAAATAACACATAAAAGAAGAATTATATTTGTTCTGCTTGATTCCTAAGGTCAGAACTGGAAGCCATGGATAAAAGTTTCAGAAAGATAAGACTTCATAAATCACAGAATCTTCAAATTCTGGAATTAAAATTAGTGCTAATTAGAAAAGTTTTTCAGAAACCATCTTGTTCAATCTTCCAGTTACTAAGGTCCATAACTTTATAATCAGTCTACACTCACCTCTTTCTCTCACCCCACCCTCATATCCTTTCAGTTACCAAATCTTGTCAATTCTCCATCTACAATATTTCAATGCATCTGTCTACCCACACAACTGCTACCCTATATCTATCCTTTGTCACCTCTCAGGTAGACTACTGCAATCACCTCCTGTCTGCTTTCCCTGCCCATATTAATCTTTTTCCCTTACCAATCCATTCTCTAGACAACTACCAAAATGACATTCCTAAAGTACATGTCTTAGCATGTCATTCCTCTGCTCAATACTCT
The DNA here is from genome assembly GCA_023553655.1 of Myrmecobius fasciatus. NCBI lineage: Eukaryota > Metazoa > Chordata > Mammalia > Dasyuromorphia > Myrmecobiidae > Myrmecobius > Myrmecobius fasciatus. The sequence continues at coordinate 226,672 of JAJPUD010002031.1, read as the reverse complement.
TCTGTGACTCTTTATAAATAAGAAACCCTTTAAAATTTTTTTTTGCCAAATAATTACCAAGCTCTCCATGAAGACCTCTATTGAGGAGAACATGCTAACAATGGCTTAACAACTCAAATGGTTAGAAAGTTTTTCAAGATACCAAGCTAAAAGTTGACTCTCTAAGACTCCTAACAACCATTCCTTTTTCTGCCCTCTAGGACCAGCTAGAACAAGTTTAATACCTTTTATACAATGGTAATATATTTCTACTGAGTCCTTTATTTCCCAGGCCAAACATTCTTAATTACCCAACTTGTCTTCTTTAGGCACACCCTCATGTCCCTTCCCATCCCCAGTCACCATCCTTCAAATAAACTCTAGTTTGTGGATTTCCATTCTAAAAATTAAAAAAAAACCCTAAGAATTGGAAGGAACATCAGAAGCCTTTGATCTTATCTCTACATGAATGATAATCACTCTAAAATACTACAAATTAAAGACAAATAGTCATGTAGTTTTTAGGATGAAGTAACTGTCACAATAGAAATTCCTATCATTTGATCAACTCTTAAGGACTTGTCCCTTTTCAACAATAGAGTGATTCAAGGCAATTTAAATAGATTTATGATGGAAAGAGCCATCCACATCCAGAGAGAACTACAGAGACTAAAAGTCGATCAAAGTATAGTATTTTCATCTTTGTTGTTGTTTGCTTGCTTGTTTTTTTTTTCCTTCTTGTGTTTTCTTTTTTTCCCTTTTGATCTGATTTTTCTTTTGCAGTATGATGAATGTGCAAATATGTTTAGAAGGACTGCATATGTTTAACCTATATTGAGTTGCTTACTATTGAAAACTATCTTTGCATTTATTTGGAAAAATAAAAGGCTATTCAAAAAAAAAAGAAATTCCTGTCATTTTAGGGAAGCTAGATGGCAAAGTGGGCGGAATAGAGAACTGGAAGTCAGAAAGACATGAGTTTGAATGTTATTTTAAACACTTAGTGGTGTAATCCTAGACAAGTCACTTGTTTGCCTCAGTTTCCTTGTCTGTAAAATGGGAATAATAATAATAGCACTTTCCTCTCTGGATTATTGTGAGGATCAAGGAGTTAACATATAAAATATTTTGCAACTCTTAAAGAGCTATATAAATGTCAGCTATTATTCTATTTTACTAATCAATTGTTCCTTTTAGAACTAGAATCAGGTCTGGAATGAATATTTCTTTTTATCACTTCCTCCATCTTTTAAGGAATGAAATGATTCTTAAGGCAGCTCAAGAATTTTTCAGCAACTGTTGACTGAGTAAAGAATGCATGTCTTTGGTTAACCTCCTCTTAAGTTAACCACCCTAAGTTTAGGGACTTCATACACTAAGGATCAGAGGGTTGGACCTAGAAAAGACTTCAGAGACCTTATTTTATAGGTGAAGAAACTAAGTGCTACAAAGATGACTTGCTCAAAGTCACACAGCTAATATATGCCAGGACTGGTATTCAAATCCAGGTATTTTAACTTGAAATACAATACATTTTTCATTTTACCATAGTACCATGCACCTCAAGCTCATAGACATCTTGTTATCCTCCCTTGAATCTGTTTCAGTTTGTCAATGTGTTTCCTAAAATATGGCACCTCAAACCAAGCACAATATTCCAAACATGAACCAGAAACAAATAGAAGGCTAGAATCCTTGCCTTCTTCACAGGACACTCTTTAGAAATCCTTAATCAGCATCAAGAGATGAGATTTCTCCTCTCTCCCACCACATGCACACACCAAAAAGAATTGACAACTAACAAATAAGACTGTTTCCATATTTCCTAGAAGTTTTAGTTTTCAGTCATGTTCTTATTTTGATATCCTAGAGTTTTCCCAGAGTTTCCAAAAATCTCACCATAGGTAATGATGACAAGCAAATCTTCTGAAAGGCATTAAAAATAATTCTAATTTTGCAAAATGATAGGTCAATGAGCTGAGAGTATAATGTAAAACAATTTCTCACAGTCAATATAATCAGGTAATAGATGCTGCCATCTCAAACTTTGATCAGAGGCTAGAGATTGAGTAATTTGGTAAATAAAACTCTCACATTCTCAGGAACATTTTAATAAGCATTTCAATGGCATGAAGTATTCTGTTATCTCATATTATGGAGTATGTCATAATGGATTATTTTCTTTTGCTCTATCTCTTCATACTTGTCACTGAATAAAGATTGTATCTCAGATCGTTCTGTTTCATGTAAGATAACCCATAAGACAATCTTTATAGTTGAATATGAGCATCCTACCCACAATGCTTCTTCTAACTTAAGACAAAAGTTAGTTGGGGAACTACAATATTCAATAAACTCTTAAGGGCTCCCTGTTACTACTGTGAAAAAATATAATTTTCTTTTATTTTTAAATACCTTTCAACTGAGTTCCAATCTATCTTTCCAAAGTCATTGTACATTACTCTTCTTTGTGTACTTTATGTTCAAGAAAAATTGGACTGTCTGGTTCACACATGATAGTACATGTTCCATCTTTGCATCTTCACTAGTCATTCTCCAGGCCTGGAATATATACTCCTCCCTCAACTCTGCCTCATATACAAAGCACAAATTATGCTCCATCTTCTACATGATGTATTTTGTGATCCTTCTCCATTCCCCAACTGCCAGTGACCTCATTTTCCAACTATCTTATATTTTTCTACATATATTTGTTCTATATATACTTATAGCTGAACATATTATCTTCCCTAATAGCATGTAAATTCCAAAAAAGCAAGGATTGTTTCATTTTTTTCTTTATATCCTCAACATCCAGCACAGTGCCTAGCCCATATTAAGCACCTTATGAATGCATGTGCTTCAGTAATAGCAATAATGATCAACTGTGAATGACTTAGGTATTCTCAGCTATATGATAATCCAAGACAATTTCAAAGGATTCATGATAAAAAAAGTTAACCATCTCCAAAGAAAAAAGTAAAGGAGTTTATTTTTTTTAATATATAAAGTTTTTTATTTACAAAACATATGAGTGATTTTTCAACATTGACCTTTGCAAAAACTTTTTTTTCCCAAGCTTTTCCCCTCCTTCCTCCCAACCCCCACCCCTAGATGACAGGTCATATAATACATGTTAAATAGAATAAATTATATGACAAATACAATACATGTATACATATCTATACTGTTATCTTACTGCACAAGAAACATCAGATATAGAAAGAGAAAAAGAAAAAACAACCTAAGAAGGAAAACAAAATGCATGGAAATATTCACAGAAAGCTTTAAAATGCTGTGTTGTGGTTCACACTCAGTTCCCACAGGCCTCTCTCTGGATGTATATGACTATCTTCATCACTGAACAACTGGTTTGAATCACATCATTGTTGAAGAGAGCCATGTCCATCAAAATTGATCATTGTATAGTCTTGTTGCTCTGTATAATGTTCTCCTGGTTCTGCTGATTTCACTCAGCATCAGTTCATGCAAGTCTCTCCAGGCCTCTCTGAAATCCTCCTGTTGGTCGTTTCTTACAGAGCAATAATATTCCATAACATTCATATACCATAATTTATTCAGCCATTCTCCAATTGAAGGGCATCTATTCAATTTCCAGTTTCTTGCCACTACAAAAAGGGCTGCCACAAACATTTTTGCACATGTGGGTCCCTTCCCCTCCTTTAAAATCTCTTTGGGATATAGGCCCAGTAGAAACACTGTTGGGTCAAAGGGTATGCACAGTTTGATAACTTTTTGAGCATAGCTCCAAATTGCTCTCCAGAATGGTTGGATCCGTTCACAGTTCCACCAACAATGCATCAGTGTCCCAGTTTTCCCACATCCCCTCCAACAGTTATCATTATCATTTCCTGTCATTTTAGCCAATCTGACAGGTGTGTAGTGGTATCTCAGAGTTGTCTTAATTTGCATTTCTCTGATCAATAGTGACTTGGAGCACCTTTTCATGTGACCAGAAATAGTTTCAATTTCTTCGTCTGAAAATTGTCTGTTCATATCTTTTGACCATTTATCCGTTGGAGAATGGCTTGAATTCTTATATATTTGAGTCAATTCTTGATATATTTTAGAAATGAGGCCTTTATCAGAACCTTTGGATGTAAAAATATTTTCCCAGTTTACTGCTACCCTTCTAATCTTGTCTGCATTCATTTTGTTTGTACAAAAACTTTTAAACTTGATATAGTCAAACTTATCTATTTTGTGATTAATGATGACCTCTAGTTCTTCTCTGGTCACAAATTCCTTCCCCCTCCACAGGTCTGAGAGGTAAACCATCCTACATTGTTCTAATTTGTTTATAATATCATTCTTTATGCCTAGATCATGAATCCATTTTGACCTTATCTTGGTATATGGTGTTAGGTGTGGGTCAATGCCTAATTTCTTCCATACTAGTTTTCAATTATCCCAGCAGTTTTTGTCAAATAGTGAGTTTTTATCCCAAAAGCTGGGGTCTTTGGGTTTATCAAACACTAGATTACTATTGTCATTGAGTATTTTGTCCTGTGAACCTAACCTATTCCACTGATCCACTACTCTATTTCTTATCCAGTACCAAATGGTTTTGGTGACCACTGCTTTATAATATAAACTAAAGGAGTTTAAATACAGATTGAATCATATCATTTTTTTTTGTTTTAGTGTGTGTGTGTGTGTGTGTGTGTGTGTGTGTGTGTGTGTGTGTGTGTTGGGATTTTTTCCCTGTCTTTGTTTTCTTTCAAAAAATGAGTAACATGGAAATATGTTTTGCATGATTGAAAATTTATAATATATTGAATTACTTTCCATCTCAGGGAGGGGAAAGAGGAAAGAAGAAGAGAATTTAAAAAAAAACAAATGCTAAAAATTGTTTTTACATGTAATAAAAATTGTAAAATGTAAATTGTAAAAAATGTAAAATAAAATATTATTAAAAATAAATGATGCTTGTTCTTGATCCTATTCTTCAGTTCTTCCAATTTGAAAATATTATTCTGTTTTCTCTTTCCTCCCTATTCAATCATGAGTGGTATGATCCATATATTCCTTTAGTTCTTGACCTGTCATAGTTTTCACCATACTAGCCCTCAACCCTAGGCAATCTCCATCATCTGCCTTCTCTTCTCCTGCTACCAAGCTGGAAGGAATCACAAAAAACTATGCTAATGACATTAAGATACAACCAAAGTGGATAACAAACCTGGCCAGGCTAACACCTGCACCTTCCTTCTGATCTCTAGGGTTCCTAATTCAAAAAATAAGAGCATCACCAATTAGCTACTAGACATCTCCTTCTGGATCCAATCAATCTTCAAGCATTTATTATGCTCCTATTATTTGGCAGGCATAAGGAATAAAAATACAGAAAAATAAGTCATCTTTCTTCTCAAAGAGCTTATATCCTATTATATTCCATAGGCACATCAAACTCAACATGACAAAACAGAATGGATTATTTTATGCCCCAAACCCATATTTCCTTTTTACTTCCCTGTTTCTGCCTCTTCTATTTCTTCCCTGACATTTACTTTATGGTGCTGACATTTTGTCCTCTAATTCAATTTTTGTGTGATGTGGTAGAAGGATTGCTTTTAGGAAATTGTACAGCTCTTTAATAACCTCTACCTTCCCATGGAAACAAAGACTTTTTTGATATCAACATTTTACTGATCTTGGTATATAGGTATAACACATGGGACATATCAGTCTTTGAAGGATTGAAAATGAGTATCACACAGAGGGCAGTGGAGAAGGGCATGGTAGGTGAGCAGGCTGAAACATATAACCAATGAAGAGATTTAAAGAGGAACAAAAATAAAGCCTGTCATTGGAGAAATGTACAATGGAAAGAGAAGATGGTTTTGTCATGTGGTAAAGGCAAGACTAAGAGGGGGATGCCTGTGGGACAAGGGGATTAGACAAATCCCTTCTCTTAATGGTATCCTACTGCCACCAGTGGAAAGAAAGTCTTCAATCTGTATTGTTGGTGGGGGGGAAGAGGAGGAGGAGGATAATGTTAGGGTGATCCATATTAATGAGATCATAGTGCATAGATTTATGTATTTAAGATGTAAAATGAACATCTAGCCAGAAGACCTTAACTTCATTTAACTTTTCAAAATTTCAGTTTCTTCATCTTTAATATGGATTTAATAAAACATATGCTATCTACATTTCAGGGCTTTTGTGAGGATCAAAAAATAGAAAGATTATAAATTCCATATAATTGTAAACTTTCTAAAAACTCCAAATTTTCTTTTCTTAATCATATTTTTTTGTAAGAGAATTTCATAATTTTCAAAGCACATCCACATAATGTTCCTTTTGGGGAGGAGAAGGAAGGAGGAAAGGATGGTCTAGATCTGAGATTTCATCAGTATGGGGAGCATTCAATATGGAAACTCCTTCTAAAGGGAAGGAGTCCATCCAGAGCAACTGACCAACAATTCTGTCTTAAAGAGTTACCTAAGGCAGAAATATCAAACTTTTTCACAGTCCACAGGCAGCAAGCAACATTCTAGAATCCAAACTGGACTAAAATGTAACTGGGGAGTGTTTAGCAAAATAAATAAAAATATACTACAATGCAGATAATGCTAAATGCCTCTGTGCACCTGGAGTAGGAAAGAACTAAATTCAAATACAACCTCAGACATTTACTAGCTGTGTGATTTGGGGCAAGTCACTTAACCCTGTTTGTCTCAGTTTCCTCATTTATAAAACAGGAGTAATAAGGTTGTTGTGAAATATTTGTAAAGTATTTAATACAGTACCTGGCACATAGTAGATATTGTTACTGTTTTGTCATGTCCAACTCTTTATGACCCTAGCACACCAATGCTTTTAATGGGGATTTATTGACAAAGATATTGGAGTGTTTTCATTGCCATCTCATTTTACATATGAGGAAACTGAGGCAAATAGCAACTCATATAAAGGGTAGTGATGATGATGATGATGATGTTAACATTTTGTTTTCTAAATCAATATGTGACCCACAGAGATCTATTTCTATTAGAATTGAACATTACTAGCCTAAAACACTAGAGATCAAATGACTCTTACGATTTCACAGTCAGTATGCTTCAGAGGCAAGCCTCCAACCCAAGTCCTCTGACTAGCCTTCCATCCATTCCTTTACACTGTCTCTCCAAATAATTATCTTATTTGATACTACAATCAACTTCATAAAAATAATAAGTGGAATTATCATGATTCCCATATTGCAATTAAAGAAATCAGAGGTTTCATCATAGATTTAAAAATTAAAAAGAGAGCTAAGGCTCTCTTTTAGCATCTAAAATACCCTCATTTTAGATGCAGGTAGGTGGTGCAGTGGTTAGAGCGCCAGCCCTGAAGTCAGGAGGACCTGCGTTCAAATCTGGTCTCAGAAAGTTAACGATCCCTGGCTGTGTGACCCTGGGCAAGTCACTTAACCCCAATTGCCTCAGCAAAAAAAAAATACTCTCATTTTGCTGAAGAGCAAGCTAAGATCCAAAGTCACACAAGGAGAAGTTATCAGAGGCAGGATCAACGTTCTGGTGTTGTTGTTCAGTTCTTTCAATTGTGGATGACTCTCCATGAGTCCTTTTGTTTTGTTTTTTGTTTTTGGGGGGGGGATTTTTTTTGTTTGTTTTGTTTATTTGTATATTTTGTTGAGGTCACACATCTAGAAAGCATCTGAGACTAGATTTGAACTCAAAAAAATGAATCTTCCTAACTTTGACCCTGGCACTGTATCCATTGTGAGACCCAGCTGCTTATGAAAAATACAACATCCATACAAAAATGAACACCTAGGACATTTAAATACTTGCTACTTCTTACACATAGCATGCACATTTTCAGTTGTTATGCTCCAGAGGATGATTCCCTCCTCAAACAGATATCAACCCAGGGCAGACGGACTTAGAGAGATGTTTCCTTCCCCACTTTCTGAAGGGGTCTTTTTAGAGTTTCCCTGTTTCTCCTGTGCTCAGAGAGCAGTAGCAGGTAGTAATAAAGTGAAAATTTTTGTCTTTTTTTTGATGCTTCTGTCTGTGGGAAAGGGGCAACGATAAACGGAGACCTCCCTGAACTTTGGCCAGAGAAATGGTCACCATATCTAAATTGATTTTATTCTGCAATGCTCCCATGTGACAGATGCCAAATTGCCAGTGTCCACGCTGAGTGATGGGCAAATTCATTTTCATCCCCATTTGAAAATACAGAAGTGCCTGACACTCTTGATTACAGACCTAATTATGAAAGTAGCTTCTGTGACACAGCGTAAACATCTGCTTGGCACCTAATAAATCAGATTACCTGGACAAAAATAACAGGATTGCCAAATACAGTAATGATTATGAAGTATTATACAAATGGAGGTGATTATTTTTTATTTTATTTTCATAATCTCTATTTATATAGGGGTCTCATACTTTCCATAGGGGCTGTTAGGTGGTACAGTGGATAGAGTGCCTGGAAGTGGATAAAGTATCAGGAAGACTCATGATCTACATAAATACAAATCTGGCCTCAGACACTTATCAACTGCGTGATGCTGGATAAGTCTCTTAACTCTGTATGCCTCAATTTACTCATCTGTGAAAATAAGCTAGACAAGGAAAGGGCCAAGAAAACCTCAAATAGGGTCATGAGGAGTTAGACATGACTAAAAAACAACTGAATAGCAATAGCAGTTTCATATTTTTCACATCATGTAAGAAAGCCATAATGGGTTATTAAATGGATATTTATCTATCCAAATATTTGATTATCCAAATAACACCAATGATCTTTGATGATAATATCTTGGAAAGCAATTATTCCACAATCCCCAAGACTTCAGAAACAGAATTCTGGCCTGGATGGATGAATGTTCTCATCTGGACCACTGGGATAGTCTTCAAACAAGCCTCCCTGACTCTATCTCCAATCTAGACACCACATAGTTTCCAAGGTGCTTTTATGAAAGTACATGTCTGACCAAGTTGCTCCCCTGCTCAAGAAACACCTGTGGCTCCTTATTGCTTTTAAGGTAAGATACAGACTCTTTAACTTAGTTTAAATTCTTTCAGAACCTCACTTAATCTTATCATTCCAAGTTTTTTATACTTAACTCCCCTTCATGAATTCTATAGCCTAGACAAACAAACTCTTATACTTGCTGTTTCTTATATATTATATTCTGTCTCCTATCTCTGTGACTTTGCCCAGGCTGTTCCCTATGCCAGAAATGTCCTCCCTTCTCATTTCCACGTACTATGATCCCTAAGGCTCTGTTAATTCTGCTCAAGTATTACCTTCTACATGAGGTCTTTCCTCTGTCCTTCCAAAGAGATTTCCATTTACCTTGAATAGAGTTGTACACCCATGTATTTCCTCTACAAGCTCCTCAAAGACAAGACCTGCTTTGTTTCAACTTTATATCCCCAGTGCCTGGCACACAGCATTGACTAAAGAATAATTTGCAGATTCATAAAGCAGCCCATATTCCTCCATTCCAATCAAATTGGTCTATTCATTGCTCCTTATATTCAACCTCTTTGCTTTGTGTAAGTTGTTTACATGTATAAAATGTCCCCCTCCTCCTTCCAATGGTCTCTAGCTTCCCTCAAAGCATATTCAAATATTACCTCATTTTAGACAGCTTTCCTTTTCCACATAGTTATCAATTTTTCCTCTCCCTCCCTCTCTCTTTCTCTGTCTCTCTGTCTCTCTCTATCTCTCTGTGTCTCTCTGTCTCTGTATGTCTCACATTCTTTGTCTGTCTCTGTCTGTCTCTCTTCCTGTCTCCCTCCTCTCTTCTCCGCCCCTTCTCTCCTGTTCTCACTCTTTATCTCTTTTTTTTTTGTTGCTGTCTCTCTCTCTCTCCCCCATTTGATATTTAAATTATCCTTATGAAAGTAACAGTTATTAGCATTTCTATTTTACTGGTAAGGAAATCATGTGTTATACCATGACAGATTTTACCATAACAGATTTTAGAGCTAGAAGAGGTCACAGAGTCTCTCTCTCTCTTTCTCTGTCTCTCTCTCTGTCTCTCTCTCTCTCTCTCTCTCCCTCCCCCCCCCGCCCCATCCCTTTCTGTCTCTGTCTCTCTATCTCTCTCTGTGTCTGTCTCTCTCTCCCCCTCTCCCTCTCTTCCTCTATGTCTTTTTCTCTGTCTCTCTATCTCTCTCTCTGTCTCTTTGTCTCTCTCTCCCCCTCCCTCTCTTCCTTTCTGTCTCTGTCTCTCTGTCTCTTTCTGTCTCTCTCTGTCTCTGTCTCTCTCTCTCCCTCTCCATCAATGTCTCTGTCTCTGTCTATCTTTCTATCTCTCTCTCTCTCTCCCCCTCTCCCTCTCTTTCTCTCTGTCTCTCTATCTCTCTCAGTCTCTGTCTCTCCCTCTCTGTCTCTCTTCCCCTCTGTCTCTCTCCCCCTCACCATCTCTGTCTGTCTCTCTGTCTCTGTCTCTGTCTCTCTCCGTCTCTCTGTCTCTCTCTATCTCTCTCCCCCCTCCATCTGTCTCTGTCTCTCTGTTTCTCTCTGACTGTCTCTATGTGTCTCACATTCTTTGTCTGTCTTTCTTTGTCTCTTTCTCTCTGTCCCTCTCTGTGTGTATCTTTCTCCCTGTCTATGTGTATACGTCTCTCTCATTTGATACTAAAATTAGCCCTCTGAAAGTAACAGTTATTAGCATTCCTACTTTACAGCCAAGGAAATCAGAGGTTATACCATCAGAGATTTCAGAGCTAGAAGAGGTCACAGAGTCTCTCTTTCTCACTCTCTGCCTCTGTCCGTCTGTCTGTCTCTCCCTCCTGATCAAATGTAGGTTCCTTGAGAACTGGAATTGTTTCGTTTTTTTTGTCTTTGTGTGCCTAGCATCTACCACAATGCCTGACATAGTAGCTCCTTCAGAAGAAGTTATTGATTTATTTTTGATTGTCTGAACTGAACCACGTGTATTTTAACTGCCTAGTCCTCTATTATCTCCCTGGGTTTCTAAGTTCAACTGTCACCTAACTCATGGGCAAAAACCCATTTTAATTCTTTGGCCTTTTCATACTCTCTTGAATGAGATAAATCTCCCCAGGGCTCTATTTTCTTAAATGGAAAAGGGATTGAGAGACATTGAGGTTAAGAAACTGTTCTAACCTCACCCTAGTAGTTGGCCGGTTCTATCTATAATAATGATGGCTATGCAGGCTGGAGAATTCTGAAAGATTATTGACCTTTATTTCCTCCCTAAAGCAACACATGACAGCATTATCTCTTTCTGTGAACTCCTTATATTGTTGATAATGGGATTACACCTGTGATATTTTATTTCTTTTGCATCTCTCTTCTTTTTTTCCCTTTGTTTTATATATGGCAGAACCCAGAGAGCTTAAATGATTTGGCCAGTCAGTCACACAGTAGTTAGTTTGGGGAAGGGGAGAAAAGGTTGGTAGAGATAGGGGGAGATGAACAAACTTAGCTTTTTCATTCCAGATTGAAAGCTCTGCAAAGTACCCCACTGCAGGAAAAAAAAAATATGACAAGCTAGAGCTTATCCAGCGGTAACTCCCAACACTGAGCTATAGTTATTAGTATATGTAGTTATCTGATAGATTACATAGAAGGCAAAAAATATTAAAAAGCTACTCTTCATCATCTCCCCCAGAGTATGTACATACATACATGTACACTCACACACACATACATACACACAGTCACATGAAACACGTGGGCTTTTTAAATCACAAAAACAATAGATCAAAGAAGAATTGATTATGGGATGCTTCCCATTTTAGGATTATGGATTTAGAAATGGATAAAACTTAAGTTGTCCCAGGTTTTTCCTCTCCATTTTGAAGATTAAGAAACTGAGATCCTGCAAGGTTCAATGGTTTACCCATGATCACAAAAGTTGAAAAAAGTAGTATCAAAATGTAAACTTTGTCAAAGCCAAATAGCAAGAATTCAATATAAGGATGGAAGACCTGGAAAATCAAAAGAAGTGATATTTTTTAAGAATGAGAAGAGATTTCAGAAAATATTAGATGACCAAAAAAAGAAAGTTATCATTCACAAGAACTGAGAATCTTAAACTATAGAAAATATTTTCTTCATAATCTTGCTTAAAAGGTAAATAATAGAAGTATTGTGACTCCATTTTATAGTTGAGTAAATTGAAGCTCAGGTTATCAAAATGAGAGCCTAAAACCAAACTGCAAGTCTAGTACATTCTCTAGTATAGGAAGCCATCTTGTAATAAGAGTTATGAAAAGAGGAATTGTTTTGTTTTGTTTTGTGAGGAAGGAGAATAGGAGAAAAGAATCTGTGTGATGGGAACTTTGTGGAAAGAAATTTCTTCTCCCAAAGCAGATTTTTGGGCTTAGAGAGTGGCCCAAAAGTACTCAAAAATGACATGACTTGCTCAGAATCACACAACCAGAATATGTCACAATCAAGATTTGAACTCAGATTCTCCAAGGTCCAACTCTAACTACTGCATCATGGTGCTTCACAAAAAGAGGCATTGAGAGTTTACATTTACTTAGTGCTTTAGAATTTACAAAGCTAATTTCTTGCAACTCTTTGTCATATTGTTATATCCATTCTACAGAAGAGAAAACGGAGGCATTGAGAGTTTGCATTTACTTAGTGCTTTAGAATTTACAAAGCTAATTTTTTACAACAATCTTTGTCATATTGTTATATCCATTTTACAGAAGGGAAAATCAAGGCAAAAAAAAAAAAAGACATGGTGACTTGCCTAAGTTCACATAGCTAGTAAGCGTCTGATACAGCATCTGAACTCAGATGTTCCCGACTCCAGGTCCAGCACTTTATCCATAAAACCAGATATCTGGCCCTGCTTGGTGATGCAGTTCACCCTGCTTTGGGGCATCTCTACTTCTTAGGAAGCTTTTCCTAAGATCAAGGAAACCTCTATGAAGAGTTTCCCTCCCTGATTGAGTAGGTGGAAACGCCATCTCCTTCTCCCACATGGAAGCACAAAAATATGTTCATTAAAAAGAAAATGAGCAGATGAGTCAAATTGCTGCATTGTGAAGCAGGAAAACCGTGACCCATCTGTTCATGGCACCACCCTCCTGAGTGTCTGTTAGGCAGGGGGGCTCTGCTTGCAAGAGATCTTGGATGAAATCAGGTTCTTTCTACCTTTAATCGCTTATTGAGATGGAAACATGAATATGCAATGAGACGCCTGCCTCCCCCGTCACTTGGCACTCAGCTTTTCATCAGAACTCTAGTGGGTGGATGTCAGATAAGGTGAAAGCCCCAAGTGTTGAACTGAGCTGAACTCAGCTGAACTGGGTTGGATGCCACGTGAGCCATGCCCTCTTCCCTGGGATGCTGTGACCTTCTTGTCCTCTGGGGGTATTTCCCAACTGATGAGAGACATTTACTCAATAAGATCAATACCTCTGCGGCTCAGCTCTCCTCAATGATCCATCACTGCCAGCAACCAAGCTGCTCAAATTGAACACAACAATTAGATGGGCTTTTCTGACATTGGTGATTTGTTTTCCCTCTAGTGCTGGGGTTCCTAAGCTTTTTAGGATGTCTTGGACCCCTTCGGCAGTCTGGTGTGAAGCACATAGAGCCCTTCTCAGAATCGTGCTTTTTAAATATTTGAAGTAATGGTAACTTACAGCTAACGGTTAGTGAAAAGAAAGATTTTTCTTTTCCCTCATTCAAGTTCATAAGCCTTAGATTATCTGTGATACACTGGAGGACACAGGCTAAAATCTGTACTCTGGATGAAGACTAACCATATATTCTTCACTAGCAAAGGAGATTAAAATTTTAAAACCCCAGAGCCTCAAACAAGCTAACTTATGAAGCATTATGCTGCAGGGGGTAAAACACTGGTTTCAGAATTAGAGGTTAAGTCATTTTTCAATTGGGTCTCTTTGTGACCCAACTTGGGCTTTTCTTGGCAAAGATCTGAGGTGGTTTGTTATTCTTTCTCCAGTTTATTTTTCAGATGAAGAAACTGAGGCAGAAAAAGTGAAGTGACTTGACCAGGGTCACACAGTCAGTAAGTATCTGAGACCAGATTTGAACTTGGGAAAATGAGTCTTTCTGATTCTAGGTCCAACATACTATTCACTGTGCTATACAGCTGTCCCTTGGGATCAGAGGATGTGGCTTCAAATTCTAGCTCTGTTCCCTTATTATTGGGGTCACTGTGGGTAAGACATTTCATCTCTCTAGATCTCCCTCTCCTCATCTATAAAATAAGAGGGTTGGACTACATGGTCTCTGAGTTTCTCTACAGCTTTTAAATCTATGACTCTGTGATCTGAATGAAACAAAGAAATACAGACTTGCTTCTCAGAGGTTTTCAACTGAGACAGTCAATCAAGCAGGAGTAAGTTAGTTCCTCCCTTCCTCCCTCCCTCTATTTTCCTCCCTCCTTCCCTCTCTCTCCCTCTCCCTCTCTCTCTCTTTCCTTATTCTCTTTCAATCTCTCTCCTTCCCTATTTCCCTCCCTCCCTCCCTCCCTCAGTCCTCCTTCCCTCTCTATATCTTTGTCTGTCTGTCTGTCTATCTGTATCTTTATACTCCAAATCTCTCTCTTTT
>JAJPUD010002031.1:200565-212124 GCA_023553655.1 Myrmecobius fasciatus | reverse complement strand
CTCCCTGTCTTTGTCTTGTGATTGTCTCTATTCTTTATCTTTCTGTCATCTGTGTGTGTATGTGTGTTTATTTGTCTCTCTCTCTACGGGAAGAAGTTTCACATACTTAGCAGGGTCAGCATCTCTAAATTTTGTTTCCAATGAGAATGAAGGAGGTAAGCTATAGCTTAAAGACCCTATGGGGAAATACCTGGTCCCTAGGTCATCAGAATTTAAATTCAGGTACCATTAGCCAATGTACTCCCCTGCTCTGAGCAATTCTTATTAGCAAGAATGTACCAGTGGGGAAAGAGGTAATCGTGCAAGCAATTAGTATGGGATCAGCACTCTGAACTGCATGGCTCATGATTGCACTCAGCTATTTCCAAATGCTAGGCAGTGCACTCAACAGTGATCAGGTAGTCTGAGTCAGCGCAAGAGTAAAACAAGCATGTCAGGCTTTGGGTAGCCTATTTGAATTAGTTCATGGACACCCCTTCATTGACATAAACAACCAGCACAGTCTAGGTAGCTTGATTTGACAAATATTTTTAATGATTATATCTGGATTTGCCAAATGCTTAGATACTCTCCTAAAAGACTGTGGAAGATTTTTAATGTCTTTTCTCTCTACTAATCTCAGAATTATCTGAAGTGTCTGAGATGAGATAACAGGGCAGTGTGGGATGTAGGACATTTCCAGAATGGAAAAAAAATTAAAAATGAAAAAGAGAAAGATATATAATTTCTACCCATCCAATAAACTTAATCAGTTGATAAGCATTTATTCAAGGCTTACTATGAGCCAGGTGTGAAGGTGTGAAGAAAGACGTGGTTAGAACTCCACTTTTTTTTTTTAAAAATCAACTAATAACATTTATTAAATATCCATTATGTTCCAAGCACTGGTTTAAACTCTGGGAAAAGAAAAAAAGGCAAACAACAATTTTTGCCCTCTAGGCACTTCACTTAATGGGAGAGACAAAATGCAAACAAATATAAACAAAGGAAGTCACACATAGGATAAATAAAAAATAATTAACAGAGGGAAAGTACTAGAATTAAGGAAAATTGGGAAAGTCTTCCTATAGAGACCCACTTTAGAAAATCCACCTTTGGCAGAGGGTTGAGGATAGTTTGTGATGGAAAGAGATTTGAGGCAGCAAAATGAGTTAGAGAAGAGAAAGAGTCTAGGTGAGAGATGATTGAAGTCTAAAATATGATTGTGATTATGAGACTAAAGAGAAGAAAAATATGAACAAGTTTAAAAAGAGAGTAATGACAAGATTTGGCAACAGATTGCCTTAGAAATACAATTATGGAACATACAAACATGGGCATAGAGTTAGAAAAGGTCATAGAAATCAAGTTCTTTCCCCTCATTAAAAAATTATATATATATATGCATATATATATATGTACAGAAAGAGAAAGAAAGAGAGAGAAAAAGAGAGAGAGAAGAGAGAGGAGAGAGAGAGAGAGACAGAGAGAGAGAGAGAGAGAGAGAGAGAGAGAGAGAGAGAGAGAGAGAGAGACAGAGAGATGAATTTTTTTTGTATGTATCAAGGGCTGTGCTGGAGCCAAGTTAGCTTCTAGCTAATAAGAGCAAGAATACATTGTTAAATTTTCAGTGTGGGCATTCTTGAAAATCAGCAAATGCTGAAAATCAGTGCTTGATTTTTATTGTTTTACTGATTGTTTAGACCTAAGAAAGTGATGGAGGAAATATTAATAATCCCCAGATTAAATTTTGAAAGTTTGTTACGATTATGTTATTTATTTATTTGTTTGTTTTGCAGAAACCAGTTGTGAAACATTTATTAGCACATTTTTTTGGTTGTCATTGTTGTTCAATTATTTCAGTCTTGTTCAAACCTTGGTGAAACCATTTAGGAGTTTCCTGGCAAAGATGCTAGAATGATTTGCCATTTCCTTCTCCAGGTCATTTTACATAAAGAAGGAAATTGAGGCAAATAGAGCTAAATGATTTACCCAGGATCACACAGCTAGTAAGTATCTGAAATCAGATTTGAACTCAGAAAGATGAGTCTTCCTGACTTCAGGTCCAGCACTTCATCTATTACATCATTTAACTGCTCCATTTACAAGCACATTCTTGATCATATCCCACTCCCACCCTAGAAGGAGGCATCCCTTGTAGCAGATGAAAACCATTGTAAAGTCATGCAATACTGAAATTTTTAAGCATTTAATGTTCTGTTCTAATATTTCCCATTGGCTCTGCTTTGAGATAGGATGACTTTTTCCAACCCCTCTTCCACACAGTTGCCAAAGTCTGAGGTTGACCGTATCACTCCCCTACTCACCAAATATGGCCTTGGAACTGTTATTCATAACCTGCCTCTCTAGTCTTTTTACATCACTCACTTTAGCATTCAGCCATACTGTCCTACTTTGTTGTTTCTTAAACACTGCATTCCACAAACTCTTCACATTTCTCTGCCTAGTACTGGCTGACCCCATTTGCAGAATGATTTCCCTTTTCGTGGGTTTCCTTTATGGGTCTCTTTAGCTTTAAACTCATTATCATTAATTTTAAACAGAACTGTGCAAGGCTTTCACATTAAAGAGTTGCACCAAAACATACTATTAATCACTTGTTGTACTTGAATGGCAAGTTATCTTGTTCCACAGAAAAACACATGAAACAACTTCATCTGATAGCATCTTTATCCATTAAAGCCAAAATATCATTTTGACCCAGTAAGTATAAAATCTATTCCAGTGAAAGATAGAGAATGAAGTCTTCATATTGGAATCTGCGGGCCAAATTGTACCGATAGATACAGGAGATTCTTGTGAATACCTTGGTCTCCTTGCAATTCATATACAGCATAAATCTAGTACTTTTAGCAGGAGAAAGCTATCTATGGCTGTGTTTGTTACGAATCTTATTGATATCAAATTCAATAGAAAGGACACTTTTAAAGCAATTAAGAATAATCCAATGCCAATTTTGAGAACTATAAAATCTATCATAACTAGATTGGGAAAGCCTTCCAACAAAAATCCACAGAACATTAATGAAATGCAAGGCTGATCACCCTAAAGGAAGATTAATATTTCCTTGTCAAAAGGAAGGAGGGGCTTGATAGACAATCTCTGAAAATTTGGGTGAAAACTTACAGATCTACTTCTGAAATTATCTTTATCAAGCAATCTTACATGCTGACAATAGGCGTACACCATTCCATTTGTCTATTGTAACTAAAAACAATTTAACTCTTGATGGAGCCTAAAGACAGGCTAAGAAATAGGAGCAGAATCAAAGCATTATAAGGGTAGTATTTATATGATCTCAGACAATGATATGTTGAGAAAGAAAAGTTAAATGATTTACAGTGTTGTCCATGGTGACAGGCTTAGGTGTGATCTCTTGAATGATATTCTCCCTTTTACTTCTTTCTAAACAGTAAAGAACCTAAAGGCCTGTGAAGAAAAACAGACTGATTCTCTTATTGTACAATTAACTCATGAGAGATTTAGTCTAAGGCAAAGGTCCCATTTCCAGATGGTTTTCTTTCTCAGCATTTTTTTTTTTAAAACACAAAATGCAAATAAAATTCTTACAACATGTCCAGTCCCCAGTGGGTCAATCAATGAGTATTTTGTAAGCACATTCTATCTGCCAGGCACTATACCAGACATTGGGGATGCAGAGAAAGGAAAAAGTCCCTGCTCCCAAAAGATTCCCAGGGGGATAAGATTAAAAAATTAATATGGATACAAGATATAGTCAGAATGAATTGGAAATGATTAACTGAGGAAAGGCACTAGCAATAATTGGATTCAGGAGAATCTTCTCGAACTTTGTCTTTTAGCTGAGACTTGAAGGAAGTGGGGGCGAGATTTTTCTGACATGGTAGGCAGTCGGTGAAAATGCCCCGAGTTAAGACATAGAATTTGGTAATATGTGGGGAATATAAAAGAATACAGAGGAAGTAAGGTTAAGAAAACTGGAAAGGTTGGGGGGGGGTTAGGAAGGGCTTTGAAAGCCAAAGTTGTGTGTTTTTTGTTTGTTTATTTTTTTTGATCTTGGAAGCAATAGGAACTCACTGGAGTTTATTTGGGAAGAGAGGAAGGTGACATGATCAGATCAGATCTATGGTTCTGGAAAATCAATTTGACATCTGAGTGGAAGATGGACTGGTGTAGGGAGAATGGGAGTACCAATCAGAAGAATATTGCAATATTCCAATTGTGAGCAATGAGGGTCTAGTGGTTGCAGTGTCCCAAGAGAGAAGGGATCAAAATAGAAAAAAAATGTTACAAAGGTAGAATTGACAGGACTTGGCAGCAAGTTGGATGTCAGGGTGAGAAAAGAATACAGCCTAGGTTGAGCCTTGGAGACTGGATTTTAAACCCCCTCCCCCCACCAAGTGATTTCCCAATCATTTGAATTTAGCTCAAATATTCACAAGATTTCTTTTCCTCTTTTAGACTAATTACAGCAAAAGCTCAAATTTAGGATACACTTAAAATTGCATTATATTTATCTATAAACCATTGCTAATAACAACAACTACAACAAAAGAATCAGTAATCAAAACATTTAAATATTTAAATAACAGTAATTAACCTTGTAATTAACCTTGCAGCCTATTGTTCTGTGCAATGAAGCAAAAGGGAAAACCAGAGGGTGGAAAAGACTGACCTTTTTTCCAGCAGTTTCAATGAGAAACTAAAATTCAGTCACTTTCTGCTGGATTGTATTAATAAATTGAATTTTGGATTAGGGAAAGAAAAAGTAACTCTATACGTGACTAGGGTAAATTCTACTACCACCACTACCACAAGAATCATGGTTTTCTGTACAATATTTCTCCTTAATCTGATGGTTTCCCCAATTCATCTGAGATTCTGCTAAGTGGTCAAATGCTGGTATTGACCCAAAGTCATCAAGATCACCAGTTCTTGAGCTGAAATCAGTCAGCAAGTATTTATTAAACACTACCATATGCCAGGTATCATGCAACCTCTATGACCACCTAGATTTGACAAATGAAGAAACTGAGGCTCTGGGAAGAACAAGACCAAAAAAGTCCTTTGATACTACATCCCGTATTCTTGCCACCATACCAAAACTGATCAAAAATTATATCTAAACCAAAACAGACACAGGACAGGTAAAAAGTAGCCATTTTGATAACTTAGCAAAATTATGAACTTACATTTAAATTTTTTTAAAGTTACAAAATTACTCATGTGAATTTCTCTTTAAATGATTGCATGTCCATTTTCCACCTGTGTTATGATAAAATGGAACCAGTGGTAAATTCAGAGGAAATACACATAGAACTCAAGATAATTATGTCCTTGTTCAATGCTCGCATTGAAAAGACCAGTAAAAAACACCAAGGACATGAACTTAATAGATTTGATACAGAAAAGACAGGCAAAAAGGAGATTCAACTAGAAAATCAGTCTTACGTGAGTTTTCAAATCCCTAAGGCTTCAAAAAATTGTTGTGAAGCATGAAACAACACTCCATCCTTAGTGGAAAACTAGTTGGAGGATAGGAAATAAAGAATAATCTAATGCAACAAGAAAAGAGATTAATAGCAAGAGGCTCCAGAAGCAAAGATCTAGCTTTGATTTATATTGATTAAAGGTCTGCTAGGATAGTCACAGAGACCTGTAATTCTGTTCCTTCCTGAGGGGAAAAAAACACCTGAATTATAAGAACCAGAAAAAAAAACCAACAAGGGAGGCTAGGGGTAGGGAAAGGGGAGAAGATACAAAAAAAAAAAAAAAAAAAAAAAATTATGGGAAGACATGGAAATGTGCTATGAAAATTAAACAAATTTTGAGAAAGGAGCCCCACATCTCCTTCTAATGATGTTTGCCCTCTTTCTTTTTCTCCTATTCATAGGATGATAGATTTTTTTTTAATAGAAGGGACCATTGAAGCCATCAAGTCTAATCTTTCATATTTTAGTAATGAGAAAATGAAACCAAGAGAGATGAATTGATCCTATGTAAAGTTACATAGGGAGGAAGAAGAAGAAGTGTTAGAGTTGAGATTTTGGGGCCCAATTCCTTTGACTCTTAATTCCATTGTTCTCTCCATAGCATTCTGATAATTCATCAGCTCTTAGATAATATTCCCTGGCATTCTTCTGGAATCCCAGGAAGCAACACAAAATTTGCCCTGGGTAAATAATAGGGCCAAAGTCATCTGGAAACTCTTGAATGGATTGGCGTGATTTCAAACCTTGGGACTCAAGGTCCCTCTTGGGAAGAAATCCTAGGACATAGCCTACATCTGAGAAGGTGACCTATGAAAAAAGAAACAAGGCAGTTCTCAGAAGGGAAGAACTTATTGGGGTTACTTATTAAAATCAGGAAGCTATAATCTGGTGACTCTCTATTTTAATGAATTCCTTTTGCTAATTCTAAGGGTGACATTCATACAAACTTGGCCAACAATCTGCTGAAAAATAAGCACTCAATAAATAATGATTCATGAAGATTTCTTTGTAGTGTTGTCCATGATGGCAACATTAACTGAAATTGATTAATCAATAAGCATTAATTGTGTATTCTGTGCCTGGCATTGTATTTAATACTGGGGATACAAAGAATCTAAAGACAATCCCTGCCCTCAGTGAGCTTACAATCTTTTTTTAATTTAATATTTTATTTTTTCCTAATTACATGTAACATTCTTTTTTTAAATTTTGAGTTCCAAATTCTCACTCTGCCTCTCCACACCCCCTTACTGAGAAGGCAAGTAATTGGACATGTTATACAAGAATAATCATGCAAAACATATTTCCATGCAAGACATGTTATGAAAGAAAACACAGAATTCCCCCCCCCAAAAAAAAAAACAAGAAAAAATAAAGAAAAAAGTATTTTTGATCTGCATTAAAGTTCTAACAGTTCTTTCTCTGGAGATGGACAGCACCTTTCATCAGAAGTCCTTCAGAAATGTGTTAGATCATCATATTGTTCAAAATAAATTATTCATAGTAGATCATCATACTATATTGCTGTTGCCATGTACAATGTTCTCTGGGTTCTGCTCATTTCACTTTCTATCAATTCATGTAAGTCTTTTCAGGTTTTTCTGAGAATATCTTGCTCATGATTTCTTAAAACACAGCAATATCTCATCACAATCATATATAACAACTTGTTCAGCCATTCCCCAACTGAGGAACACTTCTTCAATTTCCAATTTTTTGTCACTACTAAAAGAACTACTAAAAATATGCTGGTAAACATAGATTCCTTTCCTTTTTGTTTTTTATTTCTTTATCTTTTTGGTAAAAGAGTATGCATGTTTTTTAATCCTTGGAGCATAGTTCTAAATTGCAATAAACTTACAATCTAACAAAGCAGACAACATGCAAACAAATATGTACAAACACGCTATATACCAGATAAATAAGAAATGATTGACAGAGGAAAAGTACTAGAATTAAGAGAGATTACAGAAGGCCTCTTATAGAAAGTGAGATTTTAGTTGGGATTTAAAAGTAGTTTCAGTGGAGAAGGGAGAGTGAGATTTTAAATGGGATTTAAAAGAATCAGAGCAGAAAGTAATTGGAGTGGAGAAGGGAGAATACTCCTAGTATGAGGGACAGTCAGAGAAAATGCTGGGAATTGAGAGATGAAGCGTTTTATTCATGGAACAAACAGGAAGTCAATGTCATTGGATTGAAGAGTATGTGTCAGGGAGTAAGTATAAGAAAATTGGCAATTAGGAGGAAGCTAGGTGATGAAGGGCTTTGAATGCCAAATAGAATATTCTGCATTTGATCTTAGAAGTGATAGGGACCCATTGGAATTTATTGAGTGACAGGATAGTGATATAGTCAGATATACATTTTAGGAAAAATAACTTTAGTAATGGAAGACAGAAAATAATAGGGAGAGACTTGAATCAGCAGACATGCCAACAACCTGGAAGTGATGTGGGTCTATACCAGGTTAATGGCAATATCAGAGAAGAATTCTCTTGTTCTTGTGCTTACCCCTGTAGAAGAAGTAAAAATGCTATTTTCTACTCCCACATTTCAGAGAATGGCCTACCCTTGTTAAAATTCTGTTTCATAGTCCATCAATATACCCTCACATGCTTATAAAAAATAAAGCTGCATTTGATTTTGTTGTGGTCACATAAAATCATGTAACTTAAGCACAATGACACCCAAGCTGTCACCCAATTCAATTTATGGGCCATACTTGTTAAATCACTATCACCTACAAGTGTTTCATTTCCAGGATCAAGAATGTTTTCTTTTTAAAAAATTTCATGTACTTCTTACATAACAATCACCAACAAATTCAAACATTTCGATATATAAAGAAAATTAGATATGAAATTGTGAAGTTATATACAATTCAGCCTTCTCATTTTACAGGTAACTAAATTGAGTTCCATAGAGATTAAATAACTTGTCAAAAGCCATATAAGTAACAAGGCCATACTCTAAATCCTGGTCCTTTGACTCCAAACTCATTGAATCATCACATTGACTTTCTACAATAAATTTTTTTGTAGGATCATAGGCCTTAGAACTAGTACAAATTTCATAGAATTACCATAGTATAGAGCTACCTTCAGATTGAGAAGGGTCTTATCCCCATTTTACAGATGAAGAAACTGATTCTCTGAGAAGCTAAGTTGCCTGGAATCATATAGATGATAAAAGGGGAAGCGTTGCATATCACAAAGAAACAGTGATTCATTTGACACAAAATCAGGATTCCTCAGAATGTCTCTTCCCCATGAGAAGCTGTGAAAGAGAAAACATTCCAGTAAGAATTCAAACTTCACTCACCACTTCCTCTCAATGTCACCCATTCAAAGCAGCTTGACAAGAAGAAAAAAAATCAGGCAAACAGAGATCATATGATTATAGAGTGTGAATTAGAAAGAATCTTAGGGAGCATCTAATCCAACCTCCTCATTTTGCAGATGACGAAACTGAGGCTCAGAGTAAATGCATTGACTTGCCCTGAGTCATATTTCTAGGAAGGCTCAAAGGATAGATTTGAACTTTGACTCCAAAGCCTATGCTCTGTCTAATGACCATTCTACATCCATTCCTAACCCCCCCCTAAAAAAAACTACCTTCAATGAAGATTCTTCCCATAATTAGTTCACAAGAAATATATGTGAAATAGAAAAGCAAAAACAAAAATCAGCTTTATATTTGAATATTCATCAGTGGGTATCTAAATGACAGTAGATAGAGCACAGTACCTGGAAATCAGTAAGAAGTGAGTTCAAATCCAGCCTCAAACACTTACTGGCTATGTGACCCTGGGCAAGTCACTTAATCCTGTTTGCCTCTTTTTATTTATCTGTAAAATAAGCTAGAGAATGATTTAGCAAACTATTACAGTATTTTTGCCAAGAAAATCCTAAATAGGGTCACAAAAAAGGGTGACATGACTAAAATGAATGAACAACAACATTCATCATCATCCTGACCCACCTGTGCAAATCCACCAAGATTATGTAAATTTGTTCTATGTAAAGCCTGCCTAAGACCAAAGTGGATAGGACTGTACCCTGACCCCTATTCAGACCTACCCAGATGTCTTAGATTCAGAGTCCTATTTAAGTGTCCTTCTCTTGGCTATTTTAATATTCCATGAAACCACTAGGGGGTATAAAAACCCTACCAGTCTAGGCCACTGGGTGGCAATTTTCAGTCAGATCTTTCAATATGCAATGGAAGATTTCATAGAAATGGATATTTCCTGCACTCATGACAACCTACCCTGTAGACTCTTATTCATACTTTCCCATAATTTTGCCATACAGAAGGTATCCATACCCATATTTGGGAGACTTTTAACCTCTCCTAAGAGAATAAGTATAGAACATATGGGCCATCAATAGGTCATTTCTCATTTTCACCATATGACTGATTCATCTTCCTTTGTGGTCATACATCCCTTGGGTATCATCTTCTATAGAATTTCTCCTATGTTGTCATTTGTAACGTACTGTGGAATATTCATACCTGCCATGTGCTTCTAGAGTAGCCAATGAACCAAGTAATGTTTATTAAATATCTACTATAGATGTAAAATGGACCCTGGAGAAGAAAAGGGTAAACCACTCCAGTGTCCTTGCCAAGAAAACTCCAAATGGGGTCAAGAAGACTTAGACATCACTAAATAACTTAACAATAACATGACGTTAGGCTAGGCATGGTGAATACAAAAACAAAGATGAAATTGTCCCTGCCCTCACAGAGTTTTATTCTGAGATGAGAGAGATCATGTACGTAGAAATACACGTAGAACAAGACTAAGGAGAATAATTGCAAAAAAAGAATAAACAGTTTGGGAGAGAAAGGAGCAGCTTTGGGTAAAGGAGAATCACTAAGACATGATTTAATGAAACAGCATTATTCAATCTCTATATGAGTGTAGATTCCCTATTAAGAGATAAATATGAATAGCACATTTTAATTAGTCATATTCAAAAACTCTAATGCAATGATGCAGAGCAGTGCCTGAAAGGAAACTGTGCTGAAAAGGTTTCTCAAACAGTTATTGATTTTATTGTTATTGTTGCAGATTTGTAATTTATATTGGAATTGGGAAATCTTGAGGAGGGAACCCTTCTACTAAAACAGCTGGGCAGCTGTTCTGAAACTCTTAGTTTTAAAGGGTTTTAAATGGGCCATGAACTTTAAATGACTTTCCAAAGGTCAAACAAAGCAAAATGTTTCAAAGGCATGAATTTGAACTTAGGTCCTCTGAAATCAGAGGCCAATTCTCTATCCACCTTGCCAAGCTGCCTTTCTTATTGATGATTATCCAATTTTAATTAAAGAAATTATTGAGTGTCTGATATTTGAACTTGATCCTCTCCAACCTCTGCCACATATGCTGCAAAATCCAATAACACTAATTCCCTGCTATTCTTCAGATAAAACACTCTCCCACGTCCAAGCATTTTGACTAGCTGTCTTCCCCATGGTGGAATTCTTTCCCTCTTCAACTTACATGTTTTAGATTTCCTGGATTCCTTCAAGTTGTTGCTAAAATCCCACTTTCAAGAAGAAAGCTTTTTTTATTATTATGTTGCAAATTATGACACTTTTTATGTATATAGTGGTATTTACCTAGATAGATATAAGAAAGAATAGGATAGCATGGATAGATTAAATGGAAAGAAAGAAAGGAAAGAAGGAAGGAAGGAAGGAAGGAAGGAAGGAAGGAAGGAAGGAAGGAAGGAAGGAAGGAAGGAAGGAAGGAAGGAAGGAAGAGAGGGAGGGAGGGAAGGAAGGAAGGAGGGAAGGAAGGAAGGAGGGAAAGAGGGAAGGAGGGAAAGAGGGAAGGAAAGGAAGGAAAGGAAGGAAAGGAAGGAGGGAAAGAGGGAAGGAGGGAAAGAGGGAAGGAGGGAAAGAGGGAAGGAGGGAAAGAGGGAAAGAGGGAAAGAGGGAAAGAGGGAAAGAGGGAAAGAGGGAAGGAAGGAAAGAGGGAAGGAGGGAAAGAGGGAAGGAGGGAAAGAGGGAAGGAGGGAAAGAGGGAAGGGAAGGAAGGAAAGGAAGGAAAGGAAGGAAAGGAAGGAAAGGAAGGAAA
>JAJPUD010002031.1:173120-192606 GCA_023553655.1 Myrmecobius fasciatus | reverse complement strand
AAGAAAGAAAGAAAGAAAGAAAGAAAGAAAGAAAGAAAGAAAGAAAGGAATTTGACAAGATCTAGGGAAAAGTTTGTCAGGCATTTGTAGAATGGCCTGTGCTGTTCTAATAGGGGTCCTGTTAAAGAGTATTCTAAAAATTTCTTAATGGAAGGAAATGTTGAAATTCAGGAAGTCAGCATGTAAAGAGGAATTAGGTCAATTCTCCTTGGCCCCGGGGGACAGAACTAGTAAGAGTAGGTGGAAGTTACAGGAAAGCACATTTCAGTTTAATAAAAAGGAAAACTTCTGAACAATTGAAGCAATTCAAAAAGGAAATAGATTACCTCAGGAAATTGAAATGAAAGTTTTTTTTCTCACTGGTTGGTGTGGGAGTAAGGGGAGCATGGCCATTTGTTGGGAGAATTGTGATGATTCATCATTCCTCCTTCAGGTTATAGGATTTAGGATCAGAGAAAGAGATCTTTAGAATAATTTCTTATTTCAAATATCAAGAAACTGAGGCACAGACTAGTTATGACGTACTGCAGAGGTAGCAAATAGCAGAAATGACATTCTCCAAATCAGGTTTTTACCACTGTACTATCTTTTTTAAACTAAATCATGTCTGAGCTCTTTCCAATTGTGGGAGTACTGTGCCTTTGCTCTGACTGATGCTTAAATTTGAAAGCCTTTCCCCTCCTCAGTTACCTGGTCTCCTTCAAGGTCAACTCAAGCACCACTTGCAGGAGAGCTGTTATAGATCTCTTTAGCAATCTGGTAAAGACTTAGGAGCTCTTCCCAGAATAATGTTCGCTGTCTAATCCATGATGAAAGGAAATGTGAATTTCAGTTATAGGTTAATGAAAATAAAGATATAATTTTTTTTCACATCCAAGTTCATAGACCTTCTGAAATCTATCATTGGATTTCTTGGCAGGAAGGAGGAGGGAAAGGATGGTCCTTGGATCTCAAATTAAGAATTTCTATTGCTGTTGAGTCATTTTAATCTTGTCCCAACTCCTCATGACCCCATTTGGGTTTTGTTTTGTTTGTTTTTTGGCAAATATATTGGAATGGTTTGCCATTTCTTTCTGCAGCTCATTTTATAGATGAGGAAACTGAGGTCAACAAGATTACACAGCTAGTAAGTGTCTAAAGCTAGATTTGAATTCAGGTCTTCCTGATCCTGGCCAGGTCTTGCTTTATCCACTGAACTACTTAACTGGTTCTTCCCCTCTTCCATCACAATGCCCTTATATGTACATGTTTTATGTATATACACATATACCAATGTATGTGTATATTTGTCATAGTAAAGAGAAAACTAGTCTTGAAACTAGAAGGGCTTAGATTCAAGTCTCACCTCTGACATGTTGTTGAATGCGTGTACTTGGGCAAATCATAAAACCACTCAGTATTCTAGGCAACTCTTTATGATTACAAGATACAGATGTGTTGACTTGCCTTAGGAAAGAGAATTTCCTCACCTGAGAGTTCCCTATATTAATGAAATCCCAATTCTAGCCCTTCTCCCCTATGTATTTATATATGTACACATCTTCTCCTTCATGTAAACTACTTGAATGCAGGGATTATTTTCTTTTTGTCTTTGTATTCTCTTTGTCTTATACTCTGACATGAGCTAGGCACTTAATAAATGCTTGTTGAATAATTGATTAGTCATATCACCACTCATTAACTCAACATTTATTAAGTACTTACTGCATGTGATGCATTGTGTTGGGGGCTAGGGGCTTAGACATAAAAAATTAAGAGAGTGAAAGAAATTATAATTTGGGGAGAATGGATGAGGGTAGAAATGGACACAAAAAATAATACAAGGCAATATGTGATTGAGTCAAAAATGAGCTAAAATATTCTAAGGAAATACAAAAAGGCAGTGAAAAGTTTCTTCCAGTTGGAGGGATCAGGGAAAAGTTTCATGGAAAAGCAGGTAAAACATGAGCTGAACCTTGAAGGTAAAGATGGGTTTCAATATAAATAAGGCAGCAATGTGTGCCAAGCATAGGATCAGTCTTCTTCCGGAAGGGAGAAAGCAGTGCCCTGCAAATCAGTCAGACATTTGTTAAATGTCTGCTATGTGTCAGGCTCTGGGCTAAGCCCTAATAACTTAGTTTGACTGGAACCTAGGGTTCAAGTAGGGGAGTCAAGTGAAATTAGGCTGGGGGAGTCAAATAGTAGAGAACCTTAAATATCCAACTAAGATATTCTGTTTTATCCTACATTCAAAAAGGACAGTATTGAAAAATTCTGAACAAAAGAGTCAGACCTGTATCTTTGGAAGATTAATTTGGCAGCTGTGTGAAAGATGGGCTGGAAATAGAAGAGATTAGGAGCACAAAACCTGGTTAGAATGTTATAATTGCCAAGCAAAAAGATGGTGAAGGACTGAACTTGGGTGTGTCATAGCAGTTAATGAAGAGGAAGGGATGGATATTAGAGACGTGGTAAAATTAGAATTGATAGTAAATCATCTTGGCAAATGGGATAACCAGGTTGAAGATAACTCATAGACCTCAAACCCATTAATGATTTAGGGGATGTCTACTCCAAGCATGTGAAGACTTTCCCTGGGGAAATGGGTGGATAAAAACTATTTACTCCAAAGGCCATGAGGGCAGCTGAAGTAATTACTATTGAGTATAGCTAGGTCAGACATAAGACACCAAAACTGCCCAATGCATCGTGGGCCATCACCAATTGTCTTGACTTTTGTACTCCCACTGAACTTCAATGACTGGAAGAGAGAGTGAGGTTAATGACTTTGTGCAACTCTGCCTCACTTAAATCCAATTCACTCATGAGTCAAGACACCATCCCATGATGTCACTGGTCCTCTTCCAAAATGAAGGACAAATAATAATAGATAAATTCCCCCTGGGCTCTCCACAGAGCAAATCAATTTGTCCACCTTGATGTTATAGCTCATTTAAGCCTTGCCATAATTTCAGAATTGTTTTTATTCTTATCCTCACAATTGAACAACAATGTCTTGTGATGATAGAAATAATAAGTAAGAAATAAACAGCCTTCAGCATCTCTGGAACCTTGCCAATATAAATATTTCTTCCAAGAATACAGATTATAACTCATTCGTGCCTACCAAGCCTGTAAAAATCTTGCCCATATCTATAAGGCAATTATACATACTGATGTGCACCAATAAGCATACAATCCATCCATTAATCATCTATTATTGAATTGGAAAATCAATAACCTGATACAAACCCCACCTTTGAAAAAAAAACAAAAAGGAACATTGACAATTTGAAATATTTTCCTATACAGAGAAAATTTTGATTAAACTTGATGGCAGGATATAATCAAGTCATCAAATCTCAATTAAAATATGAGTGATAAATTTGTGATAAAAATGTCATTGTAGAAGGAAGTATATATGTCTATGACTTCATGATTGTGAAGATCAAAGAAAAGAGAGAAAACAGGGAGACTGATATCTAGTGGGTCTTAAAAGCCCAGAAGACCTAGGTTTAAGTGTTGCTATGATTCATAGCACATGACCTTGGACATTTTCCTGAGTGTCTTTTTTTTCCCCTAGGGAAATACAATACTAGGGGACATTTACATCATGCTTTCATGTTTAAAAACTTCTTTATGCACATCATCTCATTTGGTGCTCATAATAATTCTATAAGGGCAAACGCTGTAGGCATGTTAAGTCTATTCTTTAAAATAAGAGAAGTAAAACTCAAAAAAATTAACTGACTTGCCCATAATAAAAGCAAATGTCAGAGACAATATTCAAACCAAGTCTCCTGACTTGTACATCACTCCTCTCAATATACTTAAGGCTTCTTATTGGACTTTTTCCACTCGAGACCCCTTTTCACCAGAAAAATTTTCACATGATCCCCAGCATATAAATACATATAAACACATACATATTATATGTATGTGTATACATATAATATGTATGTGCATTAAATAGGTACACAAATCAAACATTTGCTTCATAAGGAATCATAAAGAAATTTATTTTAAAACAATTCTTTGGTATAAGTATAATTTTATCATTTACCATATGAATAATTTACCATTTGCCATTTTAAAAACAAAAGCAAAACAACAATGATAAGTTTGGAAATATGTATACATATATTCGATTTGCCAATATTTTAACATAATTAACATGTAGTGGATATCCTGCCATCTAGGGGAGGGGTGGGGAGTTGGGGGGAAAAATTTGTAACGGAAAGCTATGTAAGGGTTATTGTTGAAGAATTACCCACACATATGTATGCAAATAAAATAAAATTAAAAAAAAACAAAAGCAAATTTTCATACTAATGGATATGCTTGGTTATCTTTGCATAAATCTTGGTATAATATTTGACACTGCAGGATAGACACAGAGCATTCGGAAACCTTTTATTGTTGCCAATTTTTTCATGAGCCTCACATTAAGTTAATGCAACTCCATGTGGGATTGAGACCCACAGTTTAAGAAGCTCTGACATACTGGACTCTTTCTCCCTTTACTACATTGTTTCTTAAAGTTAACACACTTTTATGAAAAGGCACTAGCTTTTAGGAGGGACTCAATAAATATTTGTAGATTAATTTTTGATGGCAGAATGTGATTGATAACACCTGCTTTGCACCCACTTCGAAATGTAGCCGGCCATCTGTCCCAGCTAATCTAAAACCTCGGGAGACACACCTGGAGGGTAATTAGCAAACAGCTGGCAACAATAACAGCAGATTACTATAAGGGCAGCTGTCAGAAGATGGATGAGGAAATGACAGGACACTGTCACAAGCACTGTAGCAAGTCTGAAAAGGTAGGAACAGAGAGAAGCAGAAACATAGTGGTCTCCCAAATGAGTCTGGGGTCATTTTAATGAATTATTTCAGCTATAAACACTCTGCTTTGGGTTAGTTTCAGAAGGAGTAAAAAGAAAAGATAGAATAGAAAGCAATGTATAATTTAAACTTATTTTTTCTACAGCCCTAGCACTAACCATGGGATCTGACACATAGTAAGCAATAAATGTTATTCTATGTTAACTTTCCAACACGAAAGATTTTTAAATATTGTTTCCTGATATAAGAAACACAGTAGAGAAATATACTACTTTTTTATAGTAGAGAAATTGCTTGGCTAATTCTTGACTTTGGGAAGTTCGGGTTCCCACTGGTTTGGTGAGTATCCTTCCAAGATCAATGAGATATCTAACAAAACCTGTGTCCCAATAATCTCAAGTGCTAACAAATGGTGATGATGCTAGTGAGGCTAGTGATAATAATAGCAACAATAGCAGTAATAATAATAATAATGAACAATGTTTGAGCTTGGATGTAATATATCACTATATGTAAAACTAAGAAGCAATGTGAAGCAGAGGAAATAAATTTTGGATTTGAATCCTAGTTTTCAATTTAGTGCTCAGCTCGTCAGCTTGATAATCCATGGGCATCTAGATCCAATTTTCTGACTTTACTCATATTCTGTATGATCTAAAATGCCTTCCCCCAGCTCCCCAATAATTCAGATATGGTACATTTTTCAGAAATCAGTTTTAAAAAAAGCAACTGAATATCACAACAGAGAGGTGATTTTTTTTTAAAAAAGAAATATGGCCAATGTGGGAATTTGTTTTACTTAAGTATGCATATTTGTTACAAAATTTTTTGTTTTTTTTCTTGTCCCCAATAGGAAAAATAAGTAGAAAAGAAAGAAAATAGATTTGTATTAATAAAGAAATAATTTTTTAAAGTCACAAAGCATTAAAAATCAGGATTCTACATGAGTATTAGTTGAATGAATTGGGGATGTTCAAACTTGAGCAAATAAGAATTGGTAATGAAACATGGTAGCTGTCTTCAAGTGGAAGAAAAATTAGCCTGATTCTGCTTGGCCCCAGAGAATTGAACAAGACTCAAAGTAGCAAAGTCTTGGTGTTCACCTCTCAATACCTTCCTCATTTGAAAGGTATGGGTAACATTTCTCAATAGTATAGAGATTCAAGAGCTGGGGTGCAACATTAGGCAAAACTGGGTTAAAGTCTCAGCTCTGACACTTCATAGTTTTCATAGAAAGGCAAATCTTAATTTCTCTGAGCCTCAATTTCTTCACCTGAAAAATAAGAATAATAATAGCACAGACTTCACAGAATTGTTATTCACTTACCTTTTCTCAGCCTCAGTTTCCCCATCTGTAAAATGAGGGAAATAACAGCATCATATGATTGTTGTGAAGATCAAATGAGATATGGAAAATGCTTTACAAACCTTAAAATACTATATATTAACTGTTGCTATTATTATTTCAAAATGAAGCAACATATATAAAGTACTTTGCAAACCTTAAAACATTGTTTTCAATATCAGCTAGAGGCAACTAGGTTTAGTTTAACTATTGGTAGCCTGGTTGTTCAGTGCTGAATTTGGGGTCAGCGAGTGAACTTCAAATTCTGCCTCAGTTACTAACTGTGTGACCTTAGACAAGTCACTTACTCTTAGCCTCAGTTTCCTTATCTATAAAATGGGATTAATAATGACACATACCACTCAGAGTTGTTTTGAGGATCAAATGAGATAACACATGTAAAGTGCTCTGCAAATCTTATGTGCTTTATCAATTATGATATGATGTGTAATGATGATGGTGATGGTGGTGGTTGGTGATGATGATGATGATGATGATGATGATGATGATGATGATGATGATGATGGGCTGATCTTGAAATTGGGAAAGTCTTCGTTCAAATCTTGCCATGGATAGCTATTAGCATTGTGACACTGAGGAAGTCATTTATCCTCTAAGTCCTCTTGGTGCACCAGGACTGTCAAACTCAAATAGAAATAGACCCTTTAGGCCATATATTGATTTGGAAAACCACAAATTAACATTACCCAAGTTATATTGTATTTTCATTTATTTTATTAAACATTTCCCAATTACATTTTAATCTGATTCTGGGCACTCTCAAAAGTGGCCACAAATTTGACACTTCTGATAGGCTATTTTCTAAGATTATAAATTGCAGATAAAATGTCATTCTGCATTGGTAGAGAAAGTTTCCTCACTGAGAGTTTCCTAAACCAATAAAATCACAGATTCAGTCTCTATTCTTATTAATTTAATTGCAATTGTAAGTTTCAGTTGGTTCTCATAAAGACAAAAGTCAACAGACAAGATAAATAGTCCTGGACCAGTAATAGCTGGTGGGAATCATTATTTCCTAAGTCTTTTTATTCAATCTAGTACTACATTTGAATTTGTAATTACTCACTCCTTTACCCTCCCATCCTGATCATATATAGCTTCCCCCTTATAAAGCTTGTCACACAGTTCAGAAGAGAGCCCAGGATGCCTTTCCTATATTTCTAAATTTGTGTTTGCTCCTAAGACCCACCATCATTGATCATGAAGTTTGACAAGAAAATGTGTGTGAGCAGAAACTAGTGCCCCAAGAAAACTTTAAAGTGCTCTGTCCTCTGACCTCTCACTTAGCACCCCCCCCCATCACAGAAACTGTGTAGGTCTTTTCTGACACATATTGAAGAGATGTGAGTGGGGTATGATTTTCCCAGGTATGTAATTTGTGGGATCATCTGCAGCACTGTTGGCAGGGTATATGTTGCCAACGTAGGCTCAGTATTGTCTTCCTTCCTGCAGTCTTAACATTTTCTCCACTGTGGGTAATGATACTATTTTCAGCCACATGATGAGCTGATTACAATGTAAAGCCTGGCCACATGACCAGTGTGCCAGGTGTCTGCTTTAGCAATTTCAAATTTTATTACTCTATTGACAAATATAGGAGGCAAGGTAGGGGTGGGGGGATGGAGAGAGAGGGAAAGAGAGAGGGGGGAGAGAGACAGACAGACAAATAGAGAAAGAGACAGAGACAGAGATACAGAAATACACACAGAAAAATTAAATGGAAGAGGAGGAAGAGGAGAAGGAGAAGGAAGAGGAAGAAGAGGAGAAAGAGGAAGAGAAGAAGAAGAAAGAAAAGGAAGAAGAAAGAAGACGAGGAGGAGGAAGAAGAAGAAGAAAGAAAAAGAAGAGAGGGAGAAAGAAAGGGACAGAGGGAGGGAGATAGAGACAGAGGCAGAGAGAGAATTTTAAAAGAATTAAGAACTTCCCATTGTCCAATAGAGGATATATGGCTTGGTTCAATTTTACTTAAGCAAGTTCTCCTTAATCTTTCCTGTGATCTACAGAATAATTTGACCAATTCCTGCTATTGAACATAGCATAGAACTGACCAATCATTTAACAGTATCTGGAAATGAGGCTAATTCTCATTAAGAAGTAGAGAACAGGTGAAAATTGAGGTGGGCTCCATATTTATAACAGAATTTAAATTAAAAGTCCAGAAAACTGATGCCTTCTATTGATTCACAGATTAATTTCCGCACTGGATCAGGATATGTGAAGTGCTGGGATTTTGGCAGATTCATTTAACATCACTCAAATCCTGGTCATCTTCTTTGTTAGTATCTAGTGGAGAAAAAGATGTCAGATCCTCAGAATAAAATGCCAACTATGGGAAAAGTAAATCAATGGTTTACATTTCATGGGATCACAAAATGATAGATCTGATGATGCTGGTAGGGACTAGAGACCATTTTTCTAACCGCTTCATTTTCCAGAGTGGCGAGACACTGAGACTTAGAAAGATGAAAAACTTCAAAAGTCAAATAGTAAACATCAGCAGATATCTTTAGTAAGTCACATCCACCAATACAAAGCCACAACTACCAGCCTGCATCATGAAAAGTTGGCATCAGAGCCATGGGTGGACTTGAGAGCCATATTCATCAATAAGAGTCATGGAAAATAACTAGTAGGAGCCACATTGCTTTTATATACAGAATATAGTCTCCAGTATTTCTCTCAACTCTTCAATACTTCCAGAATCCTCCTCCTATAAGGATTCCACAATCATTGTTTCTGAATCATCACCCAAATGCTCAAGAATTTATATGGGCAGCTAGTAGCTCTTTGAAGTAGTTTTCAACCTTATTGAAAAAGAGGAACCCTTTTCAATGTCAAAAAAATTTCTTCTAATCTCACATGATGGTATTCATCATATCTATTAAGAAAATATATAATAGCCAGAAGCTATCATGAATTCAGCAATATGTATATAATTATATTAATATATTTTATATATTATATTAATCCTTAACTTTTTAAAGTTTTATTTATACATTACCTTTCTTTCCTAAGATATCCCTTCCTCTCTTCCTTTCTCAGAGACTCATCCTTTGTGTAGGGGGTATGGAGTGTGTGTTAATATATCCATACATACAGATTATGTTAGCACATGGGTCTGTCTTGTACTTCACACAAAGGAATGAAAAGCTATTTCCTTCTCTCTCAAATTCTTACCAATTCTGCCACTCTCATGAACTTAAAGTATTGGATAATTAAGCTCAGTCAATGAGAAGAGTTTTATGCAAATAGACCTTGAGTTGAGTTATATTATTAACAGAAGAAAATAATAAGGAAAACTAACATCTTAATGAAATTTGACAAGAGAGGTAGGTAGGTAGGGAAATAAATTTCATCTCTCCTTTGATTATTAATTAAGTTTGATCTTTATAATCATACAGCATTCAGGTTTATTTCATCTGTTTTTTTCTCTTACATTTAAATCATTAGTCATTATGTATAGACACCAAAACTTTTTTTTAGAAAATTACATTGAGATGGTTAGTTTTTGAATCATTTTCATTGATGAATGTATTCTCACTCTTCCCTACCTATTAAGTCATCTCTTATTGCAAAGAATAAAGGGGGGAGACAAGGAAGCAGTTCAGAAAAACTGACCAATATAATAGTGATGAAATATTTTATACACATTGTGTCCCATCTATAAAGCAGGAAGAGAGGTTTGTTGTTATTGCTGAGTAATTTTAATCATATCTGACTCTACATGACCCCATTTGGGGTTTTCTTCTCAAAGATTCTGACATGATTTCCCTTTTCCTTCTCCAATTCATTTGACAGATGAGGAAACTGAATCAAACATGGTTAAGTGACTTGCCCAGGATCACATAGCTAGCAAGTGTGTGGAGTCAGATTTGAACTGAGGAAGAGGAGTTTTCTTGACTCCAGACCCAGCCCTCTATCCACTGCCTCACTTAGATAGCAAGGAAGGTTGCGTAGCATTCAATGAATTTGTGTTTTGTTAGTAATTGCATCTGCCTGCATTTGAAAAATAGTCATATGTATATGAATGAGACAGATTGTTAATTCAGCCCACAGGAAATATGTTTTCTTATTCATTATACTGAGTCAGGTTACATATTTTCTTGGAGCAAAAAGGAAAAAGCAAAATGGCCATTCTTAGTGGACAAATAAAATCTGTAACCCTTACAATAACTACAAGGTTTGTGTCCACATACTGGAAGACACAAGCACCTTCTATCAAACCAGAGTCACCATTAGTCACTTTTCCACTGCTTACAGTTCTCTAACCTGTCCCCTCAACACAACCTTTGTTTAGAACACAATACCCTACCCACTATCCATGAAGCCATGTTTTTTCTAAGATTTCTTGAGGAATTCAACCATTTCCTATTAGTAGCAATGGAAAAACAAAAGAAAAGAAGAAAGAAAAAAGTCTACATTAATCATTGAACAGTAAGTGTCAAATTTCCATCACTTGAGTATCATGGTGTTCACAGGAAGGATAATGGGGAAAACCAATATAATAACAATAACAACTAATATCTGGCACTTACATACAACTTTAAGATTTGTAGACTGCTTTACACATATTAACTCACTGAATCCTCATGATAGTCTTGTATCATAAGTGCTATAATTCTCATTTTACAGATGAGAAAACTAAGGCTGATAGAAGTTAAGTAACTTATACATATAGCTTGTAAGTATCTGGAACAGGATTTGAGCTCAGGTCTTCCTAGCCCCAAGTCTTATACTCCTGACTTTCTTTTTAGCACATAGTAACTGCTTAATAAATGCTTATCAATTAACCCTACCCACTAACCAAAGATGCTTTCTCGAAGTGTTGAAAAATATTTAGCAAATTTTAAAAATGCTAAATAATTATGCAAGAGGACAGAGCCATCTAAGAATGAGGTAAGACCACTGATAAGCAGGTCAAATGAGAGAAAACCTACCACATGCACAAACTTGTCTAACCATATATAAAATGCCAACAAAACATGCTTTGTACAAACCAGCTCACCCCTAAAACCTGATAAAGTAAATTGGGGAATGGAGGTGAATCCCACACAGAAGATGGCACTAAATCCAGATTGGAAGTATCCTTAAGAGGATCAGACCTGGTTGAGGGTTTCAAATTTATGCATTTGACTTATAAGCATTATAATTAATAATTGTTAGCCTTTTTTTTTACCAAAAAATGTTTTTACCAAAATTTTTCTTACCCAAAAACTT
Source organism: Myrmecobius fasciatus (assembly GCA_023553655.1). Classification (NCBI taxonomy): domain Eukaryota; kingdom Metazoa; phylum Chordata; class Mammalia; order Dasyuromorphia; family Myrmecobiidae; genus Myrmecobius; species Myrmecobius fasciatus. The sequence continues at coordinate 181,196 of JAJPUD010002031.1, read as the reverse complement.
TTATCAATTTTTTTATTTGCCAAAAAAAAGAAATAGATGATGTACTAAATGTATGACCTCATGTGGTACCTATAAAGTTCCTTTTCTCCTCTTAGTATTGGCATTTGGATTTTTGTTGATGTCATGGCTGTGCAGATTCTGTTGTAAGTAACCAGATCCTTGGAGAGGGGGAGATGAAACAGGCTTTCCATTTGCATCACTGGGCAAAGAACAGAGCCAACAGGAAGCTCAGCAATTCAGATAACTTGCTTTAGTTGAAATCAATACGGATGCAAGCAGAGTAGCTCAGTACTGGGAATGCTGTCCCACTGATGGAATATTCTCAGGTGTCCAGCCAGCTCTAGCCATTAACATCTGACTTCAACACTGACTCACAGCCCTTCCCCAGGGAAAGGATTCTGGATAACAGTTCAGAGCTCTCAGTGAGGAAAACAAATATAGATTGGGTATCTTCAGAAAAATACCGTGTTCTTTGTCAGCCATTTAGGTCCAGTTCTCCATTTTGCTTCAGATCTAGGATCTTCTCAAAACGGATTAATAGGATCCTTTCTGGAAAGGTATTAAGGTACTCAAAGTGATGTCATCTTGGTATAACAAATAGAGTGACTGGTCTGGAGTCAGCAGAGCTGGGTTTGAGTTATTTACTCATTGCATGGCTTTGGACTCTTTTCTTTTGAAGGAGTGAAGGAGTTCAGGGCCTTCATCTCTAAATGGAGATGATGCTATTTCATATATGGTGAAAATCAAATAAGATAATATAGGTAACATGCTTTATAAAGAACTGCTGTGTAGAAGTAAATAGAACACTAGAAATAGAAAGACTCAGTTTGAAATCTTGCCCCTGAGATTTCCTGATTTAATGGCCACAGGCAAGTCATTTAACCTCTGACCATTTAACCGTGGGCTATATTATGTTATATATTTAATATAATTTTTAATATAAAGAAGATGCTATGAAGTACCTACTCTGTGCTAGACCCTGTACAAATATTTTCTCATTTGATCTTCACAAAAATGTTGGGAGGTGGCAAAATGGATGGAGCACCATCCCTGAAGTCAGGAAGACCTGAGTTCAAATTTGGTCTCAGACACTTAACATTCCCTAGATGTGTGACCCTGGGCAAGGCACTTAACCTCAATTGCCTCAGGGGAAAAATGTTGGGAGGTGAGGGCTAATAATAGCATTTTACAGTTGAGGAAACTGAGGATCCCCTTGATCACATGGCTAGTAAGTGTCTGAGGCTGAATTTAAACTAGATTTTCCTGACTCCAAGACCAGCATTCTATCACCTAGTTAACTCTAAAAAAAACCAATGCTGACCTCCTAATCCTTCTGTACTTCTGACTAAAAAGAAGTCCCAGTGATATAGTGGAAAGAACAATAATTTTAGGAACCAAGGAACTTGGTTTTGAACTGTACTTATTTACAAGTTGTGTGACTTTCTGTGAAACATCTATGAAATGGAGGAGCCATATATCTAAAGCTGAAATGAACCCCAAAGTCTTTAAGCCCAAACTCCTCATCTCACAGATGGGGAAACCGAGGACTATATAGGGCAAGGGGCACACATCTAGTATTCAGTAGTAACTGAATCTGGATCTTTATTACTCCAAGTACAATAGTCTACCCACTCCACCATCCTGTATTTGGTAATCTCTGAGCTCTTTTCTAATTCTATATTTGTGACCTTTTGCTCTTCTCTGTTCCACAGTTTCTTCAATTTTAAAATAAAGGGGTTGGGTTAATGACTTTCTTCAAGTATAAATCTCTAATTCTATGACTACAAAGAAATGATTATCCCTCCTGTCTTGCTTCATCTCTGCCTATGGAGTGAAAGGTCAGCCAGCCTGAGAACCTGGTAGAGCAGAATAGAGAAGCCTGCAATTAAAGTCACAGTTGAATTGTTTTTGTTGTCAGTCTTTTTCAGTCATATCCAACTCTCTGTGACCCCATTTGGGGGTTTTCTTGGCACTAGAATGGTTTGCCATTTCCTTCTTCAGCTCATTTTACAGATGAGAAATCAGGAAGACCTGGGTTACAATCCTGTCATTAATTTGACCTTGAATGAGTCACAACTTTTCTGAGTCATCTCTACAATAAAGGGATTAGCCTCTAAGATCCCTTTCTACCTTAATTCTGTGATCCTAGAAAAATCATTTTCTAATCATAGAAATGCCATACTTATGATATCTCTTAGGATCACAGAATTATGTCTAAATGGAACTTCACATGTCATATAGTTCATACCCTTCTCTAAAATGTGTGCTTAATGTGGAATCAGGGGTCTTGGGTTCAAATGTTGGCTCTGCCATCTGTTTACTACTTGTGTGACTTGAAGCAAATCACCAGAATTTCGTCCTTAATCTCAATGATTTCAAAAATTCTTTTTTACTCTAAACCTATACTTGAGGAATCTGAACTCAGAGAATTTTAATGACTGCCCAAAGGTTAGATAGGTAGCAAGTAACAGACCTGGTATTTTAAACAAGGTCTTCGGGCCCCATTTCTAATGCTCTTTTCACCGTGTTATGATGCTTCTCACAATAACTTCTCTAAATCTTGCTTTGTTCCAAATGTTAAGCTGTTAAAAATGAAAATCATCATGGAAAGAATTGTATACCCAAGCAATGAAAATATTCCAAAATATTCCATTTCTTCAAGAAGTAAAATTAGTCCCCTCCTCCAAATGGAAAGTTGGAGAGGGGGAGAGGAAAAACTATCAACTTTTAAAATTGCCATCTGAGTAATCTTAATGTTCATCTACTTATATTTGCCTGCGGCTTTGAAGTTTAGAGAAGTGTAGGAATAAGAAAGTTCCTGGCATTCTCTAACCTTGACCAAGGCTCCTTTAGATAAAATCTTAAATGTTAAGTTCCTTCTTGATCTGTTTGACTATTTAAATATCCTATGATATAAGGTCTATAGAGGAATGAGGACTCCATCTTTGTTAATACACCCCAGTGTCTTTGCCAAGAAAACCCCAAAGGGGGGTCATGAAGAGTTGAACACAACTAAAAAATGATTGAACAACAAAACCTTTTTTCCTGATCTTTCAGTGTCTCACTGGGGTTTTTCTATTTGGTTTTGCCCTCCATTCAAGAGTGACTGCCTAGGGAGGAATTCTAGCATATCTTTAACTGAAACAATTTCTCAACAAAGTCCTGAACCAGTTTGTTTGACTCTGATTTTTAAGATAAAAATAGAGCTCAAAAGGAGACTGAAATCTGATACACAGGAAGTCCTGTAATTACCATGTTGGTGCATACAGATAAGGGACACCTGCAGAAATTAAAATGGTGTTCATGGCAGTAATCAGGGAAACCACTATGCTCTAATATATGGGAGTACTTCCAAAGGATCTGAGCATGTTCTCTCTCCCCATTCAATGGCCCCATGATAGAACCATTCTCAATAATACATATATCCTGGTCACATGCTGAAGGATATACTTAAACATAAACTAGTTGGTCCCATGAATTAGGGCAAGGGGATAGAAAAGAATATTGGGCACTAAATAGGAAGAGTCACCCACTCAATAGACTCTAAAATTAGAAACAACCTCTTCTCTTTCTGTCCTCTTTGTTGGGAGTCTGAACTTTTATGAATAGGGGAAGAAAATTCTTCCACCCCCAGCAGCGGAGGAAGAGAAGATACCTATTTTCAGGAGGTTATGCTCGGAATTTCCAGATGATGACCTTGAATGAGTTTCTCAGATGATGTAGAGCCAAGATAAAAGTAAAATGCGTATTTTCAAACCCACAAAATGCTTCATGTTTTTATGTTTGAAGTATCAACTTCTTAGAAAAGTATAATAGGAGTTAGGGGTTTCTATTTCTTATTAAACTATTTGTTGATTCTTAGGCATTTACAGCATTGTGTGTGTCATGAAGTAAATAAATAGCTGTCCTATAACTGATAGGCTTTGTATACTGAGTACCTTTCTAGAAGGAATCTTGTTAAATCCTTTGGGAAGATCTGAGATACGAACCATTCCAACCTAAGCTTTGTTTTAAAGACATTCAAAGTTCTTTTTTAGGATTGGGGAGTAATGAGATGAGAATGTGAAATTTTTTTTTAATTTTAAATTTAAAAAAAAATTTAAAAAGACAATGAAAAATTTTGAATTCTACTCTAGACTCAATTTCTCCTGTGTGATTTCAGAACTAAGGCCCCTTTAGAAGGAACATTTGGAAGATATTAATTTTTTTTACCTCCCACACACCCAAAACAGCAGCTGTAATTGTCAATCCATCTTGTATTAGATTAAATCATAATGAATGATTGGTCACTCTCCTTATAAACCAGGCAGACCAAACAAGGAAGTTCACTTCTAAAATTCAAACAGCCCAGGGATTGCTGTTTCAGAAATATAGGCTCCAAAGTATCTTATAGACATTTTAGAAAGAAGACTTAGTGACAAATATGACTTATCTACTCTTCAAAGCTTATAAACTGCACCCAAACCAGAGCCCATTGCTTTTCAGAGTGGGCATAAGTCCACTGGTTAGACCTGCCTCCATGGAGTCTCAAAGAGAAGAAGGAATTGACTCTGATTAATAACTCGAACCTTAAAATGACTTGTGCTTGCTTTCTTGTCTTTAAATAGACTTATCTTTGGCTTCATATTCCTGAGTCTGTACAGTTCATTTCCATGAATCTCAAAGCTTAATTTCCTGCTCTGGACATTCCTGCGCCACTAAAATGGCTGAAGTTACATAGATACCTGCTTTAGAATGGTTCTTCCAGGTTCAAATTCTTTAAAGGCTTCATTCATCATTTCACTCTCCTATTCAAGAGCATTCTACAACTCCCTATTTCCAATTGTCCTAAAGGTAAACTTCTCTAACTAGCATTTAGGGATTTTCATAATCTGATCCCATGTTACTGCCATAACATGGCAAATGTGGATATTTATTTCCCTAAAACATGCTCTTGCCTTAGCCTTGGAAATCAGTTATAGGAAGGGACATATTATTATTCTGAATATTCTGTGTAAGACCTATGGACATACATAAAAAGACTACTGACTAAACAATTTGATGGCATGCTATTGCTCAGGGAATTTTATGGGAAATAGATACCATAGATAGCAAAAATTAAGGCATCATAGTCTAAACTTGCCTTCTAAAACAAGATGTCCCAGCTTGATCATTTTCTGGTTTTACCCAATAATCAGCATTCCAGAAGTAAGGTATATTTAACATCCATGAATATTTTTTTTGGTTACTTATTAACCAAAATAGGAGGGGAGGTTACTTATTAAAAATAATTGACATTTTGCATAGATCTTCAAAGTTAATGCAACATTTCATTTACATCATCTCACTTAACCACCTCCCTCATCAATCTTCCCCAAAAATCTTATTGGGTAAGTTCTGAAGGTATTATCTAGTTTTGCTTTATAGATAAGGAAATGAAGACAGGACAATCATTGGTAGGATATGAATTTGTATCTTTTAGACTTTAAATCCAGCACTCTTACCATTATGCCATATGCCTGCATACTTTAAAAAACAATAGAAAATATGAGTCAAAATAGTGCCCTGGCTTTTGCTCACAAAATACTGAATAATTTTTAAATGTGTCTCTACAGAACTGGGATTTTAACTCCATGGAGACTATGAAAACTTTTTCCTCTAATGCAGATCAACTACTCCTTAGGAACTTAGAGATTTAGAAAACTGTCCAGTGGCATTACGAAGTTAAGGACTTGCCCAGAAGTATATAGACAATATTTGTCAAAGAAAGGACTTCAATCCATGTTTTCCTGTCTCCAAGATTAGCCTTCTATCCACTGTACAAAGCTGCTATTCATATCATCTTAAACTGGTGCTTAATAAGTGATTAGGGGCCATTTCTGAAGAAACAATTAAATGAAGGATCTCTGCCCTAACTGTAGGTATGTATATATGAAAACTATCACTGATCTTTTGCTGTAAAAATTACTTGATTAACAGATGACCAGCACTAGCAGAAAAAAATAAAAATATGACTCAAAATAGTATCCTGAATTTTAATTATATTATGCTGAACAATTTTTAATTGGGTGTCTACAGGGTGGTAATTTCATCTATATGGAGAACTCTTGCTATGGATATTGCCTCCTCTGATTCAGATCAGCCCAGGTGATCTTTCCTTCAAATGATTTAAATTTATTTCAATTCAATAAATATTTTTTTTAAAATACCTACTATATGCTAATCACTAATTGCTGGGGATAAAAATAAGAAAAAGAAAGAGCATCTGCCCTCAAGGAGTTTATGATCTAATGAAGATAAATCTTCCTAAAACAAACCAATGCTTTTCAAAGATAATACAATATAAACAGTAAAACAGACCCAGTTGAATAAACATATGCCAGTATTCAGTCATTGTTACTGAGGAAATGAAACCTTAAAGGAATATTAACTCACAGAGATGTGAATTCAAATCCTCATCTGATTCTTACTACTAATGTAACCTAGGAAAGTATGGTCATTTATAAAATTAGGAATTGGACCAGCCTCTGTGATCCCTTACAACTCTAGATCTAAGATGATTTATCTTCAGAGAGAACTTTTCAGGTAGTTAGGCACCTTCCTGTAGTCTCACTTGATCTTCCCAACAACCCTATGAAGTATACAGTACATACAAATATACCCATTTAAGATATACAGAGGTTCAAATAACTTAAATGTTTTCTTCCAAGGTTATATGATCAGTAAATATCAGAGACAGGATTCAAATCCAGATCTTTAGTCTCCAACATTCTTTCCATTATAGAATGTTACATTTGTTATTTAAAGATAAAAATACAGGTTTCCAATGGTTTTTGTTATTTCTCTGTCATTATTGTTTGTTGTATGAACCCTTTTCAACAATAACCAAAAAAAGTGCTGTGACTCCTCTCGGTAATTTAATATAATATTTATAATATTCTTCACAATTATTTACTGCTTAAGGCATCATTAAGAATTTTTAGCATAAACCCCTTAAACAGTATATTGTCAAAAAAAAAAAAAACTCTAAGGGGTTTGAGAACTACTAAATAGATACCATTGGATAGTGAGACCTAATCACTATAAATACAGAGTTGAACAATTATTTAACAATAATAATGATATACTCTCGATTGATGTTTGCTTACATTGTATTTCTTTTATCTGATTTTTCTCTCTTGTAGATATGATTTTTCTTGCACAACAAAGATAATTGTGGAAATATGTATACATGTATTCGATTTGTCAAGTATTTTATCATAATTAACATGTAGTGGATATCCTGCCATCTAGGGGAGGGGTGGGTAGTAGGGGGGGGGAAATTTGTAACAGAAAGCTTTGTAAGGGTCAATGTTGAAGAATTACCCATACATATATTTTGTAAATAAAAAAATAAAATAAAATAATAAAAAAACAATAATAATGATAATGGTAATAATAATGTTATTCACTACCATATTATTCTTATGTCATATTGTGGCAAAAAATATGGCAGGAGAGGGCAAACTTGGGCAAGTGGCCAAGCTAAACAATTGTATTCTTCTGAGGAACAGCCTAGTTAAGTTCACTAAATCATATCCAGGAAAGATTGCCACCATAGTAATACTTTTTTCCTGTCCACAAGAGCCCCTGGTACATAGTAGGGACTTAATTAATGCTTGTTGATTGAGTTATTCATTCATTCATTCATTTTTATCTATTGAGATGGAGGAGTTGCCATCAATGTCTATGGAATGAATGTCCTCCCTGATGAAATCAATCATTCCCCAAACAAATAGGACAAGTACTTCATGAACTTTAAAATGCTACATAAATGCTAAGGATGGTGATGATGATTCTGCACCCACTAGATGCCAGACACCATACTAAGTACAAACTAAAAAAATAATTGATATCTGTAAGTACAGCACATAATCTGCTTGAAACAGAGACAGAGAGAAAGACTGGAGAGACACAGAGATAGAGAGACAGAAAGAGTGACAGAGACAAGAGAGACATAGAGGTAAGAAGACAGAGAGAGCTACAGAGACAGACAAATAGACACAAAGAGAGAGAGAGAGAGAGAGAGAGAGAGAGAGAGAGAGAGAGAGAGAGAGA
>JAJPUD010002031.1:127837-162422 GCA_023553655.1 Myrmecobius fasciatus | reverse complement strand
AAATTAAAATGTTATTGGGAAATGTTTAACCTAATAAATTTCAAAATACAATACAACATAAGAGATAATTTCCAAGGCAATGTGTACCTGCAGGAATCTGTTTTTGTTTGAGTTTGACACCCCTGTTACTTGTCTTTCAATGTTACTGTTATTGTGAGTTATACAGACTAAAATTTCAGGGAAGGGAGTCAATTCCCGAATGATCCTGAATTTTTTCCCTTTGTGGGGATGGAACAGAGAGAGTGGCTAAAACTCCAAGGAATGTTTGAGATGAAGAACTTTATAAATGCCCAGGGGGAAGAGAGACTTGATTGGCCAACTTCATGCTCTTTCCCCTTGAAACTAGGAACCTGAAGTAAGGAGAATATATTCCTATATATCTACTTATTGTCTTCTCCTGTTAGAATAATAATAGATTACATATACATAATACTTTAAGATTTACAAAATAATTTACCCATATTCTTATTTTATTATTATTAATTAATTAATTTAATAACAACAGTAGGTATTATTATTATTCCCATTTTACAGTTGACGAAACTGAGGGACTTACTGTCACATAGCCATTAAGTATCTGACACAGGATTTTAAATCATATAACTGATTTCAAATCTAACACTGCCCACTATGGTAACAAAGGGATTATTTCATTTTTTTCATATGTATCTTCAATGTCTAGCATATTTCTGGGCACAAAAAAAGAGATTTAAGAAATTCTTTTTGATTAATAAATCTTCTAAAATGTAAATATTCTTAGATATGCTGGTTAAATTGGTTTTCTCATTATTACTTGGCTATTGTCATGCTTAGTAAATCAGGTTCTAGTCCAGCCAAGAAACCACCAACTCTCTGGAATAAGAGGATGGATTAGACCCATGATATATCAGTGTGTGGATGTGGAACAGAGTCATGAGGTGAATTTAATTGTTTCACCATTTTGCAGATGACTGGAACCAACTGGGTCAAAATATTCTATAATAATAGCATTTTACAATATGATAATATTATAGCACTATTATGTGCTGGATACTATACTAAAGGCTTTAGAAATATCATTTCATTTACTCAAACTCTAAACTTCACATAAGCCTGAATAACATCTGCTTAACAGGGATTATAAAACATCTTTTTATCCTAATTATGATATTCAATTTGATGGGCAACCCATAAAGGTAATCTATCTACCTATCTAAATATCTCTCTATCTATCTCTATCTGTCTGTCTATCTATCCAGCTATTTACCCACCTCAATATTACTCAGACTATATATGGTCCTTTCAATATATATGTCCTATCAAAACATAAGGGTATCACACGTTTCCTTAGGGAATTCATCTAGGGAATTTTTTATTGAACATTTATTGAATAATTAGTGATTAAAATCATTCTCTTTATCAAACTAAAGCTATCAAAACTTAACTAAGCTTATTTTTAATCAAAAATTAAATTTAACTTTAAAAATAGACTTAAACAATAAGGCACAAAATACAAAATTTTTCTTTAACACATTAAGATAGACCTAAGCATACCCAGAATGCCACTCCACATCTTATATGTATCTTAGGCAAGAAACACAAATGGACAGTAAACCAAGAGAGGAGAAAAAGATCAGGTCAGATCAAATTCTGGAAAAACAAATAGTACTTTCTATAATACTAGCAGTCTCTAATACAAAAATCCACTTAAAAAAAAAAACAACATTGTTCTGATAATACTTAGTTGCAGATAAGGAATTCCAAAGTTTCCAAAAAATCAAAATATCAAGTCTCCCAGAGGGTAAAGGAAAGATGCACGGTGAATATTAGTGGACTGCAGTATATTTCCTTCCAATGGTCATTTGAATGCAAGAAGTGACTTAAAAGATATCCTCAAGGGAATGTCTGATCAGAAAAAGGCCAGTCATGTAGCAAAGGTGAAGCATAACAGATGGATAGATTACACACTCAATGGATGTCAATGGAATATTAAAAGGTGTAAGGGAAGTCTTCTAGTGGATTAGGGTAGATTCTCCTGAAAGCATTTATTGGAGGATAATGACAAAAATCACAAGGGATGAGAATTAACATTGACTAAGAAGAGTATTCATTCAAGGAGGTTCACAGATCTATGTCCAATCTCTCCATGGATAGATTCAGAAGAAATATCTATGCCATAAGAAATAATGAATATGAAAGTTACAAAAAAATCCTGGAAAAATTTTAATGAACTAAAAAAAATGAAGGAAGCAGGAACAGGAAAACTACATGATAACAATTTAAATGCAAAGGAAAATTAACAAAAAGAAACCAAATGTTATATGATTATAATGATAATACTTGACTCCAAAGAAGAGGAAGAAAATTAATCTCACTGTGTTCTTTGGTTGGGTTTGGAGTAGAGTAGCATGGAAATGAAACATTACAAATACTGCTTGATTCCCAGTTAATATATTAGTTTTGCTAAACTGCCTGGAATTTCCTAAAAATCTTCAGTCATGTTTTAGACACACATACATACATCAGACAGAGCTCTATCACTGTGAACACTGAATTAGTCATCTGTGTTCAAATCCTACCTATATCCCTTACTAAGTGTGTTTAAGTATGGGCAATTTATTTAATCTCTCTGTTTAAATTTCCTCATCCTAAAGTGACGGAGAAGGGGAAAATTAAAAGAAAGGAAAGGGAAAGAGAAACCATCAAATCACACCCCCCCCAAAAAATAGAAAGGACCTCAGTAATCCTTTAGTACAATCCCTCTCTTTTTACAGATGAGGAAACTGAGACCAAGTTAAATATCTTGTCAAGCTTCCACTGAGAGTAATCATGATAGGCAAGATTTGAATCCACATCATCTAGTTCTAAAGCCAATGAATCTTTCACTATATCATGGCACTTGAGTGTCAAAAAAAGGAGTAAGGAACTAGTCTTTCAAACTACATGGGAAAGATATTGGGAAATGTACAGCTCTATCATACCAAACAGCAGTGGGCTCAAAACTAAAAAGGTCTGTATTCAACACCAGGTCCTCCTAATTAGTATATGTGGGAGCCTTGGTCAAAGCATAAAATATTTCTGAGTCTCAGTTTCCCAATCTGTCAAAATTAGAATAGTATTATTTGTACTACCTACCCCTACAAGATTGTTGCGAGAATAACATCTTTGATGTGTTACTTTTTATTTTTTGATAGTTTTTATTTGTTAGTTTTTATCACTAAAGCATTTTATGACTGATTTTTTTGCTTAGGAGCCCAAAACTTTAAAATATTGTAATAAAGTCATAGCTGTGTCAATTTAATCCACATTGAAAACACATGGAAGTACTTTTGTGGTATCCTAAATGACAATTAATAAATTGTTCTCATATTCTGACAATCAGCAGCCCTAGACTAGACCACAGCTCAAAGCACCAAAATTAAACACAAATTTCTCAAATAGTCTAAGATTAATTAACGCAAGTTCATCTCTGCCCCTTTCAAACTACAATGGAAATGCTGTATACATACTAGGTGTCATGTAAGGAGTAAATTACTGGCTAGCCCAAGAACCAAATGGGGTTGTAAGGATGGTAAAGAGTATTTAAAACAAAACCCTAAGAAAATTTGTTGAAAGATTTAGGGATATTCCAGGTGGAGAGGAGAAGTCTTGGGGAAGAGAAGAATGTTAGCTATTTTGAGGATCATAAAACTAGTTTTGAAAGGAACATCAGAGATCTAGTCTAACTCCCTAATTTTAAAGATAAGGGAACTGAGGCTCAAGGAGATTAAGTTACTTATCCAAAAAAGAGAGAAACTCTGGATTTGAATTTGTCTGCTTATTACAAATCCAAAATCTGATTCTATCCTTATCTTTCCACTGTACCATACTGCCTCCCTACTCTAAGGAGTTGAAAACCTGTCAGATGGAGAAACAATTAAACTTCTTATGGTTGAACCAAAAAGACAAAACCAGAAGCTGAAAGTGGCAATTGTAGGAAAGCAGATTTAACTTCAATAAAAGGAAATTTTTCCTAACATCCATTAGAGCTGTCTCAAAATGGAATAGACTAAGACTGAGTTTCCTGTCCCATAAAAACTCTTCACAAGAAACCAGATGCAGAAGAAAGGCTTCATGCTCAAGGGTACAGCTTGGACTGGATGACTTCAAAAATGCCTTCTAGCTGTTGGCTTCTAAGAGAATTCTAAGTCAAATGTCACCTATATAGTGCTAGTCATACATTCTCCAGCTTCTTCCTCTGTCCCTAAAATAGCTTGATTAATCTCTTTTGTCTGTACAAACTTAAGATATAATTTCTAAATAAAAAAGATTGCATTAGCAGTACAGTGAGTCATCTTATTCATTGTACCCTGAATAAATGTGAGATACATCTGTTGACATGGAATCTGTGGGCTCTTTTTAATGGGCCTCATGTCTCCAAGGGCAGAATGGAGGTGGGAAACCATCCAGCTGCTAGAACTGCCCTTTTTTTGCTTTTGGAAGTAAAACTGGAAGAGTAATATCTAAAATTGAGTACCTATACTTTCCTTTGGGAAGAGATGAACAAAGCTAAGTTAAAACAGTGACTATTTTAGAACTATGGGTTCTGTGTTCCCCCTTCTCTTTTCCCACAAGTCAAGTGTAGATCCTAACACATGGTTAAACTTTCGGTAGTCCCTGAATCTAACATTTCTGATGAAAGAGAAGTTTGCTAGGTAGTTCCTCCTTTCAAGGCATTCCATTCTACTTTGGAAAAGCTCCCAATTATAAGGAAATATTTTTTCACAAATTTCTCTGTTCTTAGGTCTCTTTATGTCCAAGCAAAACCAGCTTAATTGCTCTTCCTCATGACAATTCTTCAAATACTAGAAGGCTATTTAAATCAAGTATTCCAATTGATTCTTCTATTCCCCATTAGATTTTCCAATGGTTTTCATGACATTTTCTGAAATAATTCAGCTGGGCAAAACCATACAGAACAACAGTCTCTCTTTCTCTTTCTGTTTAGCATCAAGGAAAGAAAATTTATCAGAAAATGAATAGAAAAGAGGTATATTGCTTTTGATAAAACAATAATAAACTCATAGTTAATTCCATTCATTCATTCAACTCAGAGGGAACAGTATTTAGTGAAAAATTATCCCAATTCAAATCCTACTTTAATGCTTTTTACTATGTGATCTTGGATAAATCACATATCAATAGCTCCCCCCCCCTTTTCCTGATCTGTAAAATGAAAGAAAGTAGTGATCCCTTCCATCTCTAAGTACATAATCATGTAAAGAATTAAAGGACACATGAGAAGACTTTTATGAACTGATGCAGGGTAAAGAAACTACCAGAAAATGGATATGCAAAATGACTACAAAATAAAAATGAAAATAATACTCAAACAAAATTAAGGTTGAATACAAGGGATGATATTTGGTTCCAGACTACTAGGGCTAAAATAACTATCCAATATCAAATAACTACACCTTCACAAAACTAGTAATCATTATATTATATTAGACAGTTTCACTTAATTAAGCCTTCATATACTATTTCAGTTGACTCTTATTAAAATATGATGGTTATAATAATAATACAATGCAACAGTATGAAGGGAAAACCAAAATCAAGCAAACAACAAATGTAATTTAGGTACAGTGCCAATGATACAATAGGTACTTTATTGATAAATGCTCATCAATTGATTGATTGAGAGAAATTAAAGGGTGTTTTTTTTGTTTGATCTCGATAGAGAGAACTAAGACCAATAGGTAGATGTAGCACAAAAGTAAATTTCAGGGGTTTTTTTGTTTTTGTTTTTGTTTTTTTGCTGAGGCAATTGAGGTTAAGTGACTTGCCCAGGATCACACAGCCAGGAAAGTGTTATGTGTCTGAGACCAATTTGAACTCATGTCCTCCTGACTTCAAGGCTGGTGCTTCTATCCACTGTGCCACCTAGCTGCCCGGTTAATTTTTTTCAATATTAAAAATTCAAATTTTTTCAAAATTAAAAAAAAAGTTTAAACTTTCCCAATTAGAAAGCTACAAGAATGGAATAAGGTATCTTGGCTGCCAGTGAATTTCTTATCACCAGAGGCTTTAAGTAAAGTTTAGATAAAGCACTCATTAGGGATATATTAAAAGAATTCCTGCTCAGCATGAATAATATGGAAATGTTTTTGTATGACTTCACATGAATAATTGATGAAATTTTGCTTGCCTTGTCAATGAGTGGGAGAGAGGCTGGAGGGAGGGAGAGAATTTGAAACTCAAAATGTAAAAAAAAAAACTAGTTTTAAAACTAATATATTTTTTTAAATATTAGAATGCCTGGATTTTAGTCTAGCTTTAGTCTAGATTTCACTTACTAGTTATATATTTGATAATGTTCTCTTACTTATGAAAAAAGAATCTGAAAATTTCAGAATAGGAAGTGATGATGATGGCAATGTAGTCCAATACATAATTAAATAAAAATTCTCCATATCTAGATAATATTCATCCATCTTCCATTCAAAGGTTCCTAATGATGATAGATTCATGACTTCCCAACTTAGGTCATTTCATGTTATTTCTTAGATGATTAGGAAGATTTTTGTTTTCTCATGACAAACCCAAATCTACTTCTTTTTAAATTTCCACCCAGTTCTCCAAGTTCTGCCCTCTTTGGCCAAACAAATCAAATTCAATCTTCCTACCTAATATCCCTTCAGATTCTTTAACATATTTATCATATCTCCTCTCCCCTCCCAACAAAAGTTATTTCTTCTTCAGAGCCAATCCTATTATTAGCACAGCTTATAGTCCCCTAACTTTTTTGTTAAGTTGAGTTAAGAACCTAAATTTCTGGAAGTTAAGAATCATCATTGGAATAGTGTCCATTTTGATGAGGTCACACAAGTGGAGGAGAAATTATCTATTCATTAATATCTAATATAATTCCTTCATATACCATGGAAATGGCTGCAAGTTCTCAAAGCAAACTATATATACTATGATAGCCCCTACTAAGCAAGAAAGACATTGACCCTTGTTGTTCATTCATTGCAGTTGTGTCCAACTCTTCTGGATCCCATTTGAGGTTTTCTTGGCAAAGATACTTGAGTGATTTTCCATTTCCTTCTCCCACTCATTTTATAGATAAGGAAACTGAGGACAGTAGGGTTAAGTGAGTGACTTGGTTAGGGTTACACAGTTAAGTGTCTGAGGCTAGATTTGAACTCACGAAGATGAGTCTTCCTCACTTCATGGCTGGTTCTCTGTGCACTTTGGTGCTACTTAGATTCCCCATGTGACTCTATTTTCTCATCTGTATATGGGGATAATAATAGCACCAACCTCCTAGGGTTGTTGTGAGGATTAAATGTGATATTTGTAGAAACATTAGCATAGTGCCTGGCACACAGTAGGTGCTTATTTTTCTTTTCTAGCAGCTCATAGGGCTCATTCACTAAGTTCTCAGTGGGTCTGGGTTTGTGGATTACCTATCTTCACCAATAATATCACAAATGATAAAAAATACTAAAGACCCATTAATTCTGTCTGAAAGAAAGAGACTGGATGGATTATACTACTCCTTGAAGTCGGATGATATTTTCCATTATCTCTGGCAAAAGCAATCAGAAGAATCCCCCACCTAGGCCTTTCATCTATATTTTGTGTCAAAAAAAATCTTAAATATATGATGTTTCTCCCTATAGAATATCAGCTCTTTGAAGGCAATGATTTGTTTACTTTTATGTTTTTCTTTCTTCTGTGCATTGCTCAGGATGTGCTACATGGCAGCTGTAATAAATATATGTTGATTGATTGGACAGAAATGGTAATAAATTTAAAAGAAAAGAGGAAACTAGGGAAATGAATGGAGCAGGTGGGGGGAATTTCTCAGCTTTTTTTTTTTTTCATTGGCAGTCTTTTCCTGAAGCAGGTGCAGGAAGGGTCAGGTATCCCAAGGGGGTGAGGGGAAGGTCAGATGGTTGCAAAGAAGCTAATTGAAAGACAGAAGAGAAAGTCTGCTGAGGATTCAGCAGGCAAAGGACTCTTGAGGGAGAAGCAATATAATCAGAAAAAATGGAAAAAAAGGAATTTATGATGAAGAAGACACAGCTAAGGAAAGCCCAGTTTATTTCCAATGCTCCCATGTTTCTAATATACATTGTTTCAAAGTCCTTTTATCCCAGAATTATCCCCTAGCACTTCTGGGCCTCCCAGAACATTCAGATTCATATCCGAAAAATCAGCCGAAACAGGACTGAACATCTGTGGTCCTCATCTTCCACTGTGAACAGCCTTTCATAGACCATTACATCATTTGTGACCACAAGCCAATGCAGGCTGTAAAAGATGTAAACAGCTGTAAGGAAGGCATGTATAATGAGGCCGGCTTGTCCAGCTTTATGTATACAGCTCATGTCAAAAAATAGATCCTTTACAATGGCAGCCCATATACCACATTACACTTTTTTGTCCTTATTTCACATTCTTCAGAACCACAAAAAATCCCTTGAAAACAACTTTGAAAAATGTAACCAACTCTCACAATCTATGTAGTGAGACTAAGGAACAATTGTAACCCACAGACTCCATTTTTAGCCAATAATTTTGGCTTATACCACTACTTCCAAGCCTTTTTTCCTCAGTGACAGAAGCAAAATTGAATTATTTTGGGTCTTACCTCCACTCCATGGCCTCCTTCAGGCTGCCATCAGGCACTGAAATAATCAGTGGGTATGAAACAAGAAGCTGGAGAAAAAGAGGCAGAGTAATGAGTCTGTAATGTCACCTGTAATAGCAGTCACAGGTCTTCCTTAGACTTACCTTGAAGTGGGGACAAAAGGGTATCAATTTATTAGAAAATTAAAATTTAGGGGCAGCTAGGTGGCGCAGTGGGTAGAGCACCAGCCCTGAAGTCAGGAGGACCTGAGTTCAAATCTGGTCTCAGACACTTCCTAGCTGTGTGACCCTGGGCAAGTCACTTAACCCCAATTGCCTCAACAAAAAGCAAAAAATAACAAACAAACGAAAATTAAAATTTAATGAAAATGGCTTTGGTTATCCAAAAGGGGAATTCCAGTAAGCCAGGCAGAGCCTGTAGTTCCTATTCCAAGGCTTTGAAAGCAAACAGCCCACCCATTCGGAAGTGGTCCAGACAGCCCATTCATTGTTTGGTTACTCTAACTTATAAGCTTCCTGTAGGTCACTGTGTCTCCTGCCCCCACATTCATCCAGAGGGCCCAAGCTCCCCCAATGGCCATCATCTCCCATCTCCCAAAGGAGGTCCTCTATTCTTTCCCCTTCAAAAACTCTAGTGGAGATGATGGAAAACAGAAGGAAGGGGTGGACATTCAGGAGGGCCCAGTGCCTTGTGGAAAATCACTTGATCCCATTTTTTTCTTTCCTTTCTCCTAGATTCATTCCACATTCACAATGCCTAAGAGCATAATCAGAAGGTTCTATTGAATTAAAAGCAACACACACACACACACACACAGATTTCCAACAGGATGGAGGATTGTTGTTGAATCTTGATATGTGAGGCTAGGCTTAAATGCCGAACCAGCCCACAGGAGATCGGAGTCTTGGGGAAAGAATTGATTTGGCACTCACTTCCCCTCCACTCCCCTCCATCTCCAATGGTGTGAGCTCAACAGCCCACACTGTTCCCTTATTCTTCCTCCAAATAGGAAGAAACATTTCTGTTGAGACATCTGTTTTAGTTCCCAGATGCCCTCAAAAAGCAAAGCATTGGATGGAGCCTATTCCACATTATGGCTAGGAGGGAGGGTAGAGGAAGGGGAGATGAACCTGGCAATGAACAAGAAGACAAACTGGGTAGTAAGCCCAAGGGCACCTACCCTAGGAAGCTTGGAAAGCTCCCCCCATGGTATATTGATCTGAACATGGTCTGGTTCTTCTGAGTATTGGCTCTATTTTTTCCATAGTTCTAAAGTTGAAGAAAATGTAAGGTGATGGAACCATTGATATGAAAATCTTAAATCTCATTCGAATTCTTTCATATGGAAAGTCACTGGAGAGAACAATTGAACAGACCCACATAGGGGCCACAGGATCTACCATGCCATTTTTTGACCGCTGAAAACAGAAAGATCCTGTTCTTCTTTTGGTAAAATATGTGTGTATAAATATATACATACATACATGTTTATGTGTATACATATGTACACACACATGTTCAGATTAGTGCAAATAAAGAATCTCATGAAGAAGTACCATTATTCAAATTCATACAGCATTGACCTGGAACCAATTACCTTATTTTACTTAATTATAACTTTCAGTAGAACAAGTATGAATATATGTATTATATATATATATATAATATATATATATATGGATTCATTGTTTTCACTAATTGGGACTTAGATGTATATCTGGGGCAGCTAGTTAGGGTAATAGATAGAGTGCCAGGCTTGGAGTCAAAAAGAACTGAGTTCAAACCCAGCTTCAAACACTTCCTAGCTGTTGATCCTGGGTAAATCATGTAATTTTATTTGTTTCAGTTTCCTCATCCTGTAAATTAGCTGGAGAAGGGACTAGTAAACCACTCCAGTATCCCAAATGAGGTCACAAAAAGTCAGATCTGACTAAACCAATTGAACAACAAAAATATACTTCAACACTTCTATGGATCCATTTATCCCTATCCATATTGATATTGGATCCATATTCATTGAATTGATATGGTAATTCCTTTCAGTGGGAAAGATTGCAATCTGTCCATGTCTTCCCCACATGTACAATTATTGTTCTCATAAATACTCCATGGAGGATTTAGAAAACTCTATAGCAGTCCCTCTGTTGAATCTTTTTTGGAGTATACTGGCAGAGTTCTACCTATGATTAGCTTATCTGCAGTCTAGTCATTCATTTCCTGAATAATTTCCTTTATGTCACTTGCTGGGTACAAAACCCCCAAATTATTTTGTATCTGTCTTGCTTGTAAAAGATGTTTGCATATCTCCCCAATTAAATTGTGAGCTCCTTAGGAATATGGATTTCTTTTCATTCCTCCCTTCCATTTTTTTGTATATCCAATACTTAACTTAGGTGCCTGGCACATAATGGCATTTAATAAATGTTAGTTGACTAATAATCCATTTAAATCTATTTCTCATTGTAATAATATTTCTTTTTAAATGAGAATTTCTTAAGGAATAGTAGACATTTTAAAGAAAAAGTTGTCCTAGGAACCAGAAAGACTTTTATTCCAGATTCATTTCTGGCACATATTGACTGTGTGGCCTTGGACAAAAAAAAAAAAAAAAAATTCACTTTGGCCACATATTGACTTAAAAAAAACCACAAATTAACATTATGTTTGTTGTATTGTATTTTTGATTACTTCATTAAATATTTTCCAATTTACAATTTTCCATTTTGTCCTGTTGCCAAAGAATGGTGAGTTTTGATACCTTAGTTTTAGGCTATTCTATGAGATTATGTTATATATTTTTCTACACCATTAAATGTCTCAAAGTGCTGATAGCACCCTCTAACTTCAGGTTCTTGGGATAAAACTCAAGCCATCATACTCAAATTCTACTTTTTTTTATAAATTCCTTTATGTCACTAAAAGAGGGAATCCATAGGATGTGAATGACAAAATGGTATGAGCATTCAGTTTAAATACTGATTTAAATACACTCATTAGATTGTAAACTCTCTGAGAGCTGGAACTACCTTTTTGTTTTTCTTTGTATCTCCAGCACTTACTTCAGTACCTAGAACATTTAGTGTTCAATTGGGTCTGAGTCTTTGTGACCCCATGGATCAACTGTCCATGCCTGAAACATAATAGTCACTTAATATTTGATTGACACTCACTAGTTGCATAGCCACAGTCAACTCATTTTAATCATGGAGCCTCTTCTTCTATAAAAGGGAGAGAATAACACAAGTACTGCCTATGTCACTGTAGCTTCACATGCTACAGAAATTGCTCTTTCTTCTTTGGAAGCTATGTCAAAATTTGAGAAAATGTTGTTTATTATGTGATCTGAACAATTCTTGGGCACTCTATCTCTTCTTTCATACAATTTCTGCTATTTTAAATCACTGTAGCCTCCAGAGTATATTGAAGCAATTTTTATATACTGATACTCTGGACCTTTTCTTTTACAAAAGAAACGCCTATATAGAACAATTTGATAGAACAATTTTGCCAGTAAATGGGTTTCCTAAGGGATTGTTTGGTAGAAGTACAATAGAAAGTCACCAAATCACTTTTTTAATTGAGCAATAGATCCTCATAGAGATATTTGTCTGGGTTTTAAAATGTGTATTCACAAACTTCCCAAACTTTCCAAAATCTGGCTAAGTCCAACTTTCTTTCCCTTCTTTCCAATCAGGAAGTATAAGTTCAATTCAGGTTTATATATTAAGAGTATTTCCACCTGAGGCTTTTCCCAGTGATGCTCTCCCCACACCCACCTCTGCTCTTTGACCATTCATTTCTAATCTAGTCTTCAAAAACCAGTTCATCAACATCCTTCACTATAAAATTTTCTTCAATGACTCCAACCCAATTCAGTTATCCATTTCGTAAATTGTATTATGCTAATGACACTGTACAATCTTAATGATAATAATATTAATACTAATAACCAGCACTGATATAGTGCTTTAAGGTTTTCAGTGTTATCTCATTTGTTTTTTCACAACAACCCTGTGTAACATGTTTATTAATAAACAGATAATCAATACTTAATGTTTATAAAGTACATCAGATATGTTACCTCATTTGGTCCTCATAATAATAATAGTGAAGTATGTTATTAATAATTAGATAGCTAACTCTTATTCAGGTTTACAAAATACATCAAATAGGCTACCTCATTTGGTCCTCAAAATAACAACTGTAAAATAGGCTTATTAATAATTAGATTGTTAATCCTTATTAGAATTTATAAAATACTTCAATTGTGTTGCTTCATTTGGCTCTCAAAATAACAATTGTGAAGTACATTCACTAGTAATTAGATAGCTAATCCATATTAAGGTTTACAAAGTACTTCAAATGCATTACTTCATTTGGTCTTCACAATAACAATTGTGAGGTAGGAAATATATAAATAACTGTCCACATTATATAGATGAGGAAACTGAGGCTGGGAGTGGTAGTGAGAGACCAGGTTAAATTCCTGGAGAGAATGTTGGATCTAAAATCAGGAAAAACCAGCGTTTAATTCTCACCTGTGACATAAGCTTCATAATTATGGTCAAGTCATGTAACCTCTAAGAATCTCAATTTCTTTAGATGCAAAATTAGAAAATAAGAGGCAGTATAGCTTACTTTTGAATCAGGAAGAGCTAGCCTCAGGTCCTGCTTCTGACTCATATTGACTAGATGATCATGGATTGGTCATTTGACCTCTCAGTGACCCAGACAATTATAAGTTACAGATATATTGCCAAAATGCATCAGTAGAAGGATTTTCCATATCAGAAGTTCTGCAAACTGATGAAATCACAGGTCCACTTAGTCCTTGTCCTTCCCACCCAAAAAAGGAACCTAAATCAAGGTTGCTGTGAGGCTCAAATGAGATAATATTTATAAAATATATTCAAATTTTAAAAATTATATAAAGATTTATGCATATTAGTAATGATGAATAATAATATTTTTATTATTATTACAACTAGTATTTATATTAGTTGTTCAGTCATTTTCAGTCACATCCAACTCTTTCTGATCCCATTTGGGGTTTTCTTGGCAAAAATATTGGACTGGTTTGCCATTTTCTTCTCTAGCTCATTTTACAGATGAAGAAATTAAGTCAGAGTTGAGTGACTTGTCTAGGGTCTTGTGGCTAGTAAGTAACTAAAGTCAGATTTGAACTTATGATGAATCTGACTCCATGCTTTGCACTCTATCCAATATGGCGCCACCTAGTTGTACAGGGTGTATACAGCACTTTAAAATTTGCAAAACACTTCACAAATACCATCTCATTTGATTCTTACAGCAACTCTGTGCTATTATTATTCCCATTCTACAAATGGAGAAACTGACATTAAAAGAGATCAAGTGACTTTTCATGTCAACAGGCAAATAAGTGGCCTGAGGCTTGATTTGAATTCAGGTCTTCCTGACTTCAAGTCCAGCCCCTAGCCACCTCATAAGCTATCTGCTTAGTATAAAAGGTGAGATTTGAACCCACGTATCTCAACAATATATCTTACATAGTTTCTACTACTTCATGCTGTCTTTATTATATTATATATTTTGTTCTGTGATTTTCTGTGTTGCTCATTTTAATCATTTATTGTATGCAATATTGTTCTCTAATCATGTAATAAACTTTTTCTTAAGTAATAAGCTCCTTGTAAATGGGAAATACAATGTATTTCATTCTTTGAAATCTCAGTGATAAGCACACTGGAGGAAGCATTCAATACACAATTTTTGACTTGTTAAAAATAGTAACAAGTTAAATAGTACAATATTCAAAAGTCTTTTATGTACTGAATTAGTGGGGTTTTAGAGAAAATGTAATTAAGTCATGGAAAAGTCATTCTTTAGGAAAGAATAGTCATCATCATCTTCAACAAAGAGTTCACCCAGTTCTCAATGATGGAGTGAATAGATAATGGGAGGAGAGATATAGGATGAAAGCCAATGAAGATGGTCAGATCAAGCAAGGAATTTATATGGATGATTGAGACATGGTATGTTTATAGTCACCAGGGAGTCAGCCAATAGATAGAAACTGAAGATTTATGAGAGACTAGGGATAATAGAGGGGCAATCTGTTGGAGAAGGAAGAATAGAATGGGATTAAGGGTCCTTGCAATCCGGCAATGAGAAGGGTCATCTCTTCAGGTAAGACAGAGACAACAATGAGGGAAAACATCTGAGGGATGTGAGATGAGGAGGGAAAGGGGAGCTCTTGGCAAACAATTTCAGTTTTTCTCAGGGAATATGTGTAAAAAGCACACATAAATGGGCATATATAGCCTGGGTACATACATAGAGGGTATGCGCATAGGAATGTGTAGAGCCAGGACACATATATGCCAAAGGCAACTGGCATTTCTAGTCCTCTGATGATATTATGTTGCTCTCTGTTGTTCATTGTATCTATTCAGTATCACATCATCTTTACTGACCATCTCTGCTGGTCTCTTATTGCATTGGTCATGAAATATCTCTCCTACTATCTTCTGGTCCTCAGCTACTTATCTCCTGCTCTCTGCTACATTATAATGGAGTAACTGTGCTGATGAGCCTTCCCCTTAACATGAAAGATTAAATTATTTCAGTCTGCATATTCCTTGAACTTATCTCCAGTGTTATGACAGCTGTATTCAGCTGAAGTCAGACCAGGGTTGAGCCGTTTTTTTTTTTGGACTGCTTCTAAAATACCCACTTTAAGTCCTTGGTCCAAGACAACTATATGATTTGGGGTTAGAAAATTCCTTTTAACTCTGGTCATATTACAATCCTGAATCCCTTTAAATCATTCCAGAGGTTCTACTCAACAAAATCACAAAGGAACTAAATGGGGCTAAATCTTATCAACTTCCTACATTTGCCAGAATGTTCTTTGTTAGCATGTAAATAAACCTAAAAGTAAGTACAAAAAAGAACAGATGAAGCTATTAACTTCCACATTAGCTGCTTTGATTTTAATACAGGTTTTTATTATGTATTCCTATCAGCAATTAAATTCCTGTTCTTTATCATTTCTTCAGTGATAAACTTTGTTCTCTTTACCTTTTGGAAGGCAATTGAAAGGAACTACTGAAGGTGATTTAGCATAATCTTCTAAATAGCCGTAGTGCTTTTCTCACTCCTTACAATCTATTGATTTCAGTCAACATTATTAATCACTCTCCCTTTCTCCACATCTTTCTTTATCTTTCCTTTCTTCTCAGTTTCCTCAACACTGCTACCTTTTTGATTATGGTCAGAAGGTTAACAGTTAACATTTTAAAAGAAATTTAAAAGAAATTGGTAACTATGCAAATAAAGAGACTAAAATATCCATGTCCCTCTCTTTGCTCACAGCCTCAAAAAAGACCAGAAGTGGCATGATAAACAGTAAAACCATTTGGAGGATCATCCCATGCAAAAGGAATTGTCTTAGAAAAAGTTGGTGTGGAAGCCAATCAGCCTAATTCTACCATCAGGAAGTGTGTGAGAGTCCAACTGATTAAGAAGAGCAAAAAAAAAAAAAAAAAAAAAAAATCATTGCCTTTGTTCCCAATGATGGCTGCTTGAATTTTATTAAGGAAGTTTTGGTTGCTGGATTGATGCACTTTAAGGTTGTAAAAGTTACAAATGTTTCTTTTCTGGCCTTGTACAAAGGCAAGAAGGAAAAACCAAGATCACAAAATTTGTATGATGTTTTTGTCATAGTAAAAAAAATGTTCATATAAAATGTATATATACATATACAAATATATTATATAGCATATATATATATATATCCATATCCTTTGACCCCAGAGATGCAAAATTAGAAAGCAAGAAACAGTATAGCTTAGTGGTTAGAAGATAATCCTTGGATTATATATATCCAGATCCTTTGACCCAGAGATTCTACTGCTAAGTATTTATGTCCTGATTTATGTCCTGGCATATGTGGCTATAAAGAGGTCACTGATAAAAAGAAAAGCTCCACATACAACAAAATATTTACAGAAGCACTTGTTGGAAATAGCATAAATTTGGAAACAAAATAGATGTTTGATATTTGGGGAATGCCTAAGGAAATGGTGACACAAAAATTCAATGGAGCATCACTATGTAGGAAGATACAGTGAATAAGATGAATATAGAGAAGCATGGAAAACACTTGAATAGGATAAACTGAGTGAAGACCTCTCATAAGAATGTGGCCTTGGGGCAGCTAGGTGGCGAAGAGAATGGAACACCAGCCCTGAAGTCAGGAAGACCCAAATTCAAATCTGATATCAGACACTTAACACTTCCTAACTGTGTGACCCTGGGCAAGTCACTTAATCCCAATTGCCTCAACAAAAAGCAAATTAAAAAAAAAAAAAAAAAAAAAAAAAAAAAAAGAATGTGCCCTGGATCAAAGTCCTAATTGTGACTTGAGACTTTGCAGTAACAAGAACAAGTTGAACTATAGCTAAAACCTGAAGGTGTTTGATTATCTTAGATAAGCAAACATTTCCCTCCTATATCCCTCATCTCTTAATTAGTATTTAAGTACTTAATGGGTAAAGAGTTTGTTATTTACTAGTATTCTTTTGTTTCTGGAATAGATTTCCAAATTTAGGGTATAAGTCTGGACTCCCCCAGATAATGGGAGGAAAGGTAAGGAAGGGGGATCGACTTCTGGTTAGAGTCTATATAATCTTGTGTTTTGCACTTTGCACTCCTTTACTAATACCTTATTTATTGGGAGTTGACATTCTCTTGAGATTGTAATAAATCCCTTTTTGCTTTTTATCTTGAGAGTCTCTGATTTTAATTTGGGTATGGATTGCTGTCCCACACAACTTGGGGGCCTTGTTCCAGGATATATCCTGTTCATGGGGAATCTCTCTCATACTGTATCCTTAGGTAGGCATCCTCCAGAGAGTTCTCCAGTGGTCCTTGGACTTAATTAGAGGACTTCCATTCTGATCAAATAAATTCCCAGAGAGAGACACTAGAAGGCAAAAACAGAAGTGGGTTAGCAAAAATAGAAAATTAATTCAGCTCAGGAGATAAAACAGCTGAGAAAAGTTTGAAATCAGATAAATTGTGCACAATCCAGGTAGGACAAACAACTGGTAAGGGGAGTGGGGGTGGGAGAGGGAGAGACTCTAAGTGGTTAAGAGGACTTTACCTTTGCCAAGAATTGTCGAGCCCACTGGATGACTGGGATTGAGAGAATTTAAATGGTTAAAGTCCATAAAAAGCTCCTATTTCTCTTTGCTATTGGAAGACTCTAAGAGGTTTGAGTCCATAAGGGCTCTCCCATTTTCCTTTAGTAAGATCAGGTGAGTCCTCCATCAAAGAGATACCATGAATCTTAGGAAAGAAACAATCAAAGGTAGTTGGCTCTAAAACCTTATCTAGTGTACTGGGAAGATGGCCCTTTAGGAAGAATTGGGATGAAGTACCAAAGTATGTAGGGATTAAATACTGTTATTTTGTTTATGAAGGCTCCCCTCTCAGAGGAACTGTCAATCCCCACTCCCTCCAGGACTAGGTGTAAATTTGAAGGAGCCTTCAATACCAATCTTCTGATTGATTTAGAAAAGGGGTGTGTGTGTGTGTGTGTGTGTGTAAGCCTGTGGTTTGTCTTCTGTGTTTCTCTCAGTCAGCCAAATTATAAAGGAAAAAATCTGGCTTTGGGGGATTTAAAAACACTTGTTTTGTGCATAATTAGATTTATGCAAATAGTTCTTAGCTAGAGAGAGAAGGACTAGTTCTGACATAGGAAAAGTTTTTAACTGTTGCATCAAAAAAAAAAAAAGAAAAGAAAACTGATAACTTTCTTTAGACCTATAACTGGTCAGTTTGGGTCTGTAGAAATAGTTAAAGTTATAGAACTGCTGAAACATTTTAGCAGATTCAGGGGGTTTGGGGAATAAGTTTTAAGTTGCTTGGCACTAACTCTCAAGCTAACTTGTGTTAGTCTATTATATTTTTAAGTAGGTCTAATTTACATGATTAAAAGCTTTCTGAGGGCATAAACATGAAGCTTACAGAAAACTGCAAAAGAAAAAAAAAAAAAAAAAACCTCTCTTGGATTCTGCATGCTTTCCTTTGGAGAGTCTATCCTAACTAGGCTGATGTCCCTGGCTGACCTGAATTCTTCCAGGGTTTGCACTGGTGTCCCAACATCTTTGACATGGCTCCCTAGCATTTCTGGCATGGAGAGTAGCTAGTCACTGGGCCATAGACCTGCAGGGACACCTGGGTCCAAATTTCTCCAGCCATCTCTCCCAGAGTCCTAAAGTCTGCCAATTTTTAAAGGTGGACTTGAAATGACAGGTTTTTGCCACCTCAAATTTTGGGACTATGTGTGTTTAAATTGCAATTCAGATTCTGAAATTATATGAGATAATTACTACTAACTAGTGCTAAAATTGTGAATTTGTTTATTCTGGTATAAGATTTTAAAAATGTGTGTATTAATGTTGAAATATTGCTACTAAAAGTTTAAATTTATATTTGAATTGAAGTTATTAAAAAATTTTATGTTTTAACATTTTGCCAGCCCTGCCAGATATGTAATATAAATTTTGTGAAATTTAATCCAAAAGTTATTTAAATATTACCTATATTCTGAATCTTAAGGTTTCTCTTGTTTTCTCCTTTAACAAAAAAGTAAAAACAAGAAAATATGGAGATGTGTAATTGCAAAACAAAATGTATCTGAAAAGTGTGTAATATGTCTAAAGATAAACAAGAAGGTATTGAGGAGGTGTCCCTCTGGAGGGAGGGAGCCTGGCTCCAATATAGTCAAGTTAGGTTTTAATGAAATGACACCAGTGGGGAAACTGATATATAGTGGACCATTTGATAGGATGGGTGGAAGCTTTCCCTTAAATTCTGCTGCTTTAAAAGGGGTTAGTGGAATAACATTGGAACAATTTGTGCTTAAGTATGGATTGGTAGAGACTATTGATTCTGATAAAGGAACATATTTTACTTCTAAGTCTATAAGAAATAATGGGGAGGGACTGCAAATTGAATGACAATTCCATAAATCTGGGCATCTGTCTTCATCAGGGAAAGTGGAAAGAATCAGATTCTTAAGAAATTGATAATAGAGACTAAATTGCCTTGGACCAAATGTTTGCCTATTGCTTAGTTAAAGAATTAGAATTGTCCCCAGAAGTGATTTAGGACTTTCCCCATAGGAGATTGGTTTATTTTATTTGAAAGGAGAAAGGGAAAGGAAAAGTTTTTAAGGAATTACATATTGACAGTGTCCTCATCCCTTTTAGCCCTTAGGAAGCAAGGATTGCTGGCCCAGACAACACCTTTGGAATTTGCAATTCCAGGAGAGCAGGTGTTTACTAAGTCCTGGAAGAAGCAGACTTTACAGATGACTGAAACTGCAGTCTATAGGCTAAGAATACCAGGGTTAAATTTTCAAGAATGGACTGTTCAGGACAATTTATAACCTTTAAAAGTGACTTGTTTTTGTGGGAGGAGAGATTAATTGTGCTTAGAGGAATTTTAACAATATTGGTGTTTTACCTGTTATTTGTATCTCCAGAAAAGTTTAAATTTGAAGTTAATGGACAGGTAGTAAAGGAAATTGTCAAAGACACCAGAAAATTGGCCCATGTCCTATTCTAGATCTGATCTTCACTGACATGATCTGTGGTGTAGTATTTGTCACCAAATGATGGCAGACACCAAAAGTTGGGATTTGGTTATATGAAGAATTCTCTTTGCCATTCTCTTTGTCAAAAGGTAGATTTATTTGGGGAAACAGGTTACAGACAAAATGAAGGGATACAATAGATAATTGTTATTTAATTAGTTAGCTGTAAGGAGAAGTGGGGTTAGGAAGTATAGTGGAATTAGGGTTGATATATGGCATGGGGGAAGGGAAAAGATACTACAAGGCAGAATGCTATGGTGGGCTGACTCAAAAAAAGGTAGCAGCCATGGGATGTCTACAAGTGGGTTTTATAGGGGAAATTTAATCTCAGGGACTGACTGGGATTTCCACAGAGGAAGGGTCTCAGGAGCTTGACATAACTTGGCTTTCTGCCTGGATTTCATTTATACTGGAACCAAGAAACCAATCTGAAAACAGGCTCTTTGGTTCCTGCTGATTGAGGGAAGTCATGCTATTCACTGTCTTGCCTTCCCTGTGTGATACAGCTTATCAGAAGAATAGTACAGACATCACTTGTCAAGATAATAAAGACTGAACAATCTGGAAGGGGAGGTCCAAAGAGTATTAAAAAGATAAGGATGGATCCCAGAGAAAAAGGACAAACTAGATCCAGAGGGATTGAAGACAAAGGATAAGATGGTTGAGGAAATGTATCAAGAATGGTGGGAGAGGTCTTAAAGATAAATAAAGAGGAGGAAATGTATGGGATAAATCTCTCAGAAGAATGTGGCTTTGACCTATGCCCTAATTGTGATTTGAGACTTTGCAATAATAAATTGATATCTAAAACCTGCAAGTGTTCAATTATCTTAGATAAACACTTCCCTCCTGTCCCCCCTACTTCTTTATTATTATTTAAGTTCTTAATGGGTAAATAGTTTGTTATTTACTGGTATTATTTTGTTTCTGAGATAGATTTCTACATTTAGGATATAGGCCTGGACTCTCCCAGACAATGGGAAAAAAGGTAAGAAGGGTGGGGAAGAAATAAGTGGCTTTTGGTTAGGGTCCATATAATCTTGTGTTTTGTACTTTGCACTCCTTTACTGAGGACACCTTGTTTGTTAGGAGTTGCCCTTTCTCACAAGATCATAATAAATTTTTTTGCTTTTCTATCTTGAGTCTCTGATTTTATTTTGGGTTGTCCCACACAGACTCATATGAACTGATGGAAAGGAAAACAAGCATATCCAGAAAAATAACATCAGCAATGATAACAACGTAAATGGAAGGAATGACAGCCAAAAAACAATTAAAATTGAATGTTGTGAATGGGGTGAGGGGAAGTTTGGCCCTAAAAGAGAGACATGAGAAAATACATCCCTGGACCTAGCCCCCACCCATCTTACAGACACAGCCAGACAGATACACAGAGAGAGATAAAGACAGAGAAAGTAGAGCCCTAAGTATGGGGGCACTGTATGTAATTTTGGACTTTTTCTTAATGTGTTCACTCATTTTGATTTATTTGTTTTTCTCTTTTTTATGCATTATTAAAAGATATGTCTTTCTCTGAGAGGGAAGGTAAAAAAAGAAATATAGGCTATTTCAAAACAAAATATATGAATTTAAATGTAAAATCTATTATAAAAACAATTAACTTTCTAGTAATTAGTTTTTTCATTTGTAAAATAATGAGGATAATAATAGCAACTACTTCCCTTATCATTTCATCATTTTTATGGGAATAAAGCTACAACTGTCCTATATTTCTTCTTCCCTTTATAACTAAACACCTAGAAAAGGTCAGCAACAAAACTTCCCACACACACTTTCTTCTCCTCTTCTTAGCCCCTTCCAAACTGACTTCAGATCATATTTCTACTGAAACTGCTCCCTCCAAAATCACTGATTATCATTCATTTTCCTTGAACTCTCTGCAGCCTTTAATACTATTGATCACTCTCCTGCTGGATACTCTCTTTTCTCTTTCCAGACACAACTCTCACTAATCTTCCTCTTACCTATCTGACTACTCCTTCTCTGTCTCCATTACTGGATCTTCCTCCAGATCATGCCCTCAAATAATAGATATCCCAAGGGTTCAGTATTGGGTCTTTTTCTCTTCTCCCTTAATACTCCTTCACTTGATTATCTTAACAGCTATCATGGATTTAATTTCTGTTGATCCTCAAATAATACCTCCAATCTAACATCTCCAACTGTTTTTCAGACATCTTGAATAAAAAAATCTAGGAGACATCTGAAGTAAAATATGTCCAAAACAGAATTCATTATTTTCCCCTCTAAATACTGGCCCCTCCTGCCTTTTCTGTTGCTGTAGAAGGCAACAGCATCCTCCCAGTCCCAGTACCTCAGCATCCAAGATTCTTCACTATCTCTCAGAACCCAGATCCAATCTGTTGCCCTTATTGATTTCACCTTTGCAACATCTCTTCAGAATATGATGTTCTATGCCCTTTTGATGAAGCACTGAGTAACTTCATGAGGTTGGTAGAGAAAGCCTGAATTACTGATAAGATTTCACTCTGAGGCAAGCAGGAACGAGCACAGTTGGGGATCAGTTTAACCTTATAGTTCCATCTCCTATGAAGGTCTTGATTAACCCTATCTTGCCTGTCCAGTCAGAAATCCAAGTTATGTCAAACCCCCAAGATTAAATTTCTCTTATAAATCTGTCCATGGACCATGAATCCCTTTTGGGTTAAGCCTGCCACAGTCTTATGCCTTATGTCTTTCATCTCATCCCCCTACTATCCTTCATGGTGTCTTTCTTCTTACCCCATCCTCCCTCCCCTTCATTCCCCCATCATGCCTCATGATGTCTAATTATATGATTTCCCATATATTACATATATGGTATTCCAGGTGTCTATTCTATTTCTTCATTTTATCTGTAATCTCTTCTCCTAAATAAACCTACCTAAATAAACATTCAAAGAGGATGGCCATTGGGAATTCTTCACATGACCAAACCCCAACATTTGGTGCCTCATCATCTGATGCCTTGACCTCAATCTCATTTGCTGTATCTCAAACACATCACTTTGGTCTTTGGATGTAAACATTGCTAAATTTTGTTATCCTGTCATACCACAGTATTTAAATTGTTTTTTGTTTGTTTGGTTGTTTGTTTTTCCCTAGTTGCTTATAGTATTTCTTCCTTGATCTGGGAGCTTTGAAACTTAGCTATAATGTTCCTCAGAGTTTTTAATCTTACAATCTCTTTCAGATAGTGATTAATGGATTTTTTTCTATTTCTAATTTACCTTCTCATTCTAAAACACCAGGGCATTTTTCCTTAATAATCTTTTAAAGTATAGCATCCAGACTCTTTTTTTAATTTTCACTTGCCAGTAGTTCAACAATTTTCACAATTGTCACTCTCCAATTTGTCATCCAGATCAATTGTTTTTCTAATGAGATGTTTCATATTTTCTTCTATTTTTCATTCTTTTGATTTTATTTCTTAATCTTTATTAACTTCTCTTTCTCCAATTCTAATTTTTTTAAAGTTACTTTTCCCATAAATTTCTGTATCTTTATTTGCAATTGATTTATTTTCTTTTTCATAATTTTTTGATGTTCTTGCATTAGTCATTTTTTCCTACATTTTCTTCAACTTCTCTTATTTAATTTTTGAAGTCCTTTTTCAGCTCTTCAAAAAATTATGTTTAGGTTTGTGACCATTTTGCCTTTACTTGAGACAGAAATGGCTTTTTAAATTTCACTGTCTTCTGAGTTTGAACCCAAATCATAGTAGCTATCTATGATTAGTTCTTTCTTTTTTGCTTGCTCATTTTTTTAAGTGGCTCATTTCTTGTCTGCTAATTTTGTCTTAAAGTCAGGCTTTAGTCCCAAGCTGGGGAGGATAATTTGAGATTCAGGTTTTTTGTGCTATTGTTTTCTGAGCTCTATTCAAGTGCCTGATGTCAGTTATTTCTTTCCCCCTGTCCTGAGTCATGATAAGAGCCTACAGCAATGCTGTTCTTATTCCACATGGTCCCTTCCATAGTTACAAGCTTCAGCACATACCTCTGCCCTAGAACCAAAACCAGGGACTCCACTCTCCTTCAAGTAACAAGAGCCAGCAGGATCCCAACTCTCTGCAATCACATCTATCAGATTGTGCTCACTTCTCCTCACCAATAGCTCATAGCCTGGGACCACTTCCATCAGTGCACCTGGGTCTGGTATCCAGAACCAGGGGAGAATCTTGCAATCTTCCCCTTACCAGCTATATGACCTCTACTTTGTTCATGAGGCAAAAGTTCCTGAAGCTAAAACTGCTTCCAGCCAGAGCTGCCTCCAGGTTTGTTATTTGTTGATTTGCCTGTACCTGTCCAAAGTTATTTGTACTTCAATCAGGTCAAGCCATCACCCCTCAGGAGGCTGAATCTTTCCTAATATCTTCCCAAGTTATTTTGGGCTGGACAACTGTTTTATACTGACTTTTAGTTATTTCTGCTATTGAAAGTTTATTTCGAGGCATTATTTTATAGTGTTTGTAGAAAATTTAAGGTCAGGTAATTTTCTGCCTTATTTTGTCATCTTCCTAAAATCCAAATTGTTAGCAATAGTTTCTAAGGTCCACTTGCCTTCATTCTTCAGAATGTCTAGTTCTAGATCAGCAATCACATCGTTCTGATTATCAGTGATGTTAAGATCTAACTTGTATATTTCTTTTCTATATTCTTTCCCCTTCTTAATCTCTTCTATTTCTATTAAATCTCAACCAATTTTATGTTTTACCATGTCATTTTTATATAAAACATTTTCTTGATATTTCTAATTTTCTTGAAGAGATCTCCTGTCTTTCCTACTGTATTATTTTCTTCTATTTCTTTTCATTGCTTATTTAAGAAAAAATTTTAAGTATGTAATGAAGAAACAAAATTACCACTCTTTGCAGATAGAGAATCCTAAAGAGTCAACTAAAAACCACTAGAAACAATTAACAACTTTAGCAAAATTTTTCACAAAAATCATCAGCATTTTTATGTTACTAACAAAATCCATCCACCTCTTGAGATATATTTTTTAAAATCTCATTTAAAATAACTGTAGATAATATAAAATATTTGGGAGTCTACTTGCCAAGCCAAAGTCAAGAACTATATGAACACAATTACAAAACACTTTTCACACAAATAAAGTTACATCTAAACAACTGGAAGAATATTAAGTGCTCAGAGGCAGGCCAAGTTAATATAATAGAAATGACAGTTCTAAGTTAATTTTCTACCTCCCTCCTGCCTTCTCCTTCCTCCCTTCCCCCTTACCTAGACAATAAGTAATGTTGTTGCTGTGTACAAAGTTCTCTTAGTTATACTTACTTACCTATTTACTTTACATCAGTTCATGTAAGTCTTTCCAGACTTTTTTGAAATTAGAATATTGGAGATAGGAGACATTGGAATCAATGATCTTTTTGGAAGGAATAGCTGAAGGAGGAGGAAGAAAAACTTTTTTGTTTAAAAAGAATAAAGAAGAAGTAAGTGGGTAAAGATACTAAAATTTTTGAGGTAAGCAAGAAAATTGACAGATATCAGATCAGATTGTTGAGGTTCAGAAGAGACCCCAAAAGGTTGGAGTTTTGCAGACCAGTGTCACAAGGTGTCTCAACAGAATGTGCAGGTTTGAATCCATATCCAAGTCAAGGGGCAAAGTTTATTGTAATTGTAAAGGCAATTGAACTGGGCTAAGTTCCAAAAGGATTTAGCAAAGAACCAAGAGCAAGAAGATAGATCAGTTAGACCAGAGCTTATAGGTAAGTTTGAAGGGTGGTCTATTACTATTGTCTCAGAAACTTGATTATCACTGACCAACAGATTATCTATCTGACAGTCAGGAATGTTTGTAGGACTATTCTAAGACTAGAAGACTTTGGAATCATTGACAGACAGGTTGCTGAAATAATAATACTCTAAGATCAGAGGGCCTTGTGATCCCTAATATTACTATATTCCTAGGCCAGAAGATTTTTACAATCATTGATGGACAGATTGTTAGAACATTAGCCCTCTAAGGTCAGGGGGACCTCAGAAATCACTGATTCTAAAGCCAGAAGACTTAGAATCATTGACAGATTGTTAGAACAGAATATTCTAAGGTCAAGGGACCTTAAAATTATTGCTGTATTTCCCCTGGAAGTTGTACCCTATCAGGATGACCTACATCATCTCAGAAAACAAATGATATGGTTATATGACTTTAAGAGGGGGATATATGAGGATAAATTAGGGGTTTCAAGAGATAGAAGTTTTGAATGATTACTTTGGAGAATGTGAGAGTCAGTCAATAAGACATTAAAAGTATTAAACACTAGTAAAGATTAGCTGAGGTCAATTAGCTTGTCTTTACGGTAGATTTCACAAGTGCAATTTGGTTCCATCCTCTAACAGGTGAACGGGAAGAAATAAAGATGATGGTAGAAGTGCTCTACAGAATGGTATAGCAGAAATGGTAAATATCAAGGGAAAGAGAAAACAAACATTTATTAAGTACTTACTATGTTCCAGGAACTGTGCTCAATGATTTACAGTTATCTCATTTGAGCTTTACAATAACCCCAGAAGGTCATTGCTATTCTCATTTTGTAGCTGAGATGAATGAGATAGGCAAAGTCTATATTACTTGGCCCAGTTCACACAGCTAGTAAGTATCTGGTGCTGGATTTAAACTGAGTCTCCTGATTCCAGGCCTATATGTCTATACAATATATGACCTAGATGCCTCAGGAGAATGAATAAACAATGTTTTACAAATGGGATGGAATATTTTTGTGCTGAACATGAAGAATTCAAAGAAGCATAAGAAAACTTAGATCAGTTGATAAAGAGTAAAGTAAGCAGAACCAAGAAAATAATATACACAATAATTAGCAAAAATAGAACAACAATTGCAAAACCCTGAATACTGCATCTTTATGATAGCCAAGCATGACTACAGGGGAAAGATAAGAAAATAGCTTCCTTCTCTTTGTAGATATAGGAGATTGAGGGGGTGTGAAACTTTGCTTGTACAGTCACTGGTTTTGCTGAATTGTTTTTTCCTTTGCTTTCTCTTCTTTGCTTCAAGGGATAACTTGCTGAGATGGAATGGGGAAGGAAAGGGATATTTTCAGAAAAGAAAATAATGTAAAAACAAAAAATATGTGTAAAGGGTTTTTTTTAAGAAATTCAAGAAAAAAAAGATCATGTCCAAATTAATGAATTAGCTAACCATGGAACTTGGGTTTTAGCAATGAGCCTGAAACTAGAAAAGGACTTGAGAAAATAGGGGAAGGGTCAATGACTTAGAGATTACAACAAAGCCCCAAAACAGGTTTGATAGGTATGAGAAAGAAGAAATGGAAAAACAGGAAATTGTGGTTGGAGAAAAGAATTTCTGAATTGAGAAATCCTGCACAGGTAAGATAATTGACGATATTAAGAGTTATTTACATATTTAAAGTTGATTCAAGTCAACTCAGCAAATATTTATTCAATGTTCACTGTGTATGGAATATTGTTCTAGGCTTTGGGAGAGATTTAAAAGCTTAAGTTAAGCATGGCTCCTATCTTCAAGGAGCTCACAGTCTAGGAGGGAGATAATAAACCAACACAGAATGATATAATACACAGTATCCCATGATTCCTTTGTTGGCACATATCAGTTCACTCCATGATGTGTCACCCAGCTGGATAGGTTCAGAAATATCCAAAGCATTAGATGAGCTCACTGAAAGATAGTGCTGGATTTAGAGTCAAATAATTTAGGTTCAAATAATGTATTTACTTCCCACTTAGCCTTAACCTCTCTAAACCTCAATTTCTTCATCTGTAAAATGAGGGAAAGAGAGCCTGACCTAGACTATTCATTGTCCAAGGTTCCTTCAAGCTCTAAATTTATGATCCGATGATCTGAGATGGGGGAATAATTATCCATTTCAGAGGATGAAAAAGTTTTCTTGGAAGGGGCATCCAATATGTAAACAAACGTATGTACAAAGACAGTTAAAAAAGAAAGGGAGAGTTAGGGAAGGCTTTTTATAGAAAGATGGAATTTAAAGGAAGCCAAGAAAGTCAGTAGTTGGAATGGAGAAGGGAAGGCATTAAAGGCATGGCAGAGAAAACACCCCCAGATCAAAGAATTGGAGTATTTTGTTCATGGAGTAGCCCCAAGGCCAATGTCACTGATTTGAAATGCATATGTCAATGAATGAAGTGTAAGACTGAAAAGGGGGAGGGACCTAGATTATGAATGGCTTTGAAAACCAAACAGATCATTTTGTATTTGCTCCTAGAGGCAATAGAGAACCAATGGAATTTATTGAATTGGATGTTTCCACAATCAGACCTGCATTTCAGGAAAATCTTTTTAGTGGCTGAATGGAGGATGGATAAATATAACATCTTTTATATGAGCACAAAAATCTATTCCGTGTATTTTAGATGGGGGAGACATAGCTCCACAATAGTTATTCTGAAAAAGATATGAGCATTTTAATGTATTATAAGTTCAAGTCATGAATGTGACACAGCAGCTAGCAAAAACTAATGCAATCTTGGACTGCATTAAGAGAATCACAGCTTCAGAAAGAAGGATGGAATAATCCCATTGTATTCTGCCTTTGTCAGAAATCATCTGGAATATAGTGTTCAGTCCTGAATGGCCATGGATTAATTAGAACCTTGACAAAGTGGTAAGTGTCCAGAAGACAGTAACCAAGATAATGAAGATACTGAAATCAATGACATTTGAGGATTGATTGAAGGAACTGGATATGTTTTACCTTTTTTTTTTTTAAAAAAAGTTACCACAGGGAAATTATAGCTACCTTCAAGTGTTTGAAGGGCTATCTGTTTGGCTCCAAAGGGCTGAATCAGGGCAATGGATAGAAGTAGCAAAAGAGATCATTTTAGGTTTGTTTTCAGGAACTTTTTAACAGACTTGTACAAAAATGTAATGATCTGCCTCAAAAGGTGTGGGTTTCTCTTCCTTGAAGATCTTTGAAATGAGATTGGATAATGACTTGTTGGGTATGTTATAATGGGAACTGCTTTTCTCCATGCACTATACTATGAGCCTTCTGAGATACCTTCCAATCCTCCCAGTCTGTGGTTCTGTGAGGGTTATTAATGCATAAACAAAGAGAACAGTTTGGCTAAATAAGAGTCTAGGATGGGGGATAACACACAGTGAGGCTGGAAAAATAGATTAGTACAAGGTTATGAATATATTTGAAAGCTCAACTGAAGAGCTTATATTTCCTCCTTGAGAGAAAAAAAAAGTCATATTTATTGAGTAGGGAGAGTACTATGGGTCATATCTGACCTTAGGAAATGTTACTTTGGCAATAGTTTGGAAGATAGACTGGAGTGAGGAAAAGCTTGAGGCAGGTTGATCAATCATTGTAGTAAATTAGATAAAAGATGATAAGGACCTGAATAAAAGTGATAGTTGTATGAGTAGACCAGAAGAGGATCAGACACAAAAGTTTTAGAGGCAGAAATGGCAAGATTTGTCATCTGAGTCGATATGTGGTGACATGAAACTAGGAATCAAGGATAATATCAAGTCTAGGAGACTATAAAAATGATGGTATCTTTAACAGAAATAGGAAAGTGCGGAAAATGAATGAATTTTCGGGGAAAGAGAGAAGATAAGTTCTGTTTTTAATATGTTGAGTTTGAGATGTCTCTGGAATGTCCAATTTGGATACCAAAGGTAACTGGTGATGTGGTTTGAAACTCAGAGTGGAGAATAAGACTGCATATACAGACCTGACAGTTTTTTAGTTACAAATAATTAAACCTATGAGAGATGATGAGGTCACCAAGGAAGAAAAGGATTGAAGACAGAGTAGAGTAAGGGACCAAGAGAACTCCCTGATATACCTGATAATGTTGCAAAGAAGACTTTAGTTGAAGGAGCAGTAGTCAAAAAACAAGAGAACGAGGAAGGAATAGTGTTATAAAATCCTAGAGAGAAGAAGATATCTGAGAGGAAAGGGTAGCCAACATTATGAAATGAATCATATAGGTCTAGAAAAAAAAGAGATCATCAAAATTTGCAATTAAAAATCGTTGATAACTTTGAAACAGCAGTTTCAGTAAAGTGACGAGGTCAAAAGCTGATGTAGATAACTTTTTCTAGGACATCTGACCTGTGGTAGAGCCTTTCAAGCTCACATTTCTGATCAGCCACAGTCAGACACACTATACCTTAACCCCAAAATAGTGATATTATTTTGGCCTCTTTGAAAACAAGGGATAACAACCAACTAACCATCTTAGAAGATTAGCTAAACAAGGAAGGGATGATATAGGATGCTAGTTTGAGAGACTAGTAGGGTCTAGTGCAGGGTTTTTAATACTGTGGGAGAACTGAGCATGTATAAAGGCATTTTGTGTGGGAAGGGTTGGGGGACAGGGGAGAGAGAAAATGATTGAGATTTCAATCTGCTGGGGAAAACAATAAGTAGTCTGTGAAGATTTATGAAAATAAGTAACATATCTAGATCTTTGCATTAAAAGGAGTCTACTGGCAGAATTAGGAAGTAGAGGTGGTAAGACCTTTAAAGAAGCTATTACAATATGCCAGCCCAAATTAAGATCATAGCATTAGGAGTAAAATGAAGAGATAGATAAGAGAAATAAGGCAGGTAAGGAATCAGAAAGACCAATTCATATTTTTGGATGTGAGAAGCAAAGACCCTAGGATTATAGATTTTGATCTGGAAGGGATCTTAGAGGCCATCTAATTTCATTTTATAAATAAAGAATTTATTCCCAGAGGTTACTTGACTCATCCGAGATCCTAGAGGTAAGAAGCTATTGAACCACACCCCCAGTTTTACTAATGAGGTCACAATCAATCTTCCTTTAATGTCTGTACTGGATTTCCCTTAACATGGAAACAACCCATACAAATTTAAGTGTGTCATAAGTTCATAGAACTACAACTGGAAAGAGATTTAAAAGTCATAAAATCTAATCCATTATTTTTATAAATGAGGCAACCGGGATCCAAAGAAATGGGGTGCTTTGTTCAAGGCCACACAGTTAAGAGGCAGAGACAAGATTTGGCCCCAACTTGAATATATATATATGTCGTATGTATCAAAAACTAGCACATAAATTCTTTGGGGATCCCTCTTTAGCTACTGACAATGAATGAATGAATTAGGAACTGCAGATATTTTGCCTGAAAAAAAAGATAATATGGGGGGGTGAAGGAGAGAGAAATGATAATTCCCTTCAAGTGTTTGAAAAGTTACTGGTAAAAGCTACATAAAAGGAGCTTTCATCCCAATATCAGGAAGGAATCAGGATTTTATATAAATAACTATGATCTATGCTAGGCATTGTACTAAGCACTTCATTATTATCTCATTTGATCCCAACAACAACCTTGGGAAGCAGGTGCTTTTATTATCTCCATTTTACAACTGAAGAGACAGAGGCTGAGGTTAAAGCTGAAAGAAACCTTAAAATCCATCTAGTCTAATGCCTTAATTTTACATATGGGGAAACTGAGGCTCAGAAAAAATGACTTGCCCAAGATCACATGTAATAAAGGGCAGAGCTGAATTTCAACCCAGATTCCCTGATTCCAAAGCCACTTTTCCCTGTCCCATGCTGCCTCCCAAAATTGTCTTTACATTTGTTGTCATATTATTTACCCTAGATGGGATATTAACATTTCACAATCTATACCCCCTCCCCATAAATATTTCTTAAATTAAAACCTCATTTAATTGCATTTCAGAAATGGTCTTAAGTGAAAGCTTTATTTGACCTCATGCATAATTTATCTCTTTCCCTGAAAAACTGTTCTTTCTCAAATAGGAAAAGAAATAAAGGGATGTCTGCCTGTTAAACCACCCCCTTCATTCTCATCACAAATGTACATGCATCCTTACAAGAGAAAGGAAAATCTATGGCAAGAAGCCTTTTCTGAATGGAACAATAAATCACAAGCTTTGTCCTCAATCGCTCTGTATGCAGGACAGGATTTGGAGAAAGGGTTAAGCACTAAGCTTTGCTCCTCTTCTCCCCCCTCACCCTTGTGCACAGGAAGACAGTCCAAGAGCATCTGATATTCACAGACAGTTGGACAGCAGCTGAGGTTTCATTAAGAATCTCACGTATGGCCATCAATAGTGTATACCTCCATGTCCCCAAGAGCTGCAGGAGGGTGGAACAGATGGTAGAAATCATCCACACACAGTCATCAGGGGAACCTCAGGCCACATGCTTGGATTTTTTTTCTCAATGAACCGCACCAGAGAGTGCAGGGATCATTTGATCCATATGACTGCAGCTGCTCAGTCCTCAGGGTAAGGGGGAGACCTTTGATTGGTGGGACGACTCAGGTTATATTAATGGGTCATGCTATGACATGACTAGATCGGAAACATCCTCTCTCCCAGGGGAAAGGAAGGAAGGAAAGAAGGGTGGAAAAGAAAGGAAGGAGAAAGAAAAATAGAAAGGAAGGAAGGAACAAGAAAGAAAAATAGAAAGGAATAAAGGAAGAAGAAAGAAAAATATAAAGGAAGGAAGGGAGAAGAAAACAATAGGAAGGAAGGAAGGAGAAAGAAAAATAGAAAGGAAGGAAAGGAAGAGAAAGAAAAATAGGAAGGAAGGAAGAAGAAAGAAAAATAGAAAGGAAGGAAGGAAGGAGAAAGAAAAATAGAAAGGAAGGAAGGCAGGCAGGCAAAGAAAAAAGAAAGAATAAAAAGAAGAGAAGGGCACATTTTATAATCTAGACAATTCCATTTTTATAGATCACAGTGGAACATAATCTGCTTGGCAACAGCAGGGGCTCAACAAGACATGCTGCTTTCTGATTTATTCCTTTTTTCTGTTCCACATGAGAAATGACAAGAGAATTATTTCTACAGTTAGCTTCCTCCTCCTCCCTCAGAGGAAAGATATTTTACTTTCCTTATACATTCCATAGTAGTGTCCCTACACAAGAGACCCCAAGAGCCGGCTGTCCTCATACAAGCCTCTCAAACAAATAGATAAATAAATAAAGATTCCTCTTTTCCATTTTTGGGGGCATTGCCCTCATTTGCACCTAGTTCTACCCTTTGATTAGCACAGATACCCAACCCAGCTTTTTTTGTTTCCTGCCTGTCAGAGAAACCAAAGAGCTATGAATGAGTGGGTGTAACTAAATTTATTCCTTTTACCTGTTTGCTATAATTCTCCTATTGAAAATTTTCTTAGCCTATTTCAAATATCATGAGGTAAAGGGAAAAAAATTCACTACCTTCCCAAACTACAGCATGAAGAAACTGATATATCTGCCCAACTCCTCCCAAGGATCATCTCTTTATTAATAGAGTGAGGGCAGGAGAAAGAACTGGGAAATAATAATAAGAGCTAGCATTTCCATATCATGTGAAGATACATAATACATCTACCATCTCATTTGAGTCTTACAGCAACCCTATGAAGTATATGCTATTATTAACACTAACCCCATTTTCCAAAGAGGAAAAGTAAAACCTAGAGATGTTAAGTGATTTGCAGAACTGGTAAATGTCTGAGATGGGATTCTAAGCCAGTTCTTTTTATCTCTACCACAGTACCTCTGAGAAAAACAGCTGTCAGAGGTAACTAGTTCTAAAAGTAGGTGGAGGAGTAAGGGTTGAGAGCCAAAGAAACTATTCTTTGAAGGGCTGTGACTCCATCATTTTCTAGGAAAAGCTGCACCTTGTAGATCTAAATGTATTTATTTGCAGCTAAGTGCTTTGAAAGAAATAAATTGAACTCCTGGAAATAATTAAAACCAAGGAGGATGAATACATTTCCTCCCTGTTTTGGTCTCTTGGGAATGACTTTGACCTTTGCTTCTCTGTAACCACACTCCTCCTCGCCCTTCACATGATTCACTGGATTTTCCTGGAAAATCACTGGGGAGGGAGCAATCAGGTTTGCCCTTCACCCTTTAACCCACCTGCATTCTAAGCTATGTGCAGGGCTCTCATCCCCAAAGCTACACAATCAGCACTGCCTGTATTGCATTGCTCCCTTTCCCCCTCTCCTTTTCTCCCTCTCCCCATTTCCTCTCCCTTCTGTCTCTGGGCTCTCTGTCTCTGCCTCTTTCTCTCCCTTCCTCCCTCTTTTCTTGTCTTCCTCCTTGTCTCCACTCTCTCTCTCTCTCTCTCTCTCTCTCTCTCTCTCTGTTTCTGTCTCTTCTCTCCCTCTTTCTCTCTCTCTCTCTTCTCTCCCTCTTTCTCCTTTCCTCTTTTCTATCTCTTCCCCCATTCTCCACTTCTCTCCCTCTCTATCTGTGTCTCTGTCTCTCTTTGACCCTCTATGTCTCTTTGTCTTTCT
>JAJPUD010002031.1:106539-127827 GCA_023553655.1 Myrmecobius fasciatus | reverse complement strand
TCCCCACATTTCCTTCTATCTCTCCCTCTCTGTGTCTCTGTCTCTCTCTGTCTCTAGCTCTGTTTTCTCTGTCTCTGTCTATCTGACTGTCTGTCTGTCTCTCTCTCTACACACACACACACACACACACACACACATTCAATCGTTTTCTCTGCTTCCTTTTCTGACATTCCTCCTTTGTACAATAAGATCAGAGAATCTCAGACTTGGAAGGGACACCACAAGAGACATCTAATCCAACTCCTACCCAACACGAATGCCGTCTACAATATCCTTGAGAAGTGGACATAGTCTAATGCCTACATTAAGTACAATAATGTATTGCCGGCCCACCAAGCTTACAGTGAGTACCTGGAAATAACAAACCTGAACAGCAGTTCCATGCAGTAGGAACTGGGAAGAGAGGACTGTGGGAACTCAGTGTGGATCACAACATAGCATTTTCACTCTTTTTGTTGTTGTTTGATTACATTTTGTTTTCTTTCTCATTTTTTTTTCCTTTTTGATCTGATTTTTCTTGTGCAGCAAGATTATTGTATGAATATTGGATTTAACATATATTTATTTATTTATTTTTTATTATTAATACTTTTTATTTGCAAAACATATGTATGGGTAATTCCTAAACATTAACCCTTACAAAGCTTTCTGTTACAAATTTTTCCCCCCTACTCCCCACCCCTCCCCTAGATGGCAGGATATCCACTACATGATAATTATGGATTTAACATATATTTTAACAAGTTTAACATATTTTGGATTACTTGCTATCTAGGGGAGGGGGTGGGGGAAAGAAGAGGAAAATTTGGAACACAAGGTTTTGAAAGGGTCAATGTTGAAAAATTATTCATGCATATGTTTTGAAAGTAGAAAGCTTTAATAAAAAATAATTTAAAAGTAAAAAAAAAAAGTAGGAACAAGGGATAGAATTTGTAGCAAAGCTAACAAATATGTGACCATTGACCTGCAAAGGAGAAGGGAAAATGGAGGCAAGGCTAGAAACAAAGTGTTTTCAGTAGATTTGTGATCCTAAAACAAAAGCGTCAGAGATCATATATTCCACTTGTGATCTGTTTTCTTGCTATATTTTCATTTTCCATGACCCTTCAAAGAGAGAAAGAGAAATACAAGACATCAGGATGAAACTGGCCCAATCAAAGAAGTATTTGTCCTGTGGAACCCTTTTTGAGAACACCAATGGACAAATCAATAGCTTTCCTTGTCCTCTAAGGTTTCAGAGATGGATGAAATCCCAGGATTATAGGATCATAAATTGAGCTGAAAGAGACATTTTACAAATGAAGAAATGAGGCTCAGGAAGGCCATAGCTGTGATTTGTACAAGATCATGTGGATAAGAAGCATCAGAAAAAGTAAAATCTAACAAGGGATCTTCAGTTTTGAGACCCAAAGTAACTAAGGAAGGAAATAGAAGAGGTAGAATTCAAACCCAGGTCCTCTGTTTTAGATCCAGAATACTTTTCCCCTGTTCCCTGGGTAAGTTATTTAAACTCAAAAGAATTTTTCTTTCTATTAGTTTATCCAATCTAAGAGCTCCTCTTGGCCCAAATCTTAGGTTTCAGATTTGTTGCCTTAGTGAGTTTTAACTAAGAACCCCAGAAATCAGCCCATTCCATTAAACATTTCATCCAATAAAATGTGACATCTTCAGTGTCTACATCACTGGATACAGCCAAATTTGGAGGGGGGTGGTATTTTTCCCAGAACTTGGAAAGGATCTTAAACCTTTCCAAATCAGAACTAGTACATTTTTTTTAACCAGACCTGTGGTTGAATTGCTATAGTAAATTCTCAATGAGGCAGCTCCCTCTATCAATTCCATTAATCCATTGCTTTGCAACTCAAGAATTTTAGAAGACTTTGTGACAAAATTATATGGCTTTGTTGTTGTTCAGTAGTATCTAATTCTTCATA
Source organism: Myrmecobius fasciatus (assembly GCA_023553655.1). NCBI lineage: Eukaryota > Metazoa > Chordata > Mammalia > Dasyuromorphia > Myrmecobiidae > Myrmecobius > Myrmecobius fasciatus. Next base: position 125,893 of record JAJPUD010002031.1, on the reverse strand, counting down.
ACCCATTTGGGATTTTCTTGGCAAAGATACTGGAGTTATTTGCCTCTTCCTTCTCCAGCTCATTTTCCAGATGAAGAAACTGAGGCAAATAAGATTAAGGATTACTCAACTAGTGAGTGTCTGAGGCCAGATTTGTACTCAGTAAAATGAGTCTTCCTGACTTCAGGCTTGACACTCTGATTCATTGTACTATCTAGCTTCTCTTTAAGGAGCAATTTTTTGCCATTTCTGTTCTTATAGTTCATCAGATGTAGAGCTAAGTGGGACCCTAGAAGCTAACTAGTCCAACCTCTATTTTACAGATGAAAAAACTAAAGCAAACAGGGTTTGTAGTAAAAATCAAATGAAATTTCATAAAGATGTATGTACATATGTATGTGTACACACACATATATAATGTATATATGCATATGTGTGTATATAATGTATATATAATTTAAACTTTATATATTTACATATACATACATATAATGCATGATTAATTGTGTGAATAATTAATTTAAGCTTTACATACATACATAATGTATATATAATTTAAACTTTACATATATATGTAATGTATATATGCAAACATACATACATATACATGCATTTAAACATACATATGTAATTATATATACTTTAAATTTTCAATGCACATATATATATTTAATTAAAATAATCTCATTAAAATTTATATAAAATTAACATTATTAAAATAATTAATATTTCATTGAATTATATAAAGTATATAATACATATAAATGTGAGTAAGTAATAGCTATTATTACTCACAAATCTAAACAGCTCTCCTAAAAATATGTGCTATTCCTGGGGATATAAAACTAGGAAACAAATCATGTCCTATGTCAATCAGTCAATAAGCATTTATTAAGCACTAGTACTAACTGCTGTGCTAAGTGCTGGGGATGTTAAGAAGGGTAAAAGAGAGTCCCAACCCTCAAAGAACTTACAATCTAATGGAAGAGGCAATAAACAACAGCTATGGACAAACCAGCTATTTGCAGGACAAATAAGAAACAGTCCAGAGAGGGAAGGCATTTGAATTTAGAAGAGTTGGAGGAAACATCCTGTAAAAGGTAGGAGTTTAGGTGAAATTGGAAGAAAGCCAGGTAATCCATTAGATGGAAATGAAAAAGAATTTTCCAGGTCTGGAAGACAGCCAGAAAAACTGTCCATCTCCTTCCTGGAGATGTTAATGCCCATTACCAATGGGCATTAATGGAACAGCACAGACACCAGTGTCACTTTCCACAAAGTAGAAAGAACCTAGACCAAGCACTCAAGAAAAGCTATGAAGGAAATGCTTTCAGTTGGCTAGGTAATAATAGCAAACATTTGCATTGCACTTTAGGATTTTCAAAGCACTTTATAAGTATTATTTCATTTAATCCTTATAACAACCATGTGGGATCGATGCTACTATTACCCCCATTTTACAGATGAAGAAACCAAGTCTGAAAGAAGTTACATGACTTTACCAGTATAACAGATTTAGTAAAGTCTGAGACTATTTGAACTCAGGTTTTCCTGGTTTGGAGTTCAAAAAAACATCAGCTAAATGTCTCAGTAGGTAAAGAGCTACATCTTGAGTTAGGAACAATTGAGTTTGAATCCAGCTTCAAATACTTATAGACTGTGTGACCCTCTTAACTTCTGTCTGCCTCAGTTTCTTCATCTGTAAAATAGGAAGAATAATTATCCCTATCTCCCAGGGTTGTCATGAGGATAAAATGAGATGTTTGCAAAACACTTTGAAACTTTAAATCATAATTCAAATGCTAGTTGTTACATAAAATTATTATCATATTAAATACAATTAGATCAACTTATATTAGTAAAAAGGCTTATTATTTATATTATGTGATATCATATACAATATATTACATATTGTATTATTATTTATTATGATTATATCAACCAACTTTACCATTTCCCAATACTTAAGGATTGACATCCCACTGGACAACCGGGGGCTATCTTTTCTTCACTAATCAATTACAACAAATGTCATTTAATGAAAATGCAATAGCTGAAAAAGTTTAAAAGTATATATCTTTTTTGGGTACATACACTCACAAGTTCCTCTTCTTTAATATTCAGTCTCTGTAATAATCACTGGTTTATTGTAACTGTAATAAGAAGCAGTGTGAGATTTACAGATAAAATTTGGCTAATTTATAGGAGATGAGCCTCTGGCAAGGTCTAGAAAATGGAGACATCATAGGATCTCAAAGTTAGAAGGGATATCAGAAGTCATCCATGACAACTCTACTCGAATAGGAATCTTTGCTACATCTTTACTGACAAGGGTTATCATACTCTACTCTGCTGGAACACTTCCAGGGGGCATCTCTTTAATATGTGAATAGTTTGCTCTAATTGCCAGAGAGTATTTCCTTACTTTGAGCTAAAATCTACCTGTTTGTAGCATCTGTTTAGGGCAGTTAAATGGTACCATAGTGCATAGAGTGCTGGCTCTGGAATCAGGAAGATTCAACTAGTCAAGTTCAAATTTAGCCTCAGACACTTATTAGCTGTGTGATCCTGGGCAAGTCACTTAACCTATTTGCCTCAGTTTCCTCAACTGTAAAATCAGCTAGAAAATGAAGCAGCAAACCACTCCACTATCTTTGCCAAGAAAACCCCAAATGGGGTTATAAAGTGTCTGAAATGACAAGCTTCCACCTTTGGCTCTTAGTAATAACCTCTGATGCCAAAACAACAAGGCACCTCGATATATTTTAAGTATCAATGGCTCTGAAGTCCCTTGACGTAGGTTCAGCTGCTTCTTCAGATGGCTCCTACCTGTGTGATGTTAGATATTTAGCATCACTAGACCTTACCTATCATAATTGGAATACTAGATGTTATATGAAATCATTACCATTATATTGAATATAATTATATCAGCCTATATCTGTAAAAAAAATTTACCTATAAAATGATAGAATTGGACTAGATGGTCTCCGAAATCTATTTTGTCTCTAGAAGTAAGACCCTAAATGTTGCCTTAGGACAGGCTTATAACTACGTAGACTTCACTCTGTCAAATGGTCTATGTAAGGGGAAGTTGGGTCAAGTGACCTACAATGTTCCTTCCAATGCAAGATATGTTATCATCTTCCCCACCATACATATCAAATTCTTGAAAACAGCAATCATAACCAAGTCATTATTTTCTCCAGGCTAAAGATAACCCATTTTGGTTACCTCCCAACCTCAGGCTCACATCTGCACAATAAGGGGAGAGGGAACAGATAAAATTAAATAATCTCAAAGCTGCTTTGCAGATCCAACATTCTGTTACTTTAAAATATTAGTTTTAGTAATTGGCAAGCCCAGGCAAGAAGCCCACAAAAGATTTAGCATTAGGAAGAGTTAAAAATCAAAAATCAGCATGAGACTAGACCATTGACTTTTTAAGGAATAATACATAAAGAGATTATAAAGGAGGAAAGGGGACCCACATGTGCAAAAATGTTTGTGGTAACCTTTTTTATAGTGGCAAGAAACTGGAAACTGACTAGATGCCCATCAGTTGGAGAATGGCTAAATAAATTATGGTATATGAATATCATACAACAATAATATTTGTTCTGTGAGAAATAAACAGCAGTTTGGTTTCAGAGAGACCTGGAAAGATTTACATGAACTGATGCTAAGTGAAATGAGCGGAACCAGGAGATCACTATACACAGCAACAGCAAGATTATACAATGATCAATTCTGATGTACATGACTCTCCTCAACAAGGAGATGATTCAGGCCATTTCTAATGATCTTGTGATGAAGAAAACCATCTGCACTCAGGGAGAGGACAGTGGGAAATGAATGTGAACCACAACCTGGTATTTTCATTTTTTGTGGTTGTTTGCCTGCATTTGTCTTCTTTCTCTTTTTCCCTTTTTGGTCTGATTTTTCTTGTGCAGCATGATAATTGTGGAAATATGTATAGGAGAATTGCACATATTTAACATATATTGGAAGGGGAGGGGCACGGAAAAGGGAGAGGAAAAAAACTACAACACAAGGTTTTGTTAGAGTGAATGTTGAAAATTATCCACGTATATATTTTGAAAACAAAAAGCTTTAATTTAAAAAAAGAAAAAACTTAAAGAAATTGTTCTTTGGTCTAGATGCCATTTTTTTAAAAGAGTAATACAGAACACAAACAAAGCATAATGGGAGTCTTTCTCTGACTCTAAACTTGCCTTCAAGCCCAGTTCTGTATCCCATCAATGATGAGCAAATCCTGAGTTCTAGACAGACTATCTGATGAGTCACACTGGGAAAATGTAAGGACACAGGATTGGAAATCCCTGCCAGTTATAGAGTAATAAGTGAAGAAAAGCAATGGGGAGGTACTCCAAGTCTTAAGTCCCCTAGATGACTAGATATTGATCCATCAAGGAATTTAATCATAAGCAGGGCAGCCTTTGGAGATGCCTATTTGTTCTGATTGATTTATTGATTAATTATGAGTCACTAAGAGTGAGTTCTAAATGTAAACATCAGAACTGTGTTCATTGAACTTCTGGATTTGGAGTTATGCTTATAGACTGGTTTGGCTATGAAAAATATGAATGGCTAGCCCTTGTGGTAGTTATTTTAACACATATTGATTCCCTTTTTCTTTCTCTGGTTATGGGCAAGTAAGCCACATGTCTGTGACTGACTGTCTTATGCCATTTTTATGTGTGACAAAAGCTTAGGAGGGAAGGTAAGAGAATAGTACTTTCCAAAGGAATGAGGATATAAGAGCCATAAGATAAAATCTACATATATCACATCCCTGGAATAACAATATGAACACAGACATCCATGAAATAGGAATAGCTGCGGGACTGTTATAATAAGATGCCTGAGAGCCATAGAGAATTTGACATTATCACTAAGTGACTTCTTGTATAGGGTGGACCATCACTGAGGCAAGCACAAGATTGCCACTGCTAATCTTCATCACAAAATAGGGTCAGCCACTTGGATTCCTGGGGCCAGAAACTTATAAGATCACAGAATCACAGGTTTGGAGCAGTGAGGTACTTTAGAGGTCATTTAATCCAATCTCCTCCTTTTACAAATGAGGCAACTGAGGCTCAGTCTGGATAAGAGGCTTACCCAGTTCAGGTTTGAAAATGTTAAAAAGGCAAGCTTCACACATATGTTTTTTCTCATTCCAACCCCAGCATTTTATCCATTAAAATACACTGACTTTATCATTACCCTAGTACCAGTTAAGTCTGATGTTAATGCTAACATCACAATTGCAATATTTTTTCTGTTCTCTGTCACTAAGTGATGGTCCCTTTTGCCATCTTCCAAATCAAGACTTATTTAGCTCTCCATTAATGGTTATTCCTTTTCTCATTTCCTACCATACAGACATACAACTTGAGTTAAAAGAAGCAGCTTATGCCTTCCTTCCCATTGCTACTTTTAGACCCTTCTTTTGTAGCCATTATTCAGGCACCTCTCCTCCTTTAAGGATTATTTCATCTACTTCTTGTTCCTATCATCTACTCACCTACAGGTGATGACTTTGCCTCCTTTATAACTTATTCAGTATCTGCCTCACAATCCAGTTCTTTATTGCAATCCCTGTTTCCCTTGGAGAATTCAATATGTATGTTTGTTTATGTCCTTCAAAGCATCTGATTTCACAATTCAATTTCCTTCCTCAATTTCCATTATCTACATCTCCATTCCATCTAAAATATCTCCTGGGGTTGTTACACCTTACATTTGACTATCATCCAAAACTATTTTACCTATATAATACATAGAGTTAACTCTATAATTCTATCCTGATCATGTTCTTTCTTTCCATTTCTCTCTCTGCCTCATTTCTCCTAAACCTATATTTCATTCTCACCACTAAGAGTCTTTAGTCACTTCCCCTAGGTCCATCCTCAATTTCCTCCATTCTCAGTTTTGAATCAATATTACTTTCTGCTCTTGAATTTCTTGCCATTCACAATTCATGTGAATGATAAATTCAGTCCTGGATCAACCTCATCACCTACCTGTGCCTCTTTTTTTAAATTAATGAACTCTTCTACAAATTTGTCCTGGGGTCTCATGCTGCATGGATGTTCTTTTATTCTCTTCTTGTTCAATTTTTGACACCTGTGATGATGGTTCCAAACAATTGCATGCTGCTAAATGTTTAATAACTAAATTTCTGAGGGGAAAATTCTAGTAGCTAGTATTTATATAGTGTTTTAAAATCTTCAAAAATCTTTATAAATATTGTCCCATTTTATCCTCATAAAAATCCTTGGAAGAAGTTTTTATGAGAGTCCCCATTTTACAAATGAGGAAATTGAGGAATATAGAGGTTAACTGATTTGCCAAGTGTCACAAGGCTACATATGTGAAGATGGAATTTAACTCTAGTCTTCCTCATTCCAGACCCAGTACTCTATCAACTGTACTACTTAGCTGCATGCTTTTAAGTTTGATCTGCATGGTTACCATTTCTTCCACCACTTTCTTAAATTTAGACAAACAACAAAACAACAAATCAAGCTCTGATCTCTATAGCATTGGCTAATTTTGAAGTATAAGTGCTCACACTGAAAATATAACAATCAACTCTCATGTTGCTTTGAGCTGGCACCAGAACAGCAGTGGTTCCAAACTTGGTTTTCTCTCCTCCAACCTCCAGTGCCATCCCATTTCCTGCCTCTAACAACTGATATCTACTGCTTTATTGAAAAAATTGGGACCAAGCCTCATGAGGTCCCTCATATTTCCTACTCCGTTCCTACAAAATACTTATATATCATCAACCATTCTTTTCCCCAGTCTTTGAAGAAGAGGGGGTCATTCTTTTGACAAAGTTAATCTTTCTACTTCTACTCATGATTCTTAGGAAACTTGAGTCAAGAGGAAATGGGCTTGGATGAGGGTGGTGACTGTGAGAATTGAGAACAGAAGAAAACATATATGAAAGATTCTCTAAAGGTTGGATATGTGAGGTGAATGCAAGTGAACAGCCAAGGATGATGGCAAGGTTATAGGCTCAGTGTCTAGGGAAGATAGTAGCACTATCATCAGTAATAAGAATGTTAAGTAGAGGGTAAAGTTTGGGTAAGAATATAATGAATTTTCTTTTTGATTTGTTGATTTGAGATGCTCACAGAACATCCAGTTCAAGATGTCCAAAAGGTAGTTGATGATGTGGGACTGAGATAAGGCATGAATATATGGATCTGGGAATCATTTGCATAGGAATGGTAGTTGAGCCCATGGGAACTGATGAGATCACCAAAAAATATTGGTTGTTGTCCTTTGTTCTCAAAGAGGACCAAAATGACATTACTATGTTAGAGTCAATTTACAGTATGTCTGACTATAGCTGATCAGAGCTCTGCCACACATCAGACCTAAATAGTCCCTACGAGCATTTTGGATGGACTCTAATTTTGTACATCTTGCATTTCTTCTAAGCAAATTCAATTCTGCTTTGCTTATAGAACACAGCACCTTTTATGATGAGGGCACACCATACTGGGTGGTCCTGTTTCAGTGTCTCCCATGTCAAAGAATCAATTCTAAAGTTCTTAAAAGAGACCTTGAGAGTATCTTTGTGTTGCTTTTTGAGAAGACTGTTGAGGACAGAACCTTGAAGGATACTCACAATTAGTGAGAATGATCTTGGTGAAGATTCAACAAAAATGCCTGAAAAGTAGTAGTCAGATAGGAGGTGAAGCAGGAGAAAGCAAACTTATAAAAACCTAGAGAGGTGAGAAAATCCTAGAGAAAAAAGTGTTTAATGGTGCCAAATGCTATAGAGATGTCAAGAAGAATATGAATTGAGAAAAATCTATTGTATTTAACAATTAAGAGATCATTTAGTATCTTTGAAGAGATTTTTCAGTTGAATGATGAAGTCAAAAGCCAGAAAGGCAAGAGGAGATATAAAATGATAGCTCTGGAGGATAATTGGATTAAGTGAAGACTCCTTAATCCTTTGAGAGAAACATAGGTATGTGCAAGGAGAGAGCCAGTCCACAGGGAGAAAGTTAAGATTATAAAGAAGGGATTAATAAAGCAATCTTCTGGAGAAGGTGGGAAGGGATGGAATTAAGATAGTGTTTCACTTGGCAAGGAGAAAGGATACCTCTATGAGAATTAGAGATTAAAAAAAGAAGAAGAATACTTCTGAAAAGAATGATTTGATCAATGGGAGAAGAAAAGGAGAATGAGGGAACTTTTTACCCTTTTTATAAATGAATAAACCGAGACTAATAAACCTATCATTGGATTAATCTAAGTGATTTATTTACCCAGAGGTTCACTACAAGCAGACATATGTCAGGAATCAAGTTCGTCTTCCTGATTCCAAATCTTCTAAAGAGAAAACACACACACACACACACACACACACACTGCACTCATCTGGAATTCTAAATTCTGATAGGCTTTCTGAACTCTTGCTCCACTTGGTCTCAGAATTTGGACACTTAGATTTATTCTTCCTATCAAAGTGACCTTCATTGTAAAGAACAACTAATTAACTAAAGCCAGGTTACGGGAGATGCCTTGTTCTTTTATAAATGTTAAGTACCATTAGCGTCCATTTGGCATTTTCAGCAGTTTCTCAGGAACCCACAAAACTCATTTCTAACCCCATTTTTATCTGCTGATTGGGACCACTGTAACCTTTAGGAAAAGTTCTGATAAATGAGGAAACATCCTTTCACTGCTAACATGACAAAATGCATGGGAAAGAGATGTGAGTGGATTAAATAAAATTAATAATGGAAGGCAATGGTGGGGGGGGAGAGGGGAGTAGAACAAGAAGGGATAAAGACAGAAAAGGGGGGAAATAAGAACTTATAAGAACTCAAAAATTGCTTTCAAGTGTTTGGGAGAAAGAATAGCAGCTCAAATGGATATGATATGACTTTGGGTCTCAAGGACTCATGGAATGCTTGAACTGGAAGAGTCCCTATGGATATAGACATAATGGGATTCAGTGTAAAATCATACATAGGCAAGTTAACAAGTATTTATTAAGTGCCTATCATAGGTGCTTAATAAATTATTTTTCCATTCATTCACTCACTTCAACTCCCTTATCTCTTCTCACCAATTTAAATTTTAGATTGTGACTTCCATCAGGCAAGTGAATTATTAAAGTCATAGATTTAGGATAGGAAAGGATATTTGACTCCATGTAGTCCAAAATCTTTGTGCACTTATATACTTATGAATAGTGTGAGTCTGAGCAAGTCACTTAACAGGCCAATCTCAAATGAGGAAACTGAAGTTCAGAGAATATTTGCAAGAGATGTCTATCAGTCAATAAATATTTATCGAGCACCTACTATGTGCCAGGCATTATGCTAAGTACTAGGGATATAATAAAGAAAGGCAAAAGACAGTTCCTGACCTTGAGAAATTCTCTATCTAATGAGGGAGACAATCACCAAACAAATAAGTACAATAAAGTTAAACATGGGATAAACGGAAAATAATTAACAGAGGAAAGGTACCAGAATTGAGAGGAATTTTAAAAAGCTTCCTATAGAAGATGAAATTTTATTTGGGACTTCAAGGAAGCTAGGGAAGTCAATAGGCAGAGAACCAATAGGAGGGAAAGCATTCTGGGTAAGTGGGCTGACCAAAGAAAATGCCCAGAGTTGAGAGATGGAGAGGTAGTATGTCTTATTCATGAAAAAGCTAGGAGAACTGTTATTGAACTGAAGAATATGTGGTAGATGGAGAGAAAAAGGTGTAAACTCTAGAATATGATATACCATAACCTGAATATAGAGAGTTTACATTTATTTTATAAAGGCAAATAATAGACTTTGCTTCCAAATTGAAATTCTAGCATTTCCATAGATCTTGGTAATATTAAGAAGCAAAAAAATTATTGTGAGTTTTTTAAAATGTTTTTCTAGTACTTCTCATGAATATGCTAAGATCAGATGAAATTTCTTAAAAGATGTTACCACATAGAAAACCATTAATGTCAAGCATCAACAGAAATGGATATATATGTATATATATATATATATATATATATATATATGTTCATCAAGGGTCAAAGTCATAGAAATAATTCTCTTCAATAATCAAATAAATGATTTCCTGCAGATGATGAAGTTTTTTAAGATTATTTTGTTTGCAGATAACATTGCCTTGACTGTCCTAAAATAAAAGATCTTTTTTATGAGCTCTATCAAGTCACCAAAAAGTATATTTCTTTATCCATCCACACAAGAAAACTAAAATTAATAAGGATTCCCAGATTCTGAAAAACACTGGAAATCTGTTGGGTTAGTTCATCAGTAACTTATGTTTTGGATGTGAACAAAAGATGAACAATGAGATGGGCTCAGAACTAAATAACATACCACGCTGATATATTGTATCATATTGAATCATATCATATATCACATAGTATCATATACTATATTGTTTTGTACTATATTGCGTTGAATTACACTGTACTGTATTGCACTACATTGTATTGAATTGTAACATAATGAAATATTACCATAAAAGCCACTCTTGTTAACATCAATATCTTTCAAGTGATTCTGCCTAGATAGTAATCACAGAACACTGTGATTTCAAAAGAACCCAAAGAACAACTTTGAGTGTGATTAAACACATTGCATTGCTAGCCATGTCTTATTTGTAAGATATAACATAAAAATATCATTTAGGACATACTGGGAGAAAATGGACAGTACATCAGTCATGTGGTGGTCAGCGATTGAAAACCCAAGTGTTCCCTGGAATCCATGAAATATTATAAGGAACAGAAGATATGGTACCTATAGCTAAAATTTATGGACCAGAATGGTACAGAATGAGAAGAAGGGAATCTGCTATCTATAATGGTTAAGATAGTATCCACACTGGAGATGGAATAAATTTATGTCCAAAGAAGATCTGGAACTCTTAATTGAACACCAGATAGATAATTTTGATTATATTAAGTTAAAAAGTTTCTGTACAAACAAAACTAATGCAGACAAGATTAGGAGGGAAGCATCAAATTGGGAAATTATCTTTACATTAATGGTGCTGATAAAGGCCTCATTTCTAAAATATATAGAGAATTGTCTCATATTTATAAGAATTCAAGCCACTCTCCAATAGATAAATGGTCAAGGGATATGAACAGACAATTTTCAGATGATGAAATTAAAACCATTTCTAGTCATATGAAAAGTTGCTCCAAATCACTATTGATCAGAGAAATGCAAATTAAGACAACTCTGAGATACCACTACACACCTGTCAGATTGGCTAAAATGACAGGAAAAGATAATGATGAATGCTGGAGGGGATGTGGGAAAGCTGGGACACTGATACATTGTTGGTGGAACTGTGAATGGATCCAACCATTCTGGAGAGCAATTTGGAGCTATGCTCAAAAAGTTATCAAACTGTGCATACCCTTTGACGGAGCAGTGTTTCTACTGGGCCTATATTCCAAAGAGATCTTAAAGGAGGGAAAGGGACCCACATGTGCCAAAATGTTTGTGGCAGCCCTTTTTGTAGTGTCTAGAAACTGGAAACTGAATGGATGCCCATCAATTGGAGAATGACTGAATAAATTATGGTATATGAATGTTATGGAATATTATTGTTCTGTAAGAAACGGCCAGCAGGATGACTTCAGAGAGGCCTGAAGAGACTTGCATGAACTGATGCTGAGTGAAATGAGCAGAACCAGGAGATGATTATACAGAGTAACAACAATAATACATGATGATCAACTCTGATGGACATGTCTCTCTGCAATAAAGAATTGTCTCAAACTATTTCCAATTGTTTAGTGAAGAAAGCCGTGTACACCCATAGAAAGGTATATGAAATGTGATCCACAACATAACATTTTGATGCTCTATTTCAAACCTCTATTGAGGTTTGCTTGCATTGTGTTTCCTTTCTCTGATTTTCTTTTTTTTCTTTTCTTGTAGATAGGATTTTTCTTGCACAACTTGTCAAGCATTTTAACATTATTAACATGTAGTGGACTTCCTGCCATCTAGGGGAGGGAAGGGGACTGGGAGTCAAATTTGTAAGGGAAAGCTTTGTAAAGATCAATGTTGAGGAACTACCCATACATATGTTATACAAATAAAAAGCTTAAAAAAAAAGATAGTATCCTTACTGATTACATAGTTACAAGGTTACATTAAAGTACTAGGAACCAAAAATTACTTTCAAATTGAAATTCTAGAGTTTCCATAGATCTTGGTATAAAGAAGCAAAAAAAATTATGGCGGCAGCTAGGTAGTGCAATCAGACCTAAAGTCAGAAGGACCTGAGTTAAAATTTGGCCACAGACACTTACCACTCCCTAGCTGTGTGACCCTGGGCAAGTCACTTAATCCTAATTGCCTCAGCAAAATTTTTTTTTAAATTATTGTGAGGCTTTTTAAAAATGTTCTATTATTTCCCATGCATATACTAAGATCAGATGAAATTTCTTAAAAGATGTTACTACATAGAAAATCTTAATATTCTTCAACATGTCCATTTGTGGGTTTTGAATATTGAGTGTATATTTGTATGTGTTCATGTGTTTCTGCAACAGCATAGTTGGGAATTCCCTTCTTATCCACTATGAAACATATATTTTCAAGGGTCATGGTCTTTGAAACAAACCTACTTTACTGCCCTCCATGCACCTGAGGGAATTGTTTTCATAAAGACAGTCATCAACAGGTTTCTATTCTTAATTAAAAATTATAATATTTGGTTTTTCTTCCTTCCCCCTTCACCTGCAATAGTTAAGGTTGACATGGTAAATCAGTGTCCAAATATTAGCTTGTTCACATTTTAGTGCCAGAATTAAACAATCTTATTTGTTTCCCATGTCAAACCAGATGTTCTTGTTAAGGATAATCCATATGTTTTCCCCCTAAATTCCTTTGGTGTCTGAGCATTATCCCTGACTTTCCCCAAAGGCCCTTTCCTTTCAGGTACTTACATATGGCTATCCTTTGAATTAACTTAATTATAGGAAGATATGGGGAAAGAGCATAGGGGCTCAACAACATATCTGAAGTCATGAAACAACATTAAATTATCTCTGCTGATGTCAATAGCAATGAAGAATGAATCCCAGGAGCTGTACAGCTGAAACAGGCTATTGCTGTCTCCTTGTCAGTCAAAGGTTTTCTGTAAACATGTTGGAATGGGATGCATCACTGGAAAATGCTAAGAGGAAAACCACCTTTTAGCCTGTCAGATTAGATGTCTAGCCTTAAATCAGGAGGATTAAGCTAAATGCATTCTGCTGAGATTGTGAAGTAGGAAAGAATTTCCGGCTATTTAGTGGAAGGCAATAAATGGGGGTGGGAGTGAGTGGGAGAGGAGATTTAGGAGAAGATGGTGAAGGAGGGGAGAGTGAACAAGAAAAAGGAAGAGTAGAGTCTTCTAACATTTAATTTTTGTTCATGCAGCACAGTAGATGAGATAACATGGTATCTGGTACAAATTCCTCTACTAAATACTGGCAATGTGATATTGGGCAAATCTCTTAAATTCTCAGGGTCTTAGAAAATTCTCTAAGATTGTAAATTGCAGAGGTGTTAAGAGTTTATTCACTTGGGAGCTCCCTATACCAATGAATCACAGGTCTGATCCATATTCCCTTGTGTATATTTTATCTCCTGAATTATAAACCCCATGAGGGAAAGATTTTGTCTTTTTTTTTAAATCTCCTACAATGTCGGCAGAATGTTTTTGGATTCCCCTCCTCTCCTCTTCAAGACACATATGGTCAAGGTACTTAATCCTTCAGTGGATATAGGATCTCATCAACATGGATGTTTCTATCAATGATACAGATTGCAGACAAGTTAGTCAATAAGTATTTGTTAAATGCTTATTATGTATCAAGCAGATGCTCTAACAATTGAGAATGCAAAGAAAAGCAAAATATAGTTCCTGCTCTCAGGAAACTCACAGTTTAATATGCAGACAAATAACATACAACCGTACTGTGTACAGGATAATTAGGAAATAATCAATAGAAAAGGTACTAGAATTAAGTGGGATTGGTAAAGGCTTCCTACAGGTGGGGTTTTAGCTGCAACTTGTTCACATTCTCCAAAATGAGTCTGGGTCCATCCAAAATTCTGGGTCTCTTTTGGGTTCATATCAGAGTCCATAAATTTAAAAAAATGGATTACTGTATTTCAATGTAATTGATTTACTTTGTTATCTAATCTATTTCATGCATTAAAAAAACAAGATTCTGAGGAGTTCATAGAGTCTACCAGGTTACTGAAGAGTTCTATGACTCAAACAATGTTAAGAGCACTGACCTAGGTTGCTATTGATGTCTCATAGGTTGATCAGAGGAGTTTCCCAGTCAACCTAATTAACTTCAAGCCTTTGTTTGAGACCATCTCTGATCTTTATGAGTTAGTCATATCCTTCAGCTAAGGATATATAGTCTATATCCTTAGACTATAAAAGGATATGAACTACAGTCACATCCTTTATTTCTTCAACTCTTTTCACACCATTTTTTTGGAGGAGGGGCAAGGGAACAGCAGACCTAAGTTCAAGAAATACAGGTTCCTCCCCCCACTCCTCTTCCAGAAGTCATTAATAGCTGTCTTTGAACAGTGACATATGGAAGTTGCATGTGTTTTTACCCATGTGGAAAATTCCTGGACTTCTTCCTTCTCCACTCCCCTCTACCCTCACAAACATTTTTGTATCCTCTCCTCTGTTAGCTAATTTTATTACTGATCCCACTATATTCTCAAATCTGTATCATTAACAGCATAGGACCTCTTCTATGTATTGTAGATTTGACATAATTCAAGCCAGTCTGATGCTTCAAGTTAGGAACTAAGATGATTGAAATTCTCATAAAACATCTAATAGATAACAAAAGGAGATCTTAATTATATCATGAAAATGATATTCTGCAAGGATACAGCATTCATTCAGTGCTCACAGTTTCTCAGTCTGATATTGGCCATATTGACATGACAGTTAAGCCTGAAGGAGAAACCTTCCTCTCTCTTAACTGGCTGGCTTTTGTACTCTTTTTTTAGTACACCAGTGACCCAAGCCAATAATGACTTGATATTCGTTTCAGTATCTTTTAAGAAAACTTAGCCTAGACTACATAGCAGATATTGCTTATGCCAAACTTGGTCTAATCTATTTATCTGGTCTTTATTTTTAGTGTCATTTCTACTTATGTCACATACAGGACACTGAGATATGAGTCCAGATATGGTGGCTCCCCTGTCAATGAAGAAGAGTTTGTTATAAACACCTTTGGGGCATCTAGGTGGCACATGGGATAGGTATGTGGCACAGTGGATAGAGCATCAGCCCTAAAGTCAGGAGGAGCTGAGTTCAAATCTAATCTCAGACACTTAACACTTCCTAGCTGTGTGACCTTGGGCAAGTCACTTAACCCCAATTGTCTCAGAAAAAAACAAATAAATAAATACCTTTATAGGTCTTTTCTAATTTTCTTCTATTTGTTGTCCTCCTTTCTTTTCACATTTCAATCAACCCAAGATGATCTGCTTTATTTGGGTTTCTCACCAAGTTTATTGCTATTTTACTTAAGAAAATATTTTTCATATTTTTTCACCACTTCAGTTTGACCTTCATTAACAATATGTCAGTTTTAGCAAATTCAGACACAAAGGTATACTGTTCCTCAGTCAATCCCCCAAATATGTAAATGTTGTTTAGCACCTGACATTGCACCAAAAATAATAATTATCACACTAGTCCTTCCTATCCCCCAAGAAAAATAGCTGTGATTAAAATCCAACTTGCTTGATAAGTGTCAGCCCTGGAATTATAGCCAATGGGAAAAAAAAAAACTGTCTATACCTTTAGACCCAGCAACACCACTACTAGCTCTATTTCCAAAATTGATTAGAAAAAAAGGAAAAGAACCTATATGTGGTAAAATATTTATAGCAGCTCTCTTTTTGGTGGTAAAGAACAAAAAACTGTAAGGAATGCAATTGGGGAATGGCTGAACAAGTTATGGTATATGATTTTGATGAAATACTGCCATGCTATAAGAAATGATGGGCTCAATGAACGTAGGAAAACATGAAAAGACTTACACAAAATAATGAAGAGTGAAATGAGTAGAACCAAGAAAACATTGGATATAATTATTAGTAATGTTGTTTTAAGAACGACTGAGTGAATGTCATTTTGACTATTATAAATATTCAAATTAATTATAAAGAACATGTAAGGAAAGACATTATTTGCTTCCAGAGAAAGAACTGATAAATAAAAGTATTGAGAATATATGTATATATAACTATAGATACACACATATGATATCCATATATATAGATATAATATGTGTGTACATACATTTTATATGTATATATACATATATATATACATATACATATACCTGCTTGTGTGGGAAGGGAAGGGAAGAAAAAACAAGAAATTTACATGATAATTTTATTATATATATTTTTTAAAATAGCTAGTCACACATAATAGATTTGAAGTTCCATGTTCAATCATCTATTTTTTACTATGCTATATAATGTAAATGCTTGTTTTATTCCATTAAAAAAACAACAACTTATCAGTCCCTCCGTTAAACATCACCCAGGTAGCCAATTCAAGTTTTATTTGAGTTAACTTGCACATTTCTTGGGACTGGAGAATAGGACCATGTTTCTAACATTGGAAGGGCCATTAGAGATCATCTAATCCAGCCCCCTTATTTTATTGATGAGGAAAGCAAGCCCAGAAAAGAGAAGTAATTCCCTGGAAGTTCATCTTTTTCAGTTCATTCCTAGAATGTACTCTTGGAAGAGTAATAATCATCCATACTTCTGGGCAATGGTCATAGCAATATTTAGAGGATACAATGTCTTAAATTTTATCCCTCCATCTTACATTCATGTCTGTGTTCTTGGTAATATTGATTGAATTCTTTTCATCAGATTTTTCTAATTAATATATTGATGTAATGGCACTTGGCAACTCCCAGGAAGGTGGGACAAATCTTCATATTTACAAAGGTCTTTGCAATCTAGATTTGGAAGTAATTGGCATTAAATGACTGCAAATGTTTAAATATTCTATCTTTCTTTAATGAAATACAATTCTATTCTGAATTACCTTTCATTGTATAGTCAAACTGATTATGTAATCCTGTCACAATCTGAATAATAGGAAGAAAATCCCAGGGTGGTCATTTCATATTTAAGCATAGGAGACTTTAATCAGCTCAGCTCTTTCTGACAGCTAATGAGCATTAATATAATTTATTACATTAATCAGAGCAGAACTGTTTATTTTCCACAACACAAACCTGAGAGGAATTTAGAATTATGTTTTTCCAAGTGACTTTTTTTTGTCCAATTGGAATAATGATTTGATAAAACTCAAAGAAAAAATTAAATTGATACATATTCATTTATTCATTTACTCATTCATCTATCCAAATGGATTCATCCAGGTATTATTAATTCAATCAAATATTTATTAAGTCCCTACTGTGTGTAGAAGACTGGACAATGAATAAGATATAAAATTTAGTTAAAGCATGATATCTCCCCTCCTGGGACTACAGTCTAGAAAAGGGACAGGATGGAGGGGCTTCCAAAGGAGAGACTCTCTACAATTTCTGGGTCTCACAAAGCACTCTCATAGAATCTATATGTATTGTTTTTCTAACACTCCAAGAAAAAGTGGGCACAAAGTCCTTCTGCTTGCTATAGAGACTGACTCGGAGCAACTGATTGATTCTGTTCTTCCCTAAATCCTGTTCATCTGAGGAAGAGGTTCAAGCAAAGGGGAGAATCAGGAAGAGAATCTGTGAAAAAGTGAAAGGGGAAATAAAGTTCTAATTTTTTAAATTAAAAACTTAACAATTGTCAATAAAAACAAAGAACCAAAGACATATACAAGATAGGGAGAAAAATCTACATAAAATTTTTAGTATTCAACAAAGAAAAACCAAGTAAACTAACAAAGAACAAAGCAATGATTTTGTTCTATATACTCTTCTAGGTCTGGTAGAAATTCTTCTACTACTTTTCCTTCCTCCCTTCTTCCCACCCTCCTTTCCACCTTCTTCTCTCTTTCCCTCCCTCCCTCCCTTTTCTCTCCCTTCCTTCCTTCCTTCTTTCCTTTCTTCCTTTTTTTCCTTTATAATGTGAAATTCTTTTGAATAGAGATTATTTCATTCTCTGTATAGTACCTCTAATACTTAGCTCATGGCCAATATTGATTAGTTCTTTCCCTCATCATATAGCTGTAGTTAGAATATAGGTTATCCTTGTTCTAACGATTTTTTTGCATCACTTTGTAAGGTTTTTCCATATGTCCCTATATGATTCATATTTGTCAGTTTCATGGCACCATGAAATATTACACAATATTATACAACATTAACATATCGTAATTTATTTAGCCTTCCTTTGCTCAATGGACTTTTAGGTTTAGATTTCCAAATTCTTTTTTGCTATTGATAACACAGCATTTATAAACATTTTTCT
This sequence comes from Myrmecobius fasciatus, assembly GCA_023553655.1. Taxonomy (NCBI): domain Eukaryota; kingdom Metazoa; phylum Chordata; class Mammalia; order Dasyuromorphia; family Myrmecobiidae; genus Myrmecobius; species Myrmecobius fasciatus. The sequence goes on along the minus strand of JAJPUD010002031.1, from coordinate 107,381 downwards.
ATACATAAGTCCTTTTTCCCATTGTAGTTACAATTCTAGCAGTGAAACCACAGGTTCTAAAGGTATTTCAGCTTTGTGTCCATTCTTGAATAACTTCATGTTAATATAAAAAATGTAATATATCAGTTTGCAATCTAACAAAAATGTTTTAGTGCCCATTTCCCCACAGCCCTGTCAACATTAGATTTTATTATTCTCGTAACTTTTATCATCTCAGTCTGTGTAAGGTACTATCTTAAGGATGTCTTGATTTGTTTGTATTTCTCTGAATATTAGGGAATTTGAGGGTTTTTTCTTTCAGTTATTAACAATTTGTATTTGGTCTTCTACTTTTTTTTTTCAAACAGCATTTTACAGTAGCAACTGATAGCTTGACTAAGAGTAACAAGCATGGATTTGAGCTAATAGTATTTTCCCTAAAAGCCCCTTCCATCATCACAAGTGCTTGGGGCAATACACCCATTCACACTCCCAAACTGTTTCATTTAATTGACTTTTGTCATTAACATAATTTTTTTAAAAAATATGGAAGGGAACTTTGAAGGTATATAGTTGAGGCCTTCCATTTTACAGATGAGGAAATTGAAACCCAGGGATAAAATAGTAAGTACAAAGTAACACATCTAATTAGAAGCTTTCCAGAGAGCATATAGTTAGTCCTCAGTAGGAGGCATCTAACCCAGACTTCCCTAGTAGTTTGTGGTTATTTAATGCGACATATATCTAAGAAGGGAAGGGAAGGAATAAGTATTCATTAAACACCTATAATGTGCCATATGGAAGAAAGGAAGGAAGAAGGAAAGAAGGAAGGAAGGAAGGAAGGAAGGAAGGAAGGAAGGAAG
>JAJPUD010002031.1:65606-103053 GCA_023553655.1 Myrmecobius fasciatus | reverse complement strand
AGAAAGAAAGAAAGAAAGAAAGAAAGAAAGAAAGAAAGAAAGAAAGAGGAGGAAAAGGGAGAAGGAGAAAGATGGGGGAAGGAAGAAAGGCAGTTTCAAATTTCAAAGAATTAGAACTGGAAAAGATTTTTAAAATACTTCTAATTCAAAATTCTCATTTTATAGTGGAGGAAACAATTTTTCAAGGAACTAACATGAGTTGCCTACATTGTTGTGATCCCTCCATTAGATTGTGAGTTCCTTGTCTTTTGCCTTTTGGAACTTTAACATTTAGCACAGTCCTTGGCACAGAGTAGATGCTGAATAAATGTTTATTGTCTGATTTACTGACTGAAATTTGACATTCCAAACTTAGGGACTTCTTTTTCATCAATTCCTCTCAGTCATTTTCACAACTCTTATACCTTCCAGGTATGTATTACAGCCAGCTCATAGACTAGGCAAAAGTCATCCAGTACAAATCTAAGCTTAATTTATCGTTTTATTGATTTCTGGGCTTAACAAAGTAACAGAAAAATATTAATAGATATCAAATTTTAAAGTATGTCTTTCTATACAGAAAAGCTGGTTGTTAAATATTTACCAACACATTCTTGAATCTTTAGCCATAAGCAGGATCTTTTTTCCAGGCAAGAATAATGAAGGAAGGAAGTTTAAATAAAGGAAGAGAAGATAGGAGGTTTTCCTGAGAAGCTGAAAGAAAAATAGGCTGTATTTTGAAGGAAAGGTTACCTGATAATAAGAGGGAAATGTGGTATTCACAATCCTTTTAAGGGTTAGTAAGAGGGTTGGCTGGAAAAAGATGTTCAGTGGTACTCCCCCCTCCCCCTCGAGAAGTACATTAGGCTATAATTCTGTCCAGGAATGAATTTGGTGGGTGGGGAAATGGAGGAATGGGGAGGAAGGTGGGGAAGGAGTCTCAGACTAAGAGAAGGTGTTGTATTATGGGACTAGTCATCTGAATGTAGAAGTCTACTTTAGGATGTTTGAAGCTCAGGGAATACCTGAACCTCTTAATCCTTAGAAGAAACTCAGCACCATAACACCCTGTAATCAGTCAGGAACAGCATGTGGCAAAGTAACAATTCCAGAGAACAAAAACTTTCAGAATCATCAATTCAATTTGCCATCTGTACATAATTGCCCAGATATCCAGGAAAAGTTTTGCTGAATTCTCTTCTGCTGTAGAATATGCAACACATAACAACAGGATGGAAGATAATGATTAAAAAGAATTAAGTTACTTAGACCTATATTGTATAGGAGATAAAAAATTATGCTTAAAGAGGGATGTATTGTGCATAATGAGCCCCACTCCCCAGGGAATAATTAGGGATTTCGCCAGTTTTTTGCTGGTGCTATTTCAGCTTGCTTGCCAGAGGATTTTGATAAAAGGTTTGTTGTTTTGGTTGCAAAATTTTGTTGAAGGTAGATACTTTTCTGAGAGAAGTTCATGTAGGGACAAATGAAGTCCAATGTTTAGCAACTATTTTTTGGTATTCCTGCTTTGTAACTATACCTGGGGATTTTTGACAGGTTTATTTTTCAGAAGTCTATTTAAAAATATTTAAAATTTTAAGAAGTGTTTTTTCTCTGCCTGGAAAAAATGCATTTATGTTTTTAGTGCTGAAGAAAGGATTTGGAACTAAGAAAAGCTGTTTTAAGTTTCATTTCCCAAATATATACATCCCATAGGCAGACAAGGTTTTTTTTTTAATCCATAAGCAGCTAGACAGGGGTGGGAGCCGTGTAACAGCCGGTGAGGTGGTCCTTTTGATAAAATCCATAACACAATAGAATTTTATAAGTTTTAGAAGTACCTCAAGGTTCAATTATTCCAAGCCCTTTCCAAAGCATGAAGTTCATTTATGACATCCAGGTCATTTAGCCTCTGTTTGAAGACCTCTAGTGACAGGAAATGAGCTATTACTACAACACGAATCCCTAACTGTTTGCTTGTTTTGGGTTTTTTTTTTTTGTATCATTTACCCAATTGACAGATTGAGATCCCCACTAGTATAGTTTGGCTGTCTATTTCTTCTTGCATCTCTCTTAATTTCTCCCTTAGGAATTTGGATGCTATTGCACTTGGTGAGTATATATTTAGTATTGATATTGCTACATTATCTATGGTACCCTTTAATAAAATATAGTTTCCTTCCTTATCTCTTTTGATTAGATCTATCTTGGCTTTTACTTGATCTGAGATAAGGATTGCTACCCCTGCTTATTTTGTTCACCTGAAGCATAATAGGTTCTGCTCCAGCCTTTTACCTTCATCCTATATGTGTCACTATGTTTTAGATGTGTTTCTTGTAGACAATATATTGTGGGATTCTGGTTTTTAATCCAGTCTGATATCTGCTTCTGCTTTATGGGAGAGTTCATCCCATTCACATTCACAGTTAGAATAACTAATTCTTTATTTCCTGCCATCTTATTTACCCAAGTTATGTTTTCCCCTTTCCTTTCCCCTTTCTCCCTTCCCCCCTCCTCAGTACTTTGCTTTTGATGACCCCCTCCCCCAAACAATACTCCACCCTTTAGATCCCCTCCCCCTGTTTTTACTCCTTTCCCCTGATTCTTCTATTTTTCCTTCTATTAGTTTATCCCTTTCTTTTCCTCCTTTCCCTCCCACTTCCCTCTAGCAACAGACAAGTTTCTATGTGAAATCAAGTGTCTGATACACACTTTTAGAGCCCAAACTGATGAGAGTAAGATTTACACAATGCTCATCTCCCTCCCCTCTTTCTCTCAATTATATTAGGTTTTTTTGCCTCTTCAAGAGATTTTACCTTGTTTTTACCTCCTTTTTTATATCTTATTTTACCACTTTTTCCCTCTTTTCCACTGTATGACAACCTTTCTCCCTCTAGTTTTCTTTTTCATATTATCAAAGTAATATCTAGTTAATTATACCCCCAAACTTTAAGTATCCCCATAGTAGAAATAAAGTTCTCAAGAGTCCTTTCCTTTTTACCTTTTTATGCTTCTCTTGAGTTCTGTGTTTGGAGGTCAAATTTTTTGTTCAGATCTGGTCTTTTCATTAGAAATTGGTGAAATTCACCTATATCATTAAATGACCATCTTCTTCCCTGGAGGATAATGCTCATTCTAGCTGGATAGGTTATTCTTGGCTGTAATCCAAGTTTCTTTGCCTTTCAGAATATCTGGTTCCAGGCCCTTAGATCCTTCAATGTGGAGGCTGACAGATCATGTGTGATTCTAATTATTGATCCTCGGTATTTGAATTGTTTCTTTCTAGCTGCTAGCAGAATCTTTTCCTTGGTGCGATAGTCCTGAAATTTAGCCACGATATTCCTTGGGGTTTTAATTTTGGGATCTCTTTCAGGAGGTGATCGGTGAATTCTTTCAATGGTGATTTTGCCTTCTGATTCTACAATCTCAGGGCAGTTTTCTTTCAGGATTTCCTGGAAGATAGTGTTTAGATTCTTTTTTTCATCATGGCTTTCAGGAAGTCCAATAATCCTTAGATTTTCTCTCCTAGATCTATTTTCCAAGTCAGTTGTTTTTCCTGGGAGATATTTCATATTTTCTTCCAATTTTTCATTTTTTTTTGTTTTTGTTTGACTGATTCTTGAAGTCTTATTGAGTCATTCACTTGCATTTGTTCAATTCTTATTTTTAAAGTGTTGTTTTCTTCAGTTACCTTTTTAAGCTCCTTTTGTAACTGGCCAATTGAATTTTTTGTTCATTGCACTCTTTTTCCACTTCACTAATTTTATTTTTCAATAAATTGGTGTCTTTTTCATCTCTTTTGCATGGCATCATATCCTTCTTGCACTGATTTCAATTTATTTTCCCATTTATCCTCCAGATCTCTTATGAGGTTCTTTATGCAATCTTCCAGAAAGGCCTTTTGAAAAGGGGGCCAGTGATGGTCCTTAATAACTTCCTTTGGAGTTTTGTCTAAAGGAACCTCAGGATCTGGGGTCATCACTTCTTTCTCTTGATAAAAGCTGTCTATGGTGAGAGCTCTCTTTTGCTTCTTCATTTTCTTTTAGACAGCATGGATGTCTCTTTAAGCCTCAGAAAAAATCTTTGCCCTGGGGCAATTCGGCGAATTAATTTAAGGTGCTGGGCTGGTGGGGGCTAGGACTAAATCGGGATTACTCCTTAAACAAGGCAAGTCTGCCAGAACACCTGTCCACAATCAGGGCAGAGTGTCCCGAGTGCCTCAGATAAACTCCAGGTGTTTGGAGTTTGGAGTGTGGAGTTTCTGCCACATTGAGCTAAGCTGAGTCCCACCCTCACTTCCGGCCTACCCCCGAGTCCACAGTTTATCCCTCTGTCTGAGTTAGACAAACCTGATATGAAGTTCTTCAGAAAGCAGTGTCCAAATATTTCTGGATTAGTTGACTTGAAGATCAGTTCAGATTATTATTGTTGATTTGAGAGAAGATGGGAGGAAGACACAGAGAGTCACGTTTTCACTCTGCCATCTTGGCTCCACCCCAATTGACAGATTATTGAAACTATCTAAATCTCTTTAAAATAATTATTTGAAATGCAAAAAAACCAAATACAGGATTACAAAGGAAACAAATCAATATTGAAATAAAAATGCATTTTTCCCATCCAAATTCAGTCCCTGAAAACTATCTACAAACTCCATGTATAATAGAAAACCTGATCTAGAGGTAGCTCACTCAGCTTTAAGGCAATTCTAACATTTAAACCATGTATCCTTATATTGAATGGTCATTTATTTCCTTAATAGGCAGCTAGGTGGCACAGTGAATAGAGTGCTGGGCCTGGAGTCAGGAAAAGTTGAGTTCAAATCAGATTTTTGACACTTACTAGCCATGTTACTCTGGGCAAATACCTTAACCCTCAGTTTGCCTCAGTTTCTTCATCTGTAAAATGAGCTGGAGAAAGAAATGGCAAATCACTCCAATATCTCTACCAAGAAAACCTCAAATGGGATCCTGAAGAATTGGACACCACTCAATAACAACTACCTTCCACCTATCAGTCCTACTTCTGACTTCTAGGGTAATCAGAACTAACCTAATCTCTCTTTCCTGTGGCAATACTAGACATACCTAAAGACACTTATTCTCTCAATGTTTTATCTTCAAAATAAACATTCATGGTTATTTGAACTATCATGTCTTTGAGTTGATAGCTTTAAAAGTGAAAGGATACAGGAAATACTGGAAAGATTCTGAAATATCTCTACTAATACAAATCAGTCTATAGGACTTTGTAAATTAGTCCTAGCAAGGTTTTTGTTTTGCTTTGTTTTGTTTTGTAGGAGGTAGCTAGGTTGCACAATGGAGAGAACACTGGACCTAGAGTCAGGAAACCTATCTTCCTGTGTTCAAATATGGCCTTAGACATTTACTAACTGTCTGATTCTGGACAAGTGACTTAATCTTTGCCTCAGTTTCCTTATCTATAAAATGAGCTAGACAAATGGCAAACTACTCCAGTATCTCTGCCAAAAAAAAATAGGATCACAAAGAGTTGGGTGCAATCTAAACAACTCAAGAACAAAAACAAATTATTTGGAAGTTAAATAAATTTCTTAGGGTCATGACCCAGCTAGAAAATGTCAGAAATAGAATTTGAAACTACGTCAGAGTTGTTTATAATGGGGGAGAAAAAGGAAGCAAGAATCAGTCCCCACTTGGACAAATCTAAAGTCGGAACAAATAATTACAAGGGTTTTACTGATCTATAACACAAATGGGTAAAGTTCTATACATGGAACAAAATGCATACATTTTAATTGTGTGCAAGAACATGGTCAGTGTTACCAGTAGCAATTTCTTTTTTTTTAATTAAAAGCTTTTTATTTACAAAACATATGGGTGATTTTTCTACATTGACCTTTGCAAAACTTTTTTTTGTTCCAAGCTTTTCCCCTCCTTCCCCCCACCCCCACCCCTAGATGACAGGTAATATAATACATGCTAAATATGATAAATTATATGACAAATCCAATATATGTATACATATCTATACTGTTATCTTACTGCACAAGAAACATCAGATCTAGAAAGAGAAAAGAAAAAAAAAAAACAACCTAAGAAGGAAAACAAAATGCATGGAAATATTCACAGAAAGTGTTAAAATGCTGTGTTGTAGTTCACACTCAGTTCCCTCAGGCTTCTCTCTGGATGTATATGACTATCTTCATCACTGAACAATAGGAATTGGCTTGAATCACATCATTGTTGAAGAGAACCATGTCCATCAGAATTGATCATCATATAGACTTGTTGCTGTGTATAATGTTCTCCTGGTTCTGAGTAGCAATTTCTTTAAGAAGAAAACAGAGGTAAATGCAACCCTCAAATCTTTCTTACTACTCTAGTAGCAGGGAAATTAAATCGTAACAATTCTCTAGTCAATTGATTTTAAAAGAAAAAAAAAAGATCTATGCTTCCTGTTAAAAGGTTTATATTAACAAAGTCCTGAAAAAGGAAATTAATATTTTGGACCCCTTAGCTGGAGAGGATATTATACTAATATTGAACATTGTTTTATGCAGATCCTCAATATTCCCTTTATCCATGGAGCTCCAAAGTTATCAACAGTATCTTTATCATTTCACTTTTTTGATGGAACAAAGCCGTAAAACATATACAGGCATAGATGCTGAAATGCTGCACCTGCAAAATTTATGCTACTGACTTCATTTGTGAGAATGAACATGCTCTTGTGGAAGATGTAAATAAAATATTTTCCTTATGGCAAGAGTAATTTCTGTATTTACATGTAATACTGGGTATCTGCATTATGAAAAAAAATGAAAGCTCTGGATTGTTAAATTCCAGCTTCAAATTATATTGATGCATTCATTTCTGAATTACCCTTATTATGAATGATTTTCATTGACCTACCTGCAGGTTGGAAGCATAGGGGGAAACAATCCCTGTCTCAGACATCAGCAGATGTCTGGCTTCAGGCCCGGTTATGCTTTAAAACAGCAAGGCTATACATCCCAGCTCCCACCTGCAGTACTGATCACAGAACAGTTAGAAATGATCCCATGGAGAAGACAATGAAACCTCTGTAATGAGCCTTTTCTCGCCTCAATAGTCTGTTTCTTTGTTGGACTGATCTATCCATGCTCTGATTCTCATCTAGGTATTTTAATCTATATGGAGCAGGTGGCTTTTATTTTAGCTCTATATTATGCCTGCCATCCAATCATGGCTGTCTACTTTGGCATGGTGCTTTGGTGATGATATTCGAATGATGCAAAACAGAATATAGCATGCAAAGTACTTATGTTACAGATGTTCCAAAGGGAAACAAAGCCAGGGATGGGATACTTGAGAGTAAAGGGTCTTAATTTAGGGTCTAGCGAATTTGCATTTTTAATATTGTTAATTACATTTCAATAGAATTAGTTTCCTTTGTAATTGTATATATTTCATTTATTTAAAAAACATTATTCTGAAAAACTGTCCATAGGTTTCACTAGACAGTCAATATGGCACATGACCCAAAACTGTTAAGACCTCCTGTTCTAAAGAGTTTATTTTCATCACATTTATCTATCATTTCTATTACACTTTCTCCATCTCAAAAAAAAAAGGTTTATATCACTTTTGAAAATCAATTCATATGTGCAAAGGGTTATCAAACTATGCATACCCTTTGATGCAGAAGTGTTTCTACTGGGCTTATATTCCAAAAAAGATCTTAAAGGAGGGAAAGGGACTCACGTATGCAAAAATATTTGTTGCAGCCCTTTTTGTAGTGGCTAGAAACTGGAAACTGAGTAGATGCCCATCAATTGAAGAATGGCTGAATAAATTATATTTGAATATATGAATGTCATGGAATATTATTGTTCTGTAAGAAACAATCAGAAGGATGATTTCAAAGAGACTGGAGAGACTTACATGAATTGATGCTAAGTGAAATGAGCAGAATCAGGAAATCATTGTACATGACAACAAGATTATATGATGATCAATTCTGATGGATGTGGCTCTTTTCAACAATGAGATGATTAGAGCCATCTACACTCAGAGAGAGAACCATGGAAACTGAGGATGGATTGCAACATAGCATTTTCACTCATTTTGTTTTGGTTTACTTTTTATTTTCTTTCTCATTTTTTTTTTACTTTTTGATCTGATTTTTCTTGTGCAAGACAATAATTGTATAAATATGTTTGCCTATATTGGATTTAACATATATTTTACCATGTTTAACATGTACTAGGATTACATGCCATCTAGGAGAGGGAGTAGGGAGAAGGGGGAAATTGGAAGACAAGATTTTTCATGGGTCAATGTTGAAAAAATTATCCTTGCATGTTTTGAAAATAAAAAAAAACTTCAATTAAAAAAAAGGGGGGGAGAGAAAATCAGTTCAGCATCAACCCATTTCCAAAGGGGTCACTCTAACCCAGTATGTCTATAATAACCATACTTTTTGAGAAGGGCAGGGTATATGAACAGAGGCTAGAACAATTCTGTAAGCTTTTTGAGTGCAAGAAGTTTCCTATTTGTCTCTCTATCATCAACACTAATATAACATCAACATCACAATATTATGTGTCTTACACATAATAAATACTTTAAAAATGCTTATTGGTTGATAAATGGGTTGATGGAAGCTCATTGTAGGATGGGTCAAGTAATTTCATGATAGTTCACTTTGGCCCATCAAGATTGTTCTATTTATGATCCTATAATACTGTCAAAATAAAATATGTTTCCTAAGATTGTGTTTTAAAATTCTAGATTCAATCACACAAACATTCAAACAAGATTTTAAAAAAACTTGTTCAGGAAAGTCAATGCCATTGTTTTGTTTTATTTAAAGCATATATTTACATTCTAAAACTTCCTAATTGTGTCATTTTACAAATGAGGAAACTGAGGCACAGAGAGTTTAAGTGACTTACCTAGGGTCACAAAGATAGTAAAAGTTTGAGCCTGGATTGGAACTCAGATTTTTCTGACTCCAGTTCCAGTGATCCATTCAGTGATTGTTTTAAACTCCAGAAAAGAAGGAATCACTGCTAGGTCCAAGAGGCTGGGAAAATCCAATGATTTTTTTTTCTCCCTTTGCTCTGGGGTCACATAGATTGTCTAAAGTGAGTTCACTCCTAAGGAGGCCTGGCCTCTACAAGAGGGATTTTTTTTCCTTTTCTCATACTCTTTGGATCATTACTACTCTTATTGGTGAAAATTTTTACAAGCTTTAAAGGCTGGTTTATATCTCAAAGCTTTCCAGACATAGTTATTGTGGTTGAGTTGTTTCAGTCATGTCTGCCTGTCTGTGATGGCATTTTAGGGTTTTCTCAGCAAAGATGTTGGAGTGGTCTTTTCTTTCCTTTTCCTTTCCTTCTCCAGCTCATTTTATAGATGAAGAAACTGAGTTAACCAGGATTAAGTGACTTGCCCAGGGTGGCATAGCTAACAAGTGTCTGAGGTGGGCTTTGAACCCATGAAGATTGGGTTCAAGATTACTCTTCCTGATTCCAAGCTCAGTGCTCTATCCATTGGGCCAGCTACCTGTCTAGAATATGAGAAAAGAATGATATACTGGTCAGAATCACTCTATGGAAGGTTTTAAATACCAAACTGAATTGTTCATAATTTTGCCTCAAGGAAATAAGGAGCCACTGAAGAGTTTTGAGCAAGTGAATGTCACAATCGGATCTTTATCTTAGGAATTTTAATTTCTTGACTAGGTGGAGGATAGAACATTTTTGAAACAACTGCTGAGCCTACTACATCACAATGATGGCAAGGAAGTTCATGTCTATCAGGACCCTATCTTTCAGGGTGCTTAATCCAGTCCTTACTAAGATCTCATGAGATCTGAAGGATTCCATTCCAAAGGGAAAATCAATGGCTCTCTAATCCAAAAGTATGTTGGAAAACTGACCAAGAAACCAAGAAGCATTTGACCCTTGAATGGAAAAAAAAATCAGGTGGGAATAAGTTATGCTACATCAAGTTGCTAAAGAGGCAGCTGTTGGACTTGAAGTACTGTAGCCTTACTGTGGCTTGGGTGTGTCTAAGGAAACAAGAGCTATTGAAAAAGGCTGTAGTTTGTCCACAGCACGTGAAGAATAAAATTCTTTCCACCTTCACTTGACATACTGGCTTAACAGCACACTGCCTGACACATCTATCAGCGGTTCTCCTGCCCTCACAAATCCATATGCTCACAGGCTCTTGTTCAGCACTTGGTTCAATTCTGGCAGCAATGACTGGAACTTTTGATTCTTTTTAGGGCTGTATGAACAAAGCTCATGCTGGAAAATGCTTCTTACTGATATGCACCATTGGGGCACATAATATGGTGGCTTCTGTTGGGGAAGCTGCTCATCAGAGTTGATAGATGTGTAGCAAATATTCAGGGTGGACACTTTTCTGTGGTACATGTTCTACATTCTGTTTGGTACCATGTTCTAAATGGTACTATGTTCTAAGCACACAGAAATTTTTTCATTGCCTTTTTGCTTCATTATTTCATTAGCAAATAATGATATGTATATCTAGGCATATATACTATATATGTATATGTATAAATATATTTGTGCATAAACATACATACATACATATATATTATAATTTATATATTTTTCATCCATCATAAATATATAAAATTATATTTTTTTTTCTTTTCATCAATATTCTTCCAATAATACAGATCACCATTTGTCCACCTCTTCCCATTCCAAGTAAACCTCTAGTCCATGTTCTCCTGACAAAACCAAAATTCTGGTTCCCTTCTTCAGTTTCTCTCAAAATATTGAGAATTTGTTTATTCCCAATTATCAACAAATCAGCAGCAAATCTTCTTAGTGGATTATATTGTTCTTGATTGCAACCTTGACTTCCCTTCTCTTACTTGACTCTTTATCTATAATAAAGCATAGTCTGCTCAAACCCATCAGGCACCTCTCCAATGTACTTTGAGTACTTTTTGATTTTAATCATTCAGAGACTGAAGGATTTGGAGGCATACCTTGCCAGGTGTTTTTAAATGGGCCTCATCAACTGGGAATGACTAAGTCAAATACTACTATAGGTACAATGATGTACTAAGAAATGATGACTAAGAAGATTTCAGAGAATTATGAAAAAGCTTATATAAACTGATGCAAAGTTATGTAAGCAAAACCAGGAGGGAAAAAAGATGAATATGCATCAATACTAAAAATGTAAATGAAAAGAATAAAAATAATAAACAAAAAATAAAATTACATATTGTATAATGATAATGACCAGCTTAGCCTTAAAAAGAAAAAGATGAGAAAATATACATCTTTTTAGAGATGCAGGATTCCAAGTGCAGAGCATTACCTATGTTGTCAGTTTCATTTAATGTTTTGCTTTCGCTAAATAATTTTCTCTCTTTTTTTTATTCTTTGCTATAAAAGATGGCTCCCTGAAGAGGGATTTGTATAGGGAAAAAACTACTAAACTATAAAATATTTTAATTGTATTTATTTAATTTATAATAATAAATGAATAATTATAAATGAATAATTTAATATATATAAAAACATCCATATTCATGTATAACACTTTTTTAACAACCCAAGAAAAGACTCTACACATAGGCATTATGACATGCTCTGCAGCCAAAGGTAGAAAAACTTTATACCATCAGTTAAAATAAGACCAGAAATTTATTGTTACTCAAATTGTGACCTTCTTACTGCAAAATTTAGACAAACTGAAGAAAGTGGTGAAAACCATCAGACAGGGAGAAAAAGGAAGGAAACAAGCATTTCTCAAATGTCTAGTAGTTTCAAGCACTTATGTGAAGCATTTTACAAACATTATCTCATTAATCCTTGGAGACAGGTGGTATTATGACCCCCATTTTGCAGCTAAAAAAAAAACCAAGGGAGAAAGAGATCAAAAGGTTTGCTCACAGAACTAACAAGTGTGTGAGGACAAATTTGAATTCAGATCTTCCTGATTCATCTCAGTATGAAATCCAATGCACCAGTGGCTTTTTGTTTTAGAAACACCCCAAACTTCTATACTTTCATGACTTCATTTGTTGCAGATTGATGACTGGTCATGTCTTCCTATTTTATGGACTTCTTGTCCAAATCTCCTCATAAATCTTTGAACTAAAGACTTGTAACTAAAACTCTTGAAATTATTTGACCATAGTGAGTGAAATAGAGCAATCTGCACCATGACATAAGGAATTCTCTGACAAATTTTGTTGTCTTCTTTCTCTCTTATATCTCTTCACTCCAACCTCCAACATTTCTAGTATCATTGGACATTAGTTTTTGCAATTCACTGACCTTGCTGTCCTTTACATCCAACATCTCTCCTCTCACTACTTTTAGACTGGCCATTTTTCATACCAAGAGAAGTCAACCTATCACTGGCAATGAAATGTTTCCATGTTCCTCCACCTGTTTAATGCCCTATCCACTCTCTACTACAGTATATTTAACTACTTTGTATATATTTGTATTGTTCATTTTATGTTGTGTATATTTATACATATTTTTTCTTCCCATTAAATTGAAAGCTTCTTGTGAATAGGGATTGTTTCATTCTCTCTACTCTCCATATCTCCAGTTGCCCTGATCTATATCTTGTCACTGGATCCAATGGCCCCAGAAGAGAAAGTAAGGTTGGTGACTTTACACAGCTTACCCTGACTTAAAGCAATTCACTTGCACATCATAGCATCATCTCCCTGATGTCTCAGTCCTCTTTGAGAACAAAGGATAAACAAGAATAACAATTTATACATCTTCTTCTCTCTAATAACATAGTCACTGCCCTAGTTGAGGCATTTATGTAGGCAAGGGCTGAAACCACCAATTTTAAAGATCCAATTGTTAAATTTCCAATGTAAGTATCCTTTGCCTCAGAAATTAACAGATTACAGATCAGGGCTTAATCAATTGTTTTGTTGATCATCTAGACTTAATATAATAGTGGAGAAAATGTTAATAAGAAGAACTAAACTTAAAAGTGGGTCATGTATCTGTGTGTGTATGTATGTGTGTATATATATATATATATATATATATATATACAAATATATGTGGATGTATATATAGGAGATCTGGTAGTTAAATATTTTATAGCACAGCATTTTTGTGATTACTGGTGTTGTTCAGTCATTTTCCAGTCATCTCTGATTCTTTGTGAGACTATTTAGGGTTTTCTTGGCAGAGATACTAGAGTGATTTGCCATTTCCTTCTCCAACTCATTTTACAGATGAGGGAACTGGGGCAAACAGGGTTAAATGACTTACTCAGAGTCACACAGTTAGTGAGTGTCTGGGGCCAGATTTGAACTTAGCAAGATAAGTCATCCTGACTCCAAGACTGGCAATCTATCATTGTGCCGCCTAGCTGCCCAGTAAACCATTAAGTTCTCATGAATTCTCACCTGATCTTTTGCACCAGCTTTCTAACTGCTCTTAACACTTCAGATATCTTCCTACTTCAAGGCAGATGTTCGTTGTGCAACTGATATTTGGAGGGTAGAGAATCAAGTCTTGAATATTTTGCCTAGGTTCTTCCTTTCCTTAAGGAACAGCAATCAAGAAGTTAGCTTGAATCTACAAATTTCATCCCCTAGACTAATACTATATAAGGGATGAAAAATATAATTCTATTCCAAAACATCCTCTCTCTGAGGAGAACATAGTGGTCAGTCTCTGGTATCAACCTTATGCTTCACTGATTTTCTTGTAAATCTGATCATATTACTCCTTCCTACTCAACAAACTCCAGTGGCTGATACCTCCAAGATTAACTATAAACTCCTCTGTTTGGCTCTTCTTCATGTCACACCTTCCAACCTATCCAGTCTTTTTATACTTTAATCATCTTCATTTTTTTCTATAATGAAGTCACACTGACCTACTTTCAGTTACTCAAACACAACAATCCATGCCCAGTCTATGTGTCTCTCTCTGTCTTTTCTGTTCCCCACATTTTCTGAGTCCCTTGTCTCTACCTCTTAAGCTTCTTTCAAGTTGGTTTAAATTCCACCTTATACACAGGGCTTTCCAGCTCCATCCAGCTGTTAGCACCTTCCCCTTTCAGATTCCCTCTTAACTACTCTGTATATGTCATTTGCCTTTCTTTTTATCTGCAGTACTTAGCTTAGAGCCTGGCATAGACATATTCCAAATAAAGGCACATAGTTTATAAAGTAAAGGGAAACAACTTTTAAGGACTGAAGGACTTCTTTGATCAAAACAATGACCAATCAGGATTCCAGAAGATTGGTGATGAATCATGCTTTCCAACACTTGTCAGAGAAGTAATGGACCAGAACTTGAAAGATGAGACACATCCTCAGACATGGACAGTGTATTTTGTTTTTTTTTGTTTGTTTCTTTTTAGTGTTGTAAAGGGTATCATGTATATAGCTCACAGGGAGGAAAGAATAAACATCTCTAGAACCTCCTTCCCACTATCATCACCTTTCTCCAAGGGAGACTGATTCTTTCCAGAAAGTAAAGCAAAAGGTTGATCTCAGAGGCTGACCACTCTGTTCTCCTCAAGGAGAGGATGTTTTGGACAAGAATTATATGTTTCATCGCTTATATCTAGGGCGTGAAATTTGTAGGTTCAAGCTAACTTTCTGATAGCTGTTCCTTAATAGAATACCCAGAATTACATAGTTAGGAAGCATCTAAGGCAGAATTGGAGCTCAGATTCACTCCAAATCTAGGACTCTATTCATATGCCACCTAGTTATCTCTCTTACTACATGACCATCTCCTCTCCTTTTCCAGTCACCTATTTTTTCATGTTTATAGAAATAGAAGAGTCTCATGAATTTGGCTTAGGGGATGTGACTAGAAAGGAATTTTAAAAAGAGTTCTGAAGTCAGAAGGAAGTGACAGAGAATGGTCGGCAGTGTCTTTTAATCAAGTATGGAAAAACCTACTGAACATTTAGCTGATCCAGTGTGATATAACGAAAACTTAGGGTTAACATGTTGGAAACGTGCTTAACCAACTAGGAAATTTTTCTTTCTCATTGATCACTTTGATGTTTATCCAAGAGGTACAAATGTTGTGGAATGGTTTGCTTGCTTTATGGTATTATATACTTTGAAAATGTTTTGATCCCTTTCCTAAGTTTGGAAATTGAGTTTTTTGGGAACTAAGCCAGAACTTAGATACATAGTAATTATAGTTGCAAAACCCACAAAATTACTGCTGGTGTCATTGCCGAAACATTACAATACTCAAAAAAGAGTTGGATTATCCTACCATTCCATGGGAATCTCAATTGCACAAAATTCCATCACTTATGTATACAAAGTGAAAAATTGTAAAAAAAAAAAAAAAAAAAAAAAGGAAAGGAATGTTTTCTGGTCTAAAGAACAGATGTAAACCCAGAGTTAGCCAATCCATGAATTCTGTGAAGTAAATATCCTTCAACAACAGAGTAGAAAATTATATGATCTGAACATCAAGAGCTGGAAAATACTTTAAAGGTCATCTAGCCCAATTACTAATATAAAATGAAGGAAGGTGATAGCTAACATTTATAAGGATCTATAAGGTTTGCAAAACAATTTGCAATTAGCATCTCACTTTATCCTCACAACAACTCAAGAAATGAATAATTTTATTATCCAAAGATTACAGATGAAGTAACTGAGGTCCTGGATGCTTTGGTGCCTAGAGAAGTGAAAAAAGTGGGATAGTGATTCTGGAGTCAGAGGATCTGCTTCCAAATCCTACCTCTGACACTTACTGCTTATGTTAGCTTGTAAGTCATATGAATTCCATGTATTCATTTTTTTAAATTTGCAAAATGAGAACTAGATGATGGACTATAAGCTCTTTTTCAACTCTATGTCTCTGATCCTTTGATCCAAGGTCGTAGAATTAATAGGTAGCAGTTAGAATTCAAACTTAAGTCCTTTCATTCAACATTCAATACTTTTTTCATTTTTGACCAATCCTTAAACATTAGTTAAGCACTTACTATGTGCCAGGCATTGTGCTAAGTTCTAAAGATGCAAAAAGGACAAAAGACAGTTATCCTGCCATAAGAAACTTACAATCTAATAGAATTATTGTACAATTTCACAATTGCACAATACCATGACTTAGCAGACTTCATTTATTTGAAAAATAAAATTTATATGAAAAATGGTGAGTGATGTTAGTTTTGTTCTTCAAATAGGAATGCGTTTATTTAACAACCTCCCCTCTTTCCCCACCCCCCCAAAAAAACCAAACCACAACTGGTGTAACATTTTGTAATATCAATGTAGCACACATCACAATCTTATGTTAATCTTTTCCTTTCCTTAACATAATACATACAAAATACTGAGACATTTAGGATACACTTTAAATAGACACATTTAGACACCTGCATATATATATATGTACATATATATGTACATATTTGTATGTACATGTATATTTAATATGCTTTACATACATATATGCATATAGAGAGATAGAAATAAACCTTGTAGAGTATTGATATATATTTCTAGGCTTTCACTAATGTTATATTTGTCTCAGTGCATGCTGGATCTGGCTTATATAGCCAGATAGTCAATTATTAAATGTTCAATGTGAACATTTATGTCTCTGAAACATTGTAATTTTATATTTTTATCTCCAGTTTCTAATGCAGTGCCTGGTATTTATGAGGAAATTTTTTAAAAAATTCTTTTGCATTGCATGGAATTGGAAGCTGAGGCATAAATGCATCCTTTTAAATTGAGTGATACTTAATTTCATCAAGAAATAAGTCTGTTTTTAAGAAGCTGGAAATTCAGCATTGGTGCAGATGTCATTTGGAGGAAGCAAGAATTAGAGGGGAGGGGAAGCTTGAAAAGAACAAAGAAAGATGAAGCTGTAGGGACACGGGAAAGGGAAGCACAAGTGTAACATATGTCTCTTTCTACAGGCCCAGAGAGAATGAAGAGAGCATTCCTGCCAAAGTCAAGTCATCCGCCTGGTCTGCAGCCAGCATTCATGGTATCATCTCTGCTAAGACTGCACTTCGTACCTCATACCCTTGCCAAGTCTTGAACGTAAATACACAGGCAGTATTAATAGCCTCTGGAATTTCCGGCATGATGCTTGAATTTTGGAAAGGGATCCCCTGAACATTCCCAAATGGATTCATGGTGGGGGCAGCCTTCTTTGCAAAATGCCTCTGGAGTTCCTGTGGGTATGATCTTTACCCAAATCCCATTTGTCATCTGAAGTTGGGACAGTTGGCCCCAGGATACAAGACAGGCACAGGGACTAATCCACTGAATGTCTCTATTACATTCTGCTAGTGATGAGATTAATGAAGACAGACACTCAAAACTTATTAGTAAGAAGTTAGAACACATACCTAAAACAGCACTCTGTTGTATTAAGGAAAGGAAAGGGGAAAGGAAAAGAAAGAGGAAAGGAAAGAAAGGAAAGAGGAAAGGAAAAATGAGGAAAGGAAAAGAAAGAGGAAAGGAAAAAGGGAAGGGAAGGGAAGGGAAAAGGAAGAAAAGGAAAGGAAAGGAAAAAGAAAAGGAAAGGAAAAAAGGAAAATGAAGAAAAGGAAAGGACAAAGGAAAGGAAAGGAGAAGAGAGGTGATAGAAAAGGAAAGGAAGGGGAAAAATAAAAGAGAAGAAAGGTAAGAAAGAGAGAATGAAAGGAAGAAAAGATGGGGAAGGAGGGAGAACATAAAGGAGAAAGAAGGAAGAAAGAAAAGAGGGAGGGAATGAGAAAGGAAGAGAAAGGAGAAAAAAGAATGGAAAGAAAAAAAAGAGAAAAGAAAAGTCTCATTAAAGCTGATAGAATGAAAAAAAGATTCAGAAGATATGAGAGAAGCAATAATATATTGTGAATATCATTATTATAGTTATAGGATATGAATAGGGAAAGAAGAAGCATTAATCAGGCACCTGTGCGATATGGCAGGCACTGTGCTAAGCACTTTACAAATATTTCCTCATTTCATTCTCACCATAACTCTGAAAGGCAGGTACTATTATTATTATTATTTCCATTTTACACTTGAGAAAAATGAGGCAAAGAGAGGCTAAGAGATTGGTTCAGGAACGACAGTTAGTGAGTAAGGCTGGATTCTCTCTCAAGCCTTCCTAACTCCAGGACCAGTATTTCATCCACTATTCCCCTAGCTGCTTCTAAGAATAGGAGCTGAATTGTTGACATCTATGAATATAGATATAGACACCTTTGCTAATTTACTTAGTGAAGTAATTTAGTCTTAGAGAGTTTATATAATTTCTACAAAGTCATAAAGTCAGTATATGTCAGAGGCAGGACATGAAGCCAAATCTTCCTCCTCTCAAAGTACTAGTTTTTCTCTTTTTTTCTTCTCTCTTCTCTTCTGCTCTCTTCTCTTCTCTAGCCTTCTTGCATTTCCTTCAACTGATCTTCATATGGCATGGATTAAAGAAAGGCCCTTATCCAACCTGGTAGACCTTCAGAGATGCTCCCTATCTTGTTACTATCCATCTTAATTACTGTAACTAGAACTGAACAAGTATTTAGATATGATTTAATTAGAGTAAAATTATGAAATTTTCACTTCCTTCTCCCTAGAAGTCATCTCTCTTAATGCAGTGTTAGACCACCACAGCATTTTTTACTGCCCCAACACATTGCTAAGGCATACTTAAATTTGCAATTTACTAGCCCCCCAAAATCTTTTTTCAGATGAGCTGCTATCTAGCCACATCTTCCCCATCCTAAAATAGGAGGTTGATTTTTTTGAAGCCAAGTATAAAACTTTACATTTATCTCCATTGAATTTCATTCTATCAGCCCAATGGATTGGCTTACTGAGAACTTTTGGGTCCTGTTATCCAATGGATTAATTATCTCTTCTAGCTTTGTATCATTTTCAAATTTGACAAGCAGGTCATCTTTGCCGTTATCCCATGTCATTGATAAAAATGTTCAAAAGTGTACAGCCAAGGACATATTACTAGGGAGTAATTGAAGAAACCGTTTTCCATATTGACATCAAGCCGTTAAATCCAGACATTCTACCATTTCTGAATCTATCAAACAGTGTTAACTTCTAGTCCACAGTTTTCCATCTTCTTCCCATGATTAGCATGAGATACTTTATCAAATCTTATGATGTAGGTGCTGTTATTAGAACTATTTAACGAATGAGGAAACTAGGGCTCAGAGTGATTAAATGATATGCTCATGATCACACAGTAAATAATATATATAAGTCTTGAATCTGTCTGCAAGATTCCAAGTTCAGCACCCTGTCTATTTGTGTTATGTTACTTCTCAGAATAAAGAACAATAAAAATAATGTATTACATACAATAAAAAGATTATATAGAATTAAATGCTAAAATGTATGGGGCACAATATCAGAAAGAAGAAAACAGCATCTTATTTGAAGATAAGGAGTACTTCTACCCTCAGATTTTTCTAGTCTGACAAATTAAATTTTCAAAGATAAATTTCTGAATAGAATATAAAGCAGAGAATAGACTATTAATAAATATTTATTAATTTCCTCATAGGAGATTGGCATTCTTCTATTGTCTTGGTCAGTAGAACAAAGAAATGAGTCATGATCCCTACCCACAAACTGCTTATAATCTAATTTTGTGTTTCTTGAAACTGAAAAGCCTTAATTTACAATTGCAGCAGGAAATGTCAAAAGACTTGAGAAAAGCTGTTCTTGCACTATTCTCAACAACAAAAAAAGAAAGAAAAAAGAAGAAAAAAAAGAAATATTGCCATGTCAAATTTCACAAGCAAGATTATTCCTATGATATTTCTAACCTAATTTATCAGATGAACACATCTTTCAAGTATCTATTCATGTGTTTGGAGACTATAATTAATTTTTTTTTACATTTGGTAGCCATAGAATGTCTTCTAAAAATTAAACTGATTTAAAAAAGAAATCGGGGGTGGGAGTATCACTTTAGCATTGCTGGAATGAAATTAAAATAAGTATTTCCATCTCTTTGATAACTATTCACACTAACTATAAACTATAACAGGAAAAGCACTAGATTTGAGAATTAAAAGACCTAGCTTTTAATCCTGATTCTGTCACCTTGGGCAAGGCACAATCTTTCCAGGCTTCAGTTTCTTTCTATATAAAATGGGATTATTATATACTGAAATTGCCTCCTTGTTAGGGTGGTCTCAAGATTCAAATGAGATAGTATATTAAAAAATAAGTTATTATAAACCTCTTGTGTTCAGATAATACTCCTCTCCTTTTCTTGAAATAGAAGCCAGCAAGGCTTGCTAATTTATAGTGCCCCAAGGACATGTTCTTTCTGTGTCTGTGATGATGCTAGCTCTCCAAAGTCCTTCAGGGTTGGATCCCAGCTACTAGTGTTGGGACTCATTTACCTGCAATGAAACTGAGCTCAGTGGAAGCTTGTGTACCTACATCCACTAAGATCACTTCTATTCTTGTAAGGGTACAACTAAGGGTCAGTAGGAGACACTGAAAAATGGACAGCACTAATGGTTGTGGGTGGCTTAGTTGCCACTATTGTCTATTGTATGTTTTCCCACATTCATTTTATGTTCAGGTCGTCTTACTTGCATGAATTCTCTGATTTCTCCCTTCTTAAGCTTCTCTTTGGGCACTCTGGAGATAGTAATGGGTAGGCTGGAGTTAGGAAGAACTGAATTCACATCCAACTTCAGATACTAGCTGTGTGATTCTAGGCAAGTCACTTAACCTCTATCTGTCTCAGTTTCATTCTCTGTAAAAGGGAAATAATAATAGCACCTACCTCAAAGGATTGTTGAAAGGTTCAAATCAAATAATAATTTTAAAGGACTTAGCACAGGGTCAGGCATATAGTCAGAATTGTAGAAATGATTATTCCCAATAAAACACAGTTCAACCACTCTATTCCACTAAATTCCCCACCCTTAATACCTTACATTTATTCTGCATAAGTATATATGTACAGGTTGTACATTAAATGCAAGATTCTTGAGTACATATATTATGTTATTTTTTATTTTTGTAATCCTAGCACCTGAGACAGTGCCTGGATTATAGTAGGTACTTAATCAATGATTGTTCATTTCTTGATTGACCCAATTCTCTATAACAAACTCTCTCCAGGGTAACAATTATCTGTCAGAATGACTGTGCTATAATCCTCATCCACCATGAAAACAGCCAATAAAACCTCACTGTTGATTGGCTTTTCTATGTCCCCAAATAGCCTAAGAGAGAAAGATTTGTGGATTGATTTCCTTGTAGGATGGGAGATGATCTCAAAGGCCAACAGAATCTACCTTCCTCATTTTAAAGATGAACCTCCTACCTTTAGGTCACTCAGCATTCTGTTTAAATATGGTTGGTGTATGAAGGGCTAATATGCTGAGGCTGTTATTGACTGGGTTTCTATTTTTGAGCAAGAATTGTAAACTTAAACATCCAGTGTAATACTAGTGTTAATCCTCCTTCCACTTGGAAAAAAATCTAATGCATTACTCTGTGTGTGTATGTGTGTTCCTGTAAGATTCTTTGACAATTATCATCGTTTCCCCCCAAAAAGATGAATAATTGAATAAATTGAATTGAATGAAATAATAGAATGAATGAAAAAATGAAAAATAATAAACACAATAATTGATAGATAACATGGTCATAAACCACATCAGTCTAGCAGCAAAATGGATCTCCCCTGTCTCCTCAAATCTGTAGGACCCAGACTGGAGAATCTCCATTTCCTTGTTTTAATCTCTTAATCCGTTTAGAACCTTTTGTTTATCATTCTAATCTACCTGCTTTCATTATCCTCCCATTTCAAATCCAAGAGGAGCTCTCTCACAGAAACTGGAAAATATAATTCATATGGCAGAATGTTTTACACTGAGAGGATTATTCTGCCAATTTAATTGTTACTGTTAATAACCGGCTTCTGTTTTTTTCCATTTCTTTTTATCCCCTGGATTCACCATACACCCACCCCAATCCTACCCCACCAAAAAAAAAAAAAAATCTCCCTCTCTAATCTTTAAAGATTTTTTTAAAAATACACCTGCCCAGTAAGTCCATGAACAGCCCCATGAACATGTGGGTTCAGCAAGGCTGACGCAATAGCACAGATGGTATCAGCATCATTGAATGTGCACATGGTACTTGGAAATATGCTTTATCTTTTGTAATCTAACCTACTTAAAGGGAAACAATCCAACTGCCCCATTGACCCAGTAAGGACCTAGCGCATTGCCTGGCACATTATAAATCTTGAAAAAATGGTTGTTGAGACTGGTATAGAGGGGCAAAATGCTATTTTAGCTCCTGGATGTGAAGGCTGCTGGATCTCTTGAGCTCAGGAATTTAAAATACTGGAAAATAAATTATTCAACATTTAAACTAAATTCAGCATTACTATGATAAGCCTAATTAGAATGGAAACAGGTCTGTAAGTACCCTGAACTTCCATTCCCCAACTGATGATAGAGAAACTAAGTATTAAAAAATAAAATTCATAATTAAAATAAGTAAAATAAATAAGGGTAAAAAGAAGTGTTTTTATTGAATCAAATTGATTTATGGTATAGTAAATGGAGTGCTGGACCTGGTGTCAGGAAAATCTGAATTCAAATACTGCCTCAAACACTGGTTGCTTCAGACACTTATTAGTTATGTGACTCTAGGCAAATCATTAAACTCAGTAAGCATTTATTAAGTACCTACTGTGTACTAGGTACTATACTAAGGTTCAGGGATACAAGAATAAAAGTCATTGCCTTCAAGGAGTTCAGTTTAGTGGGGAAGACAACATATAAACAGATACATACATACAAGTTATATATAGAATAAAGAGAAAACTCAGAGATGTACCTAGATCAATTTCCTATAAGAGCAAATTAACCAACCATTGTATTAAAAAAGTATCAAAGTTGCCAAGCTATTACTTAGCATTTGGTTGGGGGGAATATAAAAACCTTATAAGAAACAGGTAGTCAAACAGTTCATATACTCCTTGAATATTTTAACAAAGGAGAAGCAGAGAATGTGGTTTTTAAAAAAATTATAATATTTGTAAACCTGAAGATAAATTAAAGTTATCATAGCATTGGGAAAAGGGGAAATTTAAGTGACTTACTTTAAAAAAAAAAACCTGAACAAGCTATAAGTGAAGTTCTAAAACAAAACAAAATTGCCAGATGGATTTACAAGTGAATTCTATCCAATATTCAAAGAATATTTTTCTGTTACCTGAATGAGGAGAGGTAAAGAGGTAAAATAAAGTTATAAACTAATCTCTCTAATGAAACTTGATATAAAAATATTTAATAAAATATTAGCAAAGAGGCCTTAACACCTTTAAAATATTATTTACTATAAACAAATTATATTTATGTATGGAATTCAGGATGGGTTTAATATTATGAAAGCAAATAATAGACTATATAAAATTGTTAATATCAATAACAAATATTAATAACACAAATGAAATGGCATGATTCTAGTAATAGATTCAGGAACAAAATAAAAGATACATTTGTGTTTTAAAAAATACTAAAAAGCCTAAAAAATAAATGACCTTTTCCTTAATATGATAAAGTTTCTATAAGAAAGAAAGAAGGAAGGAAGGAGAGAGGGAGAGAGGGAAGTAGGAAGAAAAGAGAAAAGGAGGAAAGAGAGGAGGAAAAGAAGAAGAGAAAGGAAGGAAGGAAGGAAGGAAGGAAGGAAGGAAGGAAGGAAGGAAGGAAGGAAGGAAGGAAGGAAGGAAGGAAGGAAGGAAGGAAGGAAGGAAGGAAGGAAGGAAGGAAGGAAGGGATTATACAAAAATAATTATTACATTTATTCATTATACATAAAACAAATTTTTCAACATTCATTTTTAAAAATTTTGAATTCTAGATTCTCTCCCCCACCCTGCTCTTTTCACCTCTTTGAGAAGGCAAGTAATTTGATATAGATCATACACACAAAACATATTTCCATATTAGCTGAATTACAAAAGACAGACAAATAAACAAAACACTGAGAAAGATGAAGGATGATTCAATCTGCATTCAGATTCCATCAGTTCGTTCTCTGGAAATGAATAGCATTTTCCATCATGAATCCTTCAGAATTGTCTTAGATCGTTACATTGCTAAGAAGAGCTATATCTATCAAAGTCGATCATACAATACTGCTGTTACTATGTAGAATGTTCTCCTGATTGTGCTTCCTTCGCTTTGCATTAATTCATATTCATCCTCCCAGGTTTTTTTGAGAGCATCTGCTCATGATTTTTTACAACATTATGGTATTCCATCACAATCACAAACACAACTTGCTCAACCATTCTCAAGTTGATGATCAACCCCTCAACTTCTAATTCTTTGCCACCACAAGAAGAGCTACTATAAATATTTTTGCACATACAAGTCCTTTTTATTTTTCTTTGATCTCTTTGAGATAAAGACCTCATAGTAGCATTGCTGGGTCAAAGGGTATGCACAATTTTGTAACCTTTAGGAATAGTTCCAAATTGCTCTCCAGAATGGTTTGATCAGTTTGCAAATCCACCAACAATGCAACAATGTCCCAATTTTCCCACATTCCCTCCATCATTTATTGTTTTCCTTTTCTGTCATATTGACATATTCTGACAATATGATATATATATATGTGAGGCAGAATCTCAGAAATGTTTTAAATGGTACCCCTCTAATGAATAGTGATTTAGAGCATTTTTTCACACAACTATAGATAGTTTTGATTATGTCAGTGAAAACTGCCTTTTTATATCTTCGTCTATTTATCAATTGTGGAACGACTCTTATTCTTATAAATTTGACATACAAAATAAGGCTTTTATCAGAAAAACTCACAAAAAGTTTTCCAGTTTCCTGCAATTTTTAAATATTTTTGAAAGAAGACAAAATAGTTATATGGTACTATGATAGCTCTTTAATATAATTATACCTTGATTTGACAATGACTTGCCAGGATCATAGAAGCAAGAAGTGTCAGTAGGTCTACTATAGAACTCTGCCTCTCAGAAGGAAAAGGGAATTTGAATTCTTTCAAAAATAAGTAATACTGGAGTTTGAGAAATTATTACCAATCATTTCATCAGTGGCCTTTCACCCATACAGACCGACAATTTCTGTAATTAATCTTAGAGAGTTGTGAGTCACTTTGATTAGATGACCATGGTTTCAGACTAGTATGTGATAGAACCCAACTCTTTCTGAAGTCGTAGCCAATTCTCTATTCTGCCAGGATGCTTCTCAATCAAACAATCAATAAAACTTACATTAACTATGTATGAATACAAATAATTCATTTGTTTGAATTTTGAGTTATTGCTTTAAGAAACAGCATCTGACAGACTTTATCATCTATAAGAAATCTTTCTAACACTTGAACTCTGGGCTCTTGAACAATAGTGACAAAAACATTTTGTAAATATGCCTCTTCCTGCTTTATGCCTTTCCTGATATTCACAATAGAGTTCACGGAACAAGGTTATCTCTGTTGCAATATCTTTCATAGAATATTGAATAATTTTGTTATAGGAACAGGAGACATATTAGAAAAAGAACCTTTGAGGTGATTTTCTTTTCAGTATCAATGAAATAATTCTTTGTAATGTGCAAATAGTGAACATAGTGGGATGTTGTACTTGCTACATTTTTCACTCAGTCATTAAGAAATCTTAAATATATAGGACAAGATAGTTGGAAGAGGGAAAGAGGGAAAGATGGAATATCACTTGCAAAATATCATTTGTAAAAACTTACTGCTCCCTACTAATATCTTTATCCAGGAGGCCCTCAATGTATGTGTAGATAGTTCTTATAAATGAGAAAGAAAGTCTATCCAATGTGTCTGTAGAAAGCAAATATATGAAAGGGGAATGAAAAAAAAGAGAGAGAGAGACAACAGAAAGAAAACACAACCTGTATCAACCTATAGACTTTTTTTGCCTTCTCATTAAAATGTGACTTCAAGCATTTAGGTGTTTCCAGTTACCCTTTATCCAACTGTGCTATCTGAACTTAATCCCACTTCTCTGGGAAGATATTTTGAACCAAATGTTCTCACTTTTCCAAATTAGAAAATACCCCTTTCTAAAATCTCCTTTTGGTTGCCTATCTTTTTCTAAAAGCTACTCAAAACTGGTTGACACTCAACTGAATCTTGAGAAAACAACATTGCTGGGGGCTCAAGCCAATGATGTTGTAGAATCACCCTTTTCTGGGGGTAGTCTTGGAACCTGGAGGAGGAGATGTAGTCAGACTAGTTCTGGTAGTTCAATTCTTTCTGACTCCAAAACCAGCTCTCTCTATTGACTGTCTTGTCACCAACTAAATATCAATTACATACAAAGCATTTTCTAAAGCAGAACACTAGCAATTGAGACGATCTAGATAAATTTCCTGTAGGGGATAACATTTGAGCTGAGCTTTGAAGGAACCCAGGCAATCTCTGAGGCAGAAGTGAAAAGAGAGGGCATTTTAGGCATAGGAGACAGGCTGGAAAATGCCAAAAGATAAATTATGAGTTCAAACTGAGATAGGGATTTCTGGCCAATCTAGGAATTTGTTTTGTTTATTATATTTGTTTGTAACCATTTTGTTCTTCTTTCTTCCCCAATGGGAGTGGGTGGAGAGAAAGGTTAGGTTTCCATTAATGCGGGGGGGGGGGGGGAGGAAGAAAATTTAAATTTAAAAAAGGGAAGAGGCATCTAGATGAAAGGTAGAATGCAGTAGAATTGAAATACTAAAAGGGACAATTTGTTGAGAACAGAATACAAAAAGGAGAAGAAAGTGCAGTAAACCTGCAAAGTTAGGCTAAAGTCAGATGTGAAAAGATTTGTTTTTACTAAACTCTAACTGAAATTTAGCATTTCCTTCTATTTTGATTAAAAAAAAACAACACATCATTCTGAAGTGGTTCATAGGCTTCACCAGGCTATCAGAGATCCAAGACACAAAACTACTAAAATACTCATACTTTAAATATTTAAAATTAGTTATCAAATTTCCCTCCCACAACTTTTCTCTTCTAAATAAGGTAAAGAAAATAAGTATTAACTACCTACTATATGCCATTCACTGTATCAAGAACTTTACAAATATAATCCTCTGATTCTTTCCACAACCCTGATGTAGATGTTATCATTATCTTCATTTTACAATTTTAAAAAACTGAGGCAGACTAATATTAAGTGATTTACCCAAAGCTACATAGCTAATAAGTATGGATGGAATTGAAGGCTGGACTGGACCATATAAAGTAAGATTGGATATGAATTCAGATTTTCCTAACTCCAGATTTAGTTATCTATTTATTGTACCACCCTAGGATCATCAATTTGGAAAGAATATCAGAGATCACTGAATCTAACACCATCTTTTTTTTTTCAGATGAGAGAATGTAATTTGACTTGCCAAATAGCACACAGCTATTAAGTATCTAAAGCATGATTCAAACCCAGGTTTCACTGAATCCAAGCCCAGAACTCTCCACCATATCACATTTCCTTTCAAACCAAGTAAATTTCAAGTTCAGTTCAACCAACCTTTCCAATTTCTTCAATTAATCCTTATATGGCATCTTGCAGTCCCCTTATCATCTTAATTGCCTCTAGATGCCCGCCAAAATGGGTAGAATCACAATTTCACTGTCTACCTCACAGACCAAATGAGGTTATGTAAATATGTGAAGCCCTTTGCAAACCTTTAAATGCTTTATACATATAGATGATGATCTTTTTTATTTTATTGTGAGTGTCCTTCCCAAATGTCCTTTCCTAGGCTGCATATAATATTCCAAATGATCAGGGCAGATTCCTGTGGAACTATAGTACTTTTCTGGTGGTCCCAAACAGAAAGCCACCAATACCAAATAATAAAACCACTTTTCCCTATTAAGATGCCAATTTCATCATCAGATGCTTTCTCAGAAAAGTCTTGGAACACAATAAATGTGTTGAAATCATAGCCACTGGGCTCTGCCAATGGAGGAAAAGCAGTCTGGTCCTTAGCTCACCTTATGACAGGGGTGAGCTATTTCTTATCTTGACAATCCCTGCAGGCCCATCACTGTATTCTTACAATGCATAATTACTTTCTGTGGTGAATTAAGACACTGAGGAGAGATTATATTACATATGATTCATCTTTCAGTCAGTCTTCAGAAATGTACACTTTTAATTGTTAGACATTAGTATAGACAGATGAAATTCATCCTACCTACTGACTTGCCAATGCTGTAAAAAAAATCTTCTTGGAAACACAATAAAATAATTATTATTATTGCTGTTATAATTAGTACTATTAAATATAGTACTTTATAATTTGAAAAGCATTTTAGATACATTATCCCACTGTCAGATGCTATTATTATCCTAATTTTACAGAAAGGGACTTGTCCAAGGTCACAAAGATATTCTGAGTCAGGATTTGAATTTAGTCCAATTCTAGACCAACATATAATCTAATATGTCATTGTACAACTGCCTAAATCTTTCTCTATTTTAAACTGGCCTTAGAATACCAGCTTTGTCATTAGATAATCATGTTTGTATTGAGAAGGTAACCTTGGAGAAGAGTGCCAAATCTACACATTGGTCAACTTGGGATAAATCTATGCAAAATAACTCATGTTGATACTCTGTAATGAGATTAGATATCACAAGGTTCATGGCAGCCTGGGAATGAGAAATTAAAGGTTTATTTTTTGGTAATCATTATACTCTTGACAAGATGAAGATTAGTTGGGAATAACACCCAAAAGGGGGGAGGATGAGTAGAAATCATAAGGAATCTGAAATAGAATTTAGAAACTTTCTTATTTTGAAGAAGCAGGAAACAAATGAAATTCTGCCCTTCTCCTTCACACATATACTTATCATGAGTTTTGTTGTTGTTTAGTTGTTTTTCAATTATATTCAACTTTTTATGACCCCTTCTGGGGTTTTCTTGGCAGAGACACTAGAGGGATTTGCCATTTCCTGCTCCAGCTCATCTTACATATAAAGCAACTGGAGCAAACAGTGTTAAGTGACTTGTGTAAGATCACACAGCTAGGAAGTATCTGAAGCCAGATTTGAATTTAGAAATCTAAGTCTTCCTGCACCAGGGCACAATGCTTAGCTCCCAGTCAGATATCTTTTGCAGTCATCAAGTCCTAGAAGACTTGATCTTTTAATGCTAGGAATTCCAGCCTTAGGGTGCTACTATATGGAGTCATGATTGCTTCAGATGCCCACTACCTCTAGAACTGGGCTCCAGCCATACTTTGTTGAACTTCCTGGACTTCTCATCAGACACCAAGCTATCTCATAATTCCCTTCTTAGGCTTTTCCCCCTTTTCATTTCTGAAACCAAAATCAAAACAATTCTGTCATTGCTCTTAAAAATAATTATTTTTGCCTTTGTCTCCTGAGACATCAGGATGACAGAGTAAATAGAGTTTTAATTTTAGTGTTGAAATGAGCTGAGTTCAATTCCTGCCTGAAACATTTACCAGCTATGTGATTCTAACCAAGTATTTTAAACCTCTCTGCTCCTCAGTTTCCTTGATGGCTTCTAAGGCACCTTATAACTCTCATTCTACAATAATTCTCTACACCTATCCCTTCCACTGAGAAGGCAACAAAATAAGAAAAGTGATTAGTTAAGTTCCCTGCTTCCCTTGGAAGAAATGAGAATTAATGCAATGATTGTATCTGCACAGTTCATCCACCCTTTTAATTCAGCTGGTCTTGTTTCTTAGATTATAAATCAATTAAACTAATTATTTCCAGAAACTCTTTTCTCTGGTTTTATTGGTCATTGGGTATCTCTAAAAAATAAGCTTCATTAATATTTGGATAGATAATGTCATTCCCTACCTGGGGGGTCCTGTGAAAGCTTAGAACCCTTAGAGAACATATTTATTATTGTTATATTTACCAACTGTCTTCCAAATATATTACCAATCTGAAGGGTATTTGTGTTCTCTAAATCATATTCTAGGTTATTTCCCAATGAAACATCTACCATAGTTTGGTCTCTGCTCTTTTTATAAGATAAAGCATTTCTAAAAGCCCAGCCCTGTTTTCTGTCTTCCAGCAACTATCCTGACTTTTATTACCTATCTCTGTAACATTTATCCTTTCATGGATTCATTCATTCTACAAATACTAAGTACTTACTATATGCAATGTATTGCTAGTCACTGAGAGAACTACAAAGATGAATAGGGCATGGTCTTTGACCTCAAGGAATTTACAATTTACTTGAATGTCTGGCAATAGATTACTTTCACTTAATAAATGCTTTATCTATCTGAAGTAATGTTGTGTGTGTGTGTGTGTGTGTGTGAGAGAGAGAGAGAGACAAAGAGAGAGAGAGAGAGAGAGAGAGAGAGAGAGAGAGAGAGAGAGAAAGAGAGAGACTCTTGTTAGGCAGTCTAATAAAGCCTATTGATCTATTGAGAATGAAGTTTTTAAACACAAAAAAGAAAATACAAAGGATCAAAACCATATTGAAAGATGGCTAATATATATATATATATATATATACATATATATATATATATATAAAGTTCATAGACCCTTTGATCTAGAGTAAAATCATTAAGGAACTATAAAAGTTTAAAGAAAAGAAGGCTAGATTTGAAGTCAGAGTTCCCAGGTTTGAACCCTGACTTTCCACCTTGGTAACCTTGGGCATTTAATTTCTCATTTAACCCGGCTTCAGTTTCCTCATCTATAAAATGAAGGATTAGATCACATCCAAGGAACTTTCCAACTCTGTGTTAAAGACCCTAAGTGTTCTTTATCTATTAGTACATTCTGTTGAACACTTTTTTCTTCCTAGGTTTGTCATTTTCCACTTTATTTTTCTCTCTGTCAAAAACCACAACTATTACTGCTTCGAAATGATCTTTGAACTTTGAAAATGATGCAATTTATGTGGTCATGTTCCCATATATCATATCAAGGTTTTAGCATGCATACTTCACATCCCAAACTGGAATGTCATTGAATGTGTAGGCAGAGACTTTCTCCAAGTCCAAGTTTCTTCGAGAACTATGACTAGTTCTCAAAAATTATACTACTTTCACTCAGAGTATAATGATATTTATAGAAGGATCATTGAAATAAGGACACACTAAATGATTTGCTTAGAATCTCAGAGCAAGAAGGAATTTCAGAGATCACCTAGTCCAATCAGCAGCTACATAAGCATCCCTTCTCTTGGATATCCAACAGGGACTCTGCTTGAAGACCTTCAGGAAAGGAGAAATCCATTGATTCTGAAATCCAACGGCACCAACCCCCTAACTCCAGAAGCTTTTGATGACTGTACCTCAGTCTTGGAACTCTATCCTTCCTTCTTTATTTTCCTTTAAGACTCAGCTGATTTTGTGATGGCAAAGAACTGGAAATTAAGGGGGTACTCATCAATTGGGGAATGGCTAAACAAGCCGTGGTAATATATGATAAAATATTATTGTACTAAAAGAAATGACAAGCAAGATGATTTCAGAAAAATCTGAAAAGGATTACATGAAGTGATACAAAGTAAAGTGAGATCAGGAGAATATTGTATATGGTAATAGCAATATTGTACAATGATCAAGTGTGAATAACGTAATTCTTATCAGCAATATGAAAAAATACTATTTATCTTCCAGAGAAAGGACTGCTGAAGTCTGAATGCAGATGGAAGCATATTACTTTTTATTTTGTGTTTGGGGGGTTTCTCTTTTGCAACATGATTAATAAGGAAATGTTTTGCATGATTGCACAGGTATAACCTACATCAAATTACTTAGTGTCATAGCTGTGGGTGGAATTGGAAGGATGTAGGAAAAAAAAAACTTGGAAGTTGAATTTTTTGAAATGATCATTAAAATTATTTTTACATGTAATTAGGAAAAAATAAAATATTATTTTCATATCACATTTTAAAACAATTTTTCCCCATCCAATTCAAGTCATGATTTCTTACTTATTCTTTCCCTGAAACTACTGAGATCATCTTTATAAAATCTCAGAGTACATATGAGGTTTCTCCTTATCTCTCTATAATGAATTCCTACACACAATAGTCATTTCCCACCATGTTTCCACCATTTCTAAGAGGGAGAATCATTCATTGCTAGTCAACTTCAGAATGGCATTTCTGCACCTGGTTTCTTCCTCTATCTGAAATCATGGTTCTATCCCCTTTGAGACATCACTCAATTATCTTCTCTATCTCAAGAAGCTTCAGTGTCTTCCTGCTTGCTGCTTCTTATACGTCTATAAACATACTTGTTTACTCCTATCCCCTTTCTGCAACCCCTGCATTACAACAATTTAACATTCCCAATTCTCTCTTCCCTTTCATCGCCACATGCCTTTATTTATTTATGGTTTGATCATTGCCAACTCTTAATGAGTTTGGGATTTTTGTGGAAAGATACTGGAATAGTTTGCCATTTCCTTCTCCAGTTTATTTTACAGATGAGGAAACTGAGGCAAACATGGTTAAGTGACTTGCCTAGGGTCACAGCTAGTAATTATCTGAGGCCAGATTTGAATTCAGGTTTTCCTGACTCTGAGACCAGTGTTCTGCCCATTGCTTAGTAAGCCTTTAATAAAGGAAACTGCAGGAAAATCATGTAATTATGTGAATAAAAGTGGCATTACAATTCAGTAGGGAAAAGTTAAAACAACATATTTGTAGGAAAAAAATACAAAAACCATTCTTAGTTATAATTATAGTCTAAGAAAGAAAAAAAGGGCTCAATGTAGATTAGGGAGTTTTAACCTGTTTTCTGTCATGGACTCCTTTGGCAGTCTGGTGATGTCCCTTTTCAGAATCATGGTTTTTATATGCATAAAATAAAATTCATAGAATTACAAAGAAGACCAATTATAGTAAAACACAACTATCAAAATTTTTAAATAAATCTCAAGGATACCAGATTAAGAATTGTAGACTGTTTCCACTATACAATGGCTCAGCTAACTTTAAATACTGTCAAAAAAAAAAGCCATCAATGAAACATTTGGAGAAAAGAAAAAAATCCAAATCTTTGTACTTAGAGATTGATTAGTTTGTTCTTTATTTATTGTGTATTGATTTGTATTATATTTATTTTTGTACCTATCATATTTGTCAGGAGCTTAGGGAGCTATGGGACTGAGGGGGGGGAAGAGATGTCCCTTGTCACAAAAGATTTTTTTTCTCATTTTAGAGACAGCTGCAGAGGAGGCAGGTGTTTCCAGCCCTACAATGAATTGTTCGAATTGTCAGGAAGTGACTTCCCAGCTGGAGTGTGTCAATTGGTGGTTTGGGAGTCCTGGCCATAGTTTGTGATCTGTGGAAGCAGAATCAGTGACTAAAAGTTGTGGTGAGAAAGAGTTTGAGGTCTGGATACCCAGTGGGTTAGATTATAAGAATCAATATTAGTGAGTATAAGAATAGAACTTGGGAGCCACAGCAGATTCTTTGGGGCTTCACATGAAGGTAGAGGAAATAACCCTAAAGTCAATGTAACTAGAGTTTGAGATCTTGGGAAATTTCATATGCTTGACTTGAATGAGAAAATATCTGGAGCATGATCTAAGCAAGATAATAAGAAAAGAGAAAATGCATGGGGGACTTGGAGAATGTTCTGCACAAAGCAGACATTTAATGATCCTTTGTTTGATATACAGTACAATTGTACTCAAGGACATTTCAGATTCATTGAACCACCATGGGTGCATGTTAATTTCATGGGACAGCAATATGGTACCAGCACATGGTGTATCATGAATAAGTAGATATTTATACACAGCTGTGGTTACTTCACTGAGTGCTAATTAGAGGTGTGGGTTTCTCATTTGAAACCCTACATTTGCATTGATTAAATGGAAATACCCAGATGGCTCCTTTTCCCCAGCTATATCCATGACTAATAAAAGAACATCTATCAAAGCAGAGGTGGTCTTCATCAGTACTTAATCCTATGTTTTATACCTTATACCTACATAGTTGAAAAGCTCAGCTGAAATTTTCTGTATGCTCAGGTAAACACAATGGTATCCTAACTAGAACCAATTTAACTTGAAAAAAGCATTAGGAAGTTACAGGTGATGTGCTGAATAGAAAGCTCAACTTGAAATCAGGAAGACCTGGATTCAAATCCTGTATTAGACACTAATGATATAACCCTAGGTAAGTCACTTAATTTCTTTGAACCTCTGTTTCTCCACCTGTAAAACAGCAATATAATGTCACCCAACTTACAAAGAAATGCTGACAGGATCAAAGGAGATAAAATGTGAGGTTTGGTTTTTTTTTTGCAAATTTCAAATTATTATATAAATGCTAGCCACTATTAATATAGTTTAAGGAACTTAAAGATCATCTAGTCTAACTTTGCATTACATAAGAGGAAACTGAGATCCACAGAAAATAATTGACTTGCTCAAA
Source organism: Myrmecobius fasciatus (assembly GCA_023553655.1). Classification (NCBI taxonomy): domain Eukaryota; kingdom Metazoa; phylum Chordata; class Mammalia; order Dasyuromorphia; family Myrmecobiidae; genus Myrmecobius; species Myrmecobius fasciatus. Next base: position 68,677 of record JAJPUD010002031.1, on the reverse strand, counting down.
AAATAAAAAAAAAAGATTTGAATTCTAGTCTTGTGACTCCAAGTTTGATGCTCTTTGCATTGTGCCATCTTACTACAAAAGATGGCAGAAGGCCATCCAGTTGGAACAATTTTAATAAACCTCATCACCACAACCAAAAAAAAAATTCTACTCTTGCTCCCAGGAAGCTGAAAGCAACAGAATTCCAGAATCCCAGAGGTTGGAGTAATCTCAGATCTCATCTAATCTAAGAATCCTCCTCTACAACATACCAACAGATAGTCAACTCCAAAATAAACAAAAGAGGCAAAGGTATGCTATTTTGTTAAAGAAGTAATAATATTTATGATTTGAAGTCCTGATATAGTGACCTTCATTGCTTCCTGCTACTCCAAAATCCATTTCAAGTATGCTGCAGACAATATAGACATGCCGGGACTATCAGATAGGTGAGTCATGAAACCTAGGCATAAGGGAATTGTGTGGATGGTAGTTGTGTGGTTTGTGGTTGTGTGTGTGTCTGTTGATCCTTGAGGACTGACTGTGTTGCATTTGTTAACCAAAAGTCCACATCACTTGCCTGGAATACACTCACTCCTCATTTCTGCTTCTGCTTCTTTCTATATGCAGCCCACATACAGGAAGTCTTTCATGTTCTCTGAATTGTTGGTTCTCTCACGCTCTTTCTCATCCTATTTGCATGTTCTACACACACATATCACTACCATGAAATCATTACCACCAAGTAGAACATAAGCCCTTGAGATCAGGGACTGGATGGTGATGGTGATCATGTTTTGTCTTAGTTGTCCCAGAAACTAGCCAGAGTCATGGCTTGTTGGGTTGGTGACTTTGGTCATCCAGCTTCTATGAAAACTTCCAACAAAGAGAAAACCATCTCCTTACATAATACTTCTGGGAAACTCTTTTGTTAGGAAATTTTCCTTACATTGATCCCAAATTTCTCTGAAATTCCTAGCCATTGCTTTTAATTCTGCCTTCTGATAGTAAACAAAAAAAATTTAATCTTCCTTATGATGGACTTTGAAATACTTATTTTGAGGAGAACAATTTGGAACTATGCCCAAAGGGCTAAAAAACTGTGCATAGCCTTTGATCCAGCAGTGCCGTTAATGGGTCTGTATCTCCAGGAAATATTAAAGGAGGGAAAAGGACTCGCTCTTTTTGTGGTAGAAAACTGGAAAATGAGTAGATGCCCATAAAATGTGGAATGGCTGAATGAGTTGTGGTATATGAAGGTAATGGAATATTATTGTTTTATAAAAAAATGATGAACAAGCTGATTATAGAAAGGCCTGGAAAGATTTACATGAACTGATATAGAGCAAAACAAGCAGAACCAGGAATACACTGTAAACAATAACATCAAGATTGTGCAAAGATCAGCTATGAAAGTCTTGGTTCTTCTCAGTGATTCAGTGATCTAAGCAATCCCAATAGACTTTGGACAGAAAATGCCATCTGCATCCAGAAAAAGATCTAAGGAGACAATGTAAATCAATACATGCTATGTTCACTTCTTTTTTCTGCTTTTTTATGTCTCTCATGATTTTTTTCCTTTTGCTCTGATTTTTCTCTCCCAACATGATTCATAAAACAATGTATTAAAAATAAATAAACTTACAACAGAAAAAAATACTTGTTTTGAATTCTTGAAAAAAATTTTCATTCCCCTGCCCCCACCCCAAGTTTTCTCTTCCCCAGACTAAGTGCCTCCCCTTCCTTCAGGTGATTTTTTTTAACCCAAGGGTCTTCATCATCGTGACCCTTTCTTTGAACATCATTCCTTTCTGTCAAGTATTATCCTATTTCTTAATTAATTTTTTTCAAGGAACAAGCATTTATTTCTCCCCTCCCACTTTACCACCATATGTCCAACAAAAAAAGAAAAAACAAAAACACCAAAAACCCTCATGATAAATATGTATAGCCAAGCAAAACAAAATCCCATATTTGGCCATGCCCAAAAATGTGTGCTTCACTCCTCATCTTTATAGTCCATTATCTCTCTGTCAGAAAGTAGACAGTATTCTTTATCATAGGTCCTCTGGAATCTTGGTTAGTCATGTTAAGTCAACACGCATTTCTTAAGCACTTACTATATGTCAGGTATAATGCTAAGTGGTAGGAACACAAATATAAGCAAGAAGGAGGATAGCCTTCAAGTAGCTTCTGTTCTAATGAAGGAAGACAACACATAAAAGGAATCTGAAAAATGAATGAGTGGAGAATGTAAGTGTAAAAGGTAGCTCTAAGATAGAGGACATGATGGGAAAAATCCAGAGAAATGGAAATAGATCTCAGAGAGGAATTAAGACATGACTAACCTGAGTATTATCCTTAAAATGGAAATTCAGGGGGAAACCAAGCAAGCAAAAGTAAGAGCATCAGGGACAGAGTGAAATTCCAGTATGAAAAGTACTGGAAGTGAGGTTCCGAGATGCAGAAACAGCTATGGCATAGTAGAGAAAGCCTATATTCAAGAGTGGAACCCAGAGAGGAATGGTTGACTATTGCATTAATCAGAACTCTTAGGTCTTCCAAATTTGTCTTTACAGTATTGTTGCCATTGTATAAATTGGTCTCCAGTTCTGTCCATTTCACTCTGTGTCAGTTTGCATGAGCCTTTTTGGGATTTTCAAGTGTTTTCCTTTTCCTGAAGTTCTCATTATAAATGCAGAAACCACTAAAAGGGATAACACCTTAAGTTAACCCACACTTTAGCATAAATTAGTTTAACAGATCATTTTCTTCCTTGCCCCAGAGAGTCCTAGTGCCAAAGGAGAACATTGAGCATATATGGTGGTGAACAGTGAAGGGGAGAGAAGAGGAACCAAAACAGAATGCAGAAAAGAGAAGTTAGACAATACCAACAATAACCTCACAAATCATACAATTTTTCTTCATCCTGGCCCCAGTTCTAATATCTAGCCCATGGCACTGGATTATCTGCATGTCAAGAAAGTTAGCATAAATTAAGTGGTGCCTTCCAGCACAAAGAATTGCTTGCTTCTGTGCCTCCATCACACACACACACACACACACACACACACACACACACACACACACAC
>JAJPUD010002031.1:52280-65596 GCA_023553655.1 Myrmecobius fasciatus | reverse complement strand
ACACACACACACACACACACACACACACACACACACACACACACACATACACACACACACACACACAAATAATGTTAAGCTGCATATATAATCAACAAAGCCAGAACACTGGTCTAATCCTGCCTACCACATGAGGATTTAGTTACTTCCTGACCAGAGGTTCTTTTGTCACTTGAAGGAAATCTGCTTTGTCATAATAGTAAGAGGTTTTCTGATCTTAGAATTCAAATATGCATGGGGTTTTTGTTTGTTCATTTGTTTGGTTTTTAAGACTGGGTCTCCTCATCTTTACCAGGCTGAAAATTCAGTAACTGCTCATGAGTCTGATGAGCATTTGATGAGCTCTGCTGATGAGCATTTGAGCTTTGAGTTGCTCTATTTCTTTCTTAGGCAGTGGGGTACCCCTTCCCAATCCTGGAGCCTCATTTTATTGGTACCAGATTCAGGACAGACACCCAATCGACAACACACTGACTCAGAACTCCTGCATTCAAATGACCTGTCAGCCTCAGCCTCTCAGGAAGCAGGGATTTCAAAGTTGTACCACCATGTGAGGCAGTACCCAAATATTCTTATGAATAAGGAATACAACTAAAAGGATTACCGATCTAACCTCCATGTGAGCACCAAAACAGAAATAATAGAGGATAATCCCAATCATCTTAACAATGTCCAAAATGCATCTAGTTTTTGATATTTCACTGTCTTTACTTTTTAACCATTCCAGGATCATAGATTTAGAACTAGAATAAGTCAATTAAGAAAAATTATTTTAAGTATCTGTTATATGCCTTCAAGCACTGTGCATGTTGCTGAAGATGCAAAGACTAAAATAAAATAAAACTAGATTGAGGAATTCTATTTACTTAACCCAGGTCACTCATTTTACAGGTAAATAAACTAAGGTCCAGTCTTTAAACAAGTTACAGGGTTGAATTCCAAAATACAGAGAACCAATTCTGGTGTCCCACTGAGCTCTTTCCAGGGTCTTCTCTTCTCTACTATTTCACTTGGGAATACCATCATTCCCATGGACTCAAGGATAATCTCTCTATTGATAATTCACAGAAATCCTTTTCTCTGTTGACCTCCAGTCTTACATCTCCAATTGCTAATTGGACATCTTGAATTGAATGTCCATCTCAAACTTAACATATCCTAAACTTAACTCATTCTCTTTTCCCTAAAACCTTCCCTTTTTCCTAACTTCTCTATTGCTATTTAGGGTACCACATCTTCCCAGTCACCAGGCTCAAAACCTAGATGTCATCCTCAACTCATTCTCTCATTCCCAATATCCAAGCCCTTACCAAGACATGTCAATTTTATATTCATATCATCTCTCCTTTAGACCATCTTCTCTCTCAAACTGCTGCCACTCTGGTACAAGCCTTTATCTCCTAATATCTAGACTATTGTAATAGTCTACTACCTGTTCTCTGTTCTACCAGTCTCTCCCAAGATCCCTCACCATAGACTCTACCTTTTTACTTATAGCTTATTTACCTACCTATCAATATGCTATCTATCTATCTATCTATCTATCTATCTATCTATCTATCTATCTATCTATCTATCATCTATTTCTTTGCCTCATTTCTTACTTAGCTTTAATCACTAAGTGGGTGTTGCCTGAGACCTGTTAAAGACCTTAAGTCCAAGGTCTCCCACTGCATGGGGGCCATCTCCAGTAGTCCCCTTGCCAATGGACCTCGGCACTCTGGAGGAGAGAATGAGGCTGTTGATTTTACATAGCCCACTCTCATTTAAATCAAATTCACTTGCAAATCATGACATCACATCCTCCTCTTTGAGAATGAAGGTCAAACAACATTTATTTATTTACTTATCTATCTACCTAATTATCTTCAATCTATATCTACTTACCTATCTTGTAGGTCTATTTATCTCCCATTTATCATCTACCTAGCTCCATCTAATTATTATAATTGTCAGTAGATATATTCTTTTCTGCTAATAGAAAATAAACACCCTGAGGGCAGGGATTAATACTTTCATGTGTTCCCTTCTCCTTTTCAGACCAAACATTTCTGCCTTCTTCAGCTAGGGAGGCAGTTAGTCGCAATGGAAAAATCAATGGCTTAGGAATCAGAGGTCTCGACTTAAATTCCAATTCTCCCACTTCCTATTGTGTCACATTCCTATGTGACCTTGTCTGATCAAATCACTTAAATTCACTAGATCTCAGTTTCTTCAATTATGAAATGAGAAGATTGTACCAGTTGGCCTCTGAAGTCCCTTATGAGTGTATTTCTTTACCGGCCATGTGTCAAATATTTTATAAATGCTCATCAAATGAACAAATGCAAAAGTGGTTGGTAACTAGGATGTGCAAGGAAGGGGCTAGTGAAAGTTCTATTGTCCTTTGATTTTTTTTTTTTTTTTGCTAGAGGAAGGTAAGATGAGGAGCATATGGGAAACACATGGAAATAAATAAAGATGCTAGACAAAGAAGATTTATGACTTTGTTTTTTTAAGTCAATTTAAATATATAATAAAACATATAAAGAGTACCCAAAGATTAAATATAGGGCATCTAGAAGCCTCATGTATTTCTTAGTCTTTTTTTTGTATCTCTTTGTACTATTCCCCATGTTACTCATGCCAATGTTTCTTAATATTAATATTTTAGCTTCAGGGCCCATTCTTTTCTCATTATATTCATGAGGCAAAAAGAGGAAATAACTCATCTATCAGTGGGGATTTCTTAACTGGGTTTTGAGGAGGGATGTTGGGGGTGGCTGACTCTGCCAAAATGTTTCCTTTTTTCTAATACTGTTTGTCAGATCTTACTGTTGAGCAACTCTAGGGAGTGTCATCAACATGCAATCTCATCTCATTTGTCTTCCTTCCTTTACTCACCACAACTCAATTGTATTGGATTTTTTTTCTAGTTCATTTTTTGTTTCACAACCTCACTGCTGAGCAAGCATGAAACATTTGTGCTCCAGACCTTCAGATGGTAGTCAAAGAAGAGAACTGTGGACAAATGGGGGATTCTCTATCAAAATACTGTCAACATGTGCTCCAACACTCTTTTATTTCCAAACATAAATCCAATTTTTTGATGGAGCCTCCAAGATCTACCAGAGTACTTTAGAATATTTTCGAGGAACAATATTCTCCTTGATTAACCCTTTAAAAATAAGAACTAACTAGCATTTGTATAATTTAAAGTTTACAAAGTGATCTACATACTTTAATCTCATTTGATCCTCACAAAAACCCAAAGAGTTAATATATCACCATCATCTGTATTTTACACATGAGGAAACTAAGGTTTGGAGAAGTTAAATAACATTTCTAGGGTCACACTGCTAATGAGAATCTGGGGCAGGATTCAGACTCAGATCTTCCAGGCTTTAAGATTAGCACTCTGTGTATTGTGTCACCTTTTGGAAAGACACTATTAAAGCTGAAATTCAAGTGCAGAAATGGGCCCACTTTGATTCTGAATAAACTGAATGAGAACTGAGAAGAAACCTTCAGCTATGGTTTGACTGTCTTAGAGACATATTACTGAGCTAAAGGCTACACTTTATCTTTTGAATAGTGACTAAATCATTGAAATATTAACATAACATTTACATAAAATGATATGATTGGATTAGATAGTCTCTGAGGTAGAGAAGATCATACCAATTTTATAGTCATTTTTGCATGCATCTTTTAAGAGAATCTGGCATAAAAATATATCTAAATAGTCCCTTCTTTTTATTGTGTTTCTTCTAGTTTTAATATTTAAATTATTTCTACAGGAAGGCCAGAAACGTTTAGACTAGCCAGAATATAAAGCAAAAAGATTAAACAAGGAAAAGGAGGAGGAGAAGGAAGATGAGGAGGAAGATAAGAAGTTATAATCATTATTTTTCTATTTATAATTTTACACATATTATTACATTATTTTTATATAATTATATATGCTATTATGGCACTTATATAGCACTTTAAGGCTTCCAAAGTACTTTGGAGATTGACTGTGAAATCATGAATCACATACAGAATTGGGCCTTTCATTCAGTCTCAGTCTTTTGTTAAGATATCTCCTGCTTGATGGAGGTATGTTTGGAAAAACTGTACATGTTTAGCCTGTATTGCTTGCTGTCTAGAGTAGTGGATTGGGGCGGGGGGGGGATTTGGAACATAGGGTTTTTCAGGAGTGAATGTTGGAAGCTATCTTTGCATGTATTTTAAAAATAAAAAGTTATGATCAGCAGGATGATTTCAGAGAGGCCTGGAGAGACTTACATGAACTGATGCTAAGTGAAATGAGCAGAACCAGGAGATCATTGTACACAACAACAAGATTATATGATGATCAATTCTCATGGGTGTAGCTCTTTTCAACAATGAGATGATTCAGATCAGTTCTAATGATCTTGTAATGAAGAGAGCCATCTACACTCAGAGAGAGGACAGTGGGAACAGAATATCACAACATAGCATTTTCACTTTTTCCTATTGTTTGCTCACATTTTATTTTCTTTCTCATTTTTTCCTGTTTGATTTGATTTTTCTTGTGCAGCAAGATAACTGTATAAATATGTATGCATAAAAAAAGAAAGATGAGGGCCCACAAAACAATACAGAGTGATTAAAGAAAAAGAAAAGGAAAAAATAAAAATAAATAAAAAGTTATTATTAAAAAAATTTTTTTAAGATATCTCCTACAATATGTTGTTTCAGGTGTCTCTTGTAATGAAATAAAAGTTTTATCTACCTGTGTGCTCTTTGAAAAGCCAGCCAAGTTTCAAGGCATTCTCTAGTTCAGTATAAGGGATGTGCTGGAGCCAGCTCTAACCAGCTTATTTTAGACTACAAATCAGGACTTGGGTTACTGTTTATTAATTACTGAGACAATGATGAAAACTGATGGAAAGAATGTTAATTCAGATTAAATTTACAAGTTTGTTCTATGTTTTCAGAGAGCCGGGCTAATTGTTTTACCCCTAGTCAATACACATTTAAAACCTTAATTCAAAGGCCCTTAACATTTGTTTGCTTTTACCAAGCATACAAATGATAAAATTGTTACTCTCTACACCAATGTATATTTAGTATAGCCTGATCAGGCAAAGGTTAATGATCTGTTAAAAGTATTGATAGATTAAGAGGAGATAGGCTTTTTGATGTGTGAAAAATATGGCAAATAGTATGCTTTATGCTATATGTCAACATTTTTAGCATCTCATTAAACTTATGCCTGATTAAATCAAACCAAACATCTATTTGTATGAAGAATGATATCTTGATGATTCAAAACAAAAGATATTAAAACAAACAACATATCCAATAAAAAGACAGAATAGATCCAAATACCTCTACCCAGTACTAGTATGGTATTCATTCTCTCATAGATTACTATCCCATTATTGGAGAATGGCACATTGTTATTGTCTTTTGTTCTTAAAGAGAAACAAAATGACATCACTATGTTAAGAGTTGAATCACAGTGTGTCCAACTGTGGCTGATTAGACCAATACAAGCTCAGAATGACTGCCACAGGTTGCACACAAAAATCCCTATGAACATTTTGAGTGGATTCCCTAACTTTGCGTATCTGTTTTTTCTGAGCTAATTCAATGTTGCTTTGCTCACAGAACACAGTACTTTCTCTCATGAGGGTACATTATGCTGGACAGAAAAACTGTCGAGGTTGGTATAACAACAATAAAAATTAATTTTCAAAACATCACAATGTTCTATCATTGAGAAAGCACCAACAATCTTGTTGTTCACTCATTTTCAGTCATGTCCAACTCTTTGTGACCCCATTTGGTGTATTCTTGGCAAAAATCCTGACTATTTGTCATTTCCTTCATTTTACAGATAAGGAAACTGAGGCAAACAAGATTATGCAACTTGTCCAGATTCACAGAACTAATAAGTGTCTGAAGTCAGATTTGAACTCAGGTAAATGAGTCCTCTGGATTTTAGCATTCTCTTCATTACTAGAAATCTAATCACCTTCCATTTTACCTTTAGTAGTTCCTCAAAGAAAATTCTCTAAGAGAAAACAACAACTATACTTATTCAAGTATATACACACCCAAAAATCTGTCAACAGGTATCAACAAAATATTAACAAATTTAGCAAATCCTTAAACTTGTGCCTGATCAGGCCAAAACAATCATGTGTTTACATGGAGAACACTAGCTTCCTAGGCATTTCATTTGCTTACACAGACTATTTTTAAGGACAGTTGTCTCCATAATTCTACAATTGCAAGACCACTTATAGCTCTGGGATACATTTAAGATATAAATTATCTAGAACTATGGTATCAAACTCAGATTGAAATAGGGGCACTAAACTGTATTTAAGTCTCTCTGTTGGAACATATTAATTTAGAAAAACCCATATTAACATTATCTGTTTTATTGTGGGGGCAGCTAGATAGAGAGCTCCATCTGGAGTCAGGAAGCCTCATCGTCCTGAGTTCAAATTTGACCTCAGAATTTACTAGCTGGGTGACCCTGGGCAAGTAACTTAATCCTGTTTTTCTCATTTTCTGATGAGGACATCAATAAAATGAAGTGGAGAAGAAAAGGGCAAACCATTCTAGTATCTTTACCAAGACAACCCCAAATGGAGTCACAATTGAACAACAAAAAACTTATTTCAATTAAAAAAAAGCAGTAAGACCCAGTTTCCAAATCAGAAGACCTTATAAATTCTGACTGTGGGAATAATTTTTAATTATTTTTTATTAAAGCTTTTTATTTGCAAAACATATGTATGGGTAATTCTTCAACATTGACCCTTACAAAGCTTTCCATTACAAATTTTTCCCCCCTAATCCCCACCCCTCCCCTAGATGGCAGGACATCCACTACATGTTAATTATGTTAAAATACTTGACAAATTGAATGTATGTATACATATATCCATCCTTATCATTGTCATGCAAAAAAAATCAGAGAAAGGAAACACAATGCAAGCAAACATCAATAGAGAGCATAAAAATGTTATGTTGTGGTCCTCATTTCATATCCCTCTCTCTGGGTGTATATGGCTTTCTTCACTGAACAATTAGAATTGGTTTGAAACATTTCATTGTTGCAGAGAACCATGTCCATCACAATTGATCACCATATAATATTGTTGTTGCCGTGTATAATGATCTCCTGGTTCTACTCGTTTCACTCAGCATCAGTTCATGCAAGTCTCTCCAGGCCTCTCTGAAATCATCTTGCTGGTTGTTTCTTACAGAACAATAATATTCCATAATATTCATATACCATAATTTATTCAGCCACTCTCCAATTGATGGGCATCCATTCAGTTTCCAGTTTCAGGCCACTACAAAAAGGGCTTCCACAAACATTTTTGCACATGTGGGTCCCTTTCCTTCATTTAAGCTCTCTTTGGGATATAAGCCCAATAGAAATACTGCTGGGTCGAAGGATATGCACAGTTTGATAACTTTTTGAGCATAGTTCCAAATTGCTCTCAAGAATGGTTGGATCCACTCACAGTTCCACCACTAGTGTCCCAGTTTTCCCACATCCCCGCCAACATTCATCATTATCATTTCCTGTCATTTTAGCCAATCTGACAGGTGTGTAGTGGTACCTCAGAGTTGTCTTAATTTGCATTTCTCTGATCAATAGTGATTTGGAGCACCTTTTCATATGAATAGAAATAGTTTTAATTTCATCATCTGAAAATTGTTCATATCTTTTGACCATTTATAGATTGGAGAGTAGCTTGAATTCTTATAAATATGAGACAATTCTCTATATATTTTAGAAATGAGGCCTTTGTCAGAACCCTTAAAAGTAAAGATGATTTCCCGATTTATTGCTTCCCTCCTAATCTTGTCAGCATTAGTTTTGTTTGTACAAAAACGTTAAACTTAATATTGACTGTGGGAATGTTGACAAGTCTTTAATATCTCAGTGACCTGGGCAAAAATTACCATAAATTGCAGAGTAAGTACTGTTCTATCTGCAGCCAGATAAGAAGCATTTGTTAAGTGCTTACTGTGTGTCAGGAACTATGCTAAGCACTGGAACTACAAAAAAAAGGGAAAAAATAATCCTTGCCTGCAGAGAGCTTCTAGTCAGTGGAAGAGACAACATGAAAATAACAATGTACATACATGTTTTATACAAAATAGATGGGAAATAATAAGAGAGGGGAAGGCATCAGCAGCAGAGATACTGAAATGACTTTCAAAGATAGATAAATCAGGGAAATTAAGATGCAAAGGTTTCCCAAAACAGTATTCTATGCATAAGAGACAATCAGTACAAAAATTCAGATAGGAGATGCTGATCACATGGAAGGACTATGTAGGAGGCCAGAGTTGAGAAACTATACAGTATGTTGAAGAGAAGAAAAAGAAAGGTCTAAAAGGTAAGTAGAAGTCAGTTGTGAAGAGCATTAAATGCCAGATAGAGGACTAAAGATGTGATATTTATATCTTGAATAGAAGATATATCAAGGAAGAGATGGTAATCAAGTATCAAATGCTACAGAAAAATCAACAAGATGAGAATTAAGAAAAGATCATTGATTTGGCAATTAATGACATTAATTATAGGTATTTTAGGAGCTCGAGGGAAAAGAAGAAAGGAGATTAGGATAATAAATCAATTGGAAAGGAAAAATATTATTTCCTTGCTTCAGTGAGGGTCCAGTTGAGATTTGTGAACATAAATTCATGATAGATCCACTTGGCTCAGTTTAATTATCCCCCTGAGTTCCATTTAGTAGCACATGAATAGAAGTGAAAGACTTTGATGATGATGGGAGTAGTTCACAATTGGGATTTGGCAAACCATGACCAATGATAAGAACAAAGGGATAAGAGATTTGAGAGTTTAGTTTGCTCAACTAGGAGGCAAATTAAGGAAGGAAGAAGAATATACTTTTTGCATTGTAAGGTGGAATTTCCTGCCCCCAAAGACACCCTATGCCAATGAAATCACAGATCCAATCCAAAAGGAAATTAAATCACATTGTATAAATCATATTGATTAAATCAATAATACAATTTCTAACACTTTCTTTTTCCCTGTCATCACTGGAAGATAGATCTATTGACCAATTTAGGTTGAAGTAAAAATGCATCTATTTTGCAGCTGATTACCAACTCTGATTAAACACAGTCTAACATTCATATTCTCAATGCAATTTTCACTGTAAAACAAAAATCTGGGTGCACAAAAGAATTCTACAAAAAAAATAAAAAATGAAGCAACCTACCCTATGTGATTAAAAACTAATAGTATCATCTTTCTTTCCCACAATTGGAGAGAGAGCTCCATGAGTTGGAAATACATTTATTTACCTGTCACTGATGGCATATGTATTCACATTGCTCTCTTTTTTTTTGAGGTATTACAGATATCAGAAAACAAAGCCACTGTATCTCACTGTTAAGGAGAGAAACAGAACAATAAAGACACTGATTTCAGCTATGTAAAGGAGAATAATGTGGATTATGAATATGATGTTGTGAAAAGAGCTTCTGCTCTTTCAAATCCTACCTTTAATATTTAATGTCTGTGTGATTTTGGGAAAGACATTTAACTACTCTCAGTCTCAGTTCCCTCATCTGTTAAACTGAGAGGTCTGACACTAGATAGTCTTGAGATTCTTTCTAGATCTATGATCTTAATATAACAGAAAAAAGACAACAGAAAGTGTCTATATCTTTAAGTTAAAGTAAACAGCCTTCATTTATTTTATCCTTTGGTAAATAATCAAAGTGTACTATTACATATTTCAAATAGAAGCATCCAAAAATATTTCTCAATTGTTTACAGGATTTGGAATCTGTTTCATCAATGCAATAAATTGCTTGTTGAATAAATAAATTTCGGAAGGGGGAAAACAAGAAAACAGAAAAATTAATAAGTCATTAGCTACTTGAGGGCAGGGACTGTGTCTAATTTACCTCTGTATGTCAATCAATATAAAAAGACAACCTGGAATAGTAAATAGAAAGCTGGCCTCATTCCTGAAGACTTGCATTCAAGACCTACCTCTGACATGTACTTTTATTCAAATTATTTAACTTCTCAGTGGGCAGATCACTGTCTAAAACCACAGCTTATAAAGGAAGATCTTGGTAGAGAAAAGAAGGAAGGAAGGAAGGAAGGAAGGAAGGAAGGAAGGAAGGAAGGAAGGAAGGAAGGAAGGAAGGAAGGAAGGAAGGAAGGAAGGAAGGAAGGAAGGAAGAGAGGGAGGGAGGAAGAGAGGGAGGGAGGAAGGGAGGAAGGGAGAAAGAAAAAGAAGGAAGGAAGGAAGGAGAGAAAGAAAGAGAAAGAGAGAAAGGAAGGAAGAAAAAAGAAGGAAGGAAAGAAGAGGGAGGAAAGAAAAGAAAAAAAAGAAAAAAGAAAATTTCTTCTATACTTAGCCCAATGCTTTATAAGTAGTAATTACTTAAAAATTTAACTTTAGAGAATAGTACAGTAGGAGAATGGAATTGACAGCAAGGCAAATTTCAAGTCTACACAAGACAGAACTGCCTAACAATGAAAGCTATTCACAAAGAAAATGACAACTAATTGGCACTGGACCTGGAGTCAAGAAGACCTGAATTCAAATTGAGCCCCTGACACAGAAGAGTCATGTGCCTCTGGGAAAATCCATTTAACCTCTTTAAATTTCAATTTCCTCTACTATAAAATGAGGATAGTAACAGCTTCTATCTCTTAGGATTGTTGTGAAGCTCAAAAGAAAAATATATATATATATTTGTAAAACCCAAGCAAGCCAAAAACATTTATTAAGCACTTCCTATGTAGCAGGCACTGTGCCAAGCACTGGAGATACAAAAAGAGGCAAAATGACCCTGAATTTAAGGAGCTTACAATCAAATGGGAAGAGCTCACAGTCCAATGCTATAGCCCTTGGCACCTAGGAAGCACTTAAATGTCCCCCCCCTTTCATTTTTTCTTCTCCCTCAGAAGTTTCACAGATTTTCAGCTAGAAGGGAATCTTAGAAGTCATCTAGTCCAAACCCCATTTTACAGATGAGGAAACTGAGACACAGAGTTTCAAATAGTCACACAGGTAAATATTAAGACTTCTGATTCTAACTTCTGTATTTTTAACTCTGCCTCATAGTGAGCTCTCTATTACTGAAATAGAATCTAGGTATCATTCTGTGGGATATCATAGATATCATAGCTATGGGAATCTAGGTATCATTCAGGGACTCCTGGATTAATAGAGTGAACTGGAAAACCTGAAAGTTTTCTTAAAATGTTAGGAATTTAATTTCTATAAACTCATCCCTGAGCAGTAGCAGAATTCTACTTATAGAAGATAGAACAGGGTCCTAACAGTCCATTCTGAAGATTTTCCTATAGTTTTGACACAAAGAAATTAAAAATTCTTCAGCTACAACGTAGCACACTCTTTAGAAATATGGCTCTGCCTGTGACTCCTCCACCCTCTTTCTAAAATTAGTTTGGGTACCCAGACACTAGTATAATTACATCCTCCCCAGGCATTTTTTTCCAAGGGACCAGCTCATGAAAAGTTTCTAAATAGGGAAGATTGTTGCCGAGGCAAGAAATTGAAAGTTATGGACACATAAGAAAACCCTGGGCATATCCCATCTGAATGGAGCATATAAAAAACCTGAACCATGGAAATATCTCCAAAGAGTAAAAATACTTAAAAGAAGGAACAGTGGGAAATGCCAGGTTCCTGAAGCTTCTCACATTTCACCCCAAAGACATCAAGAGAAGATTCTCCACTATTACTTGGACTCAGAAGCTAGAGAGTTACAGCCATTTCTCTTTCACTGAAATTTCAGGGTTTCTTTCTTTCTCTTTCTTTCTTCCTTTCTTTTTGCAAAAATTGAGCAATAACAGTGCCCGTTCCCAAGGTTACTAAGAATTCTAATTTCAGTTCCTCAATATCCATTTTTATCATGTAAGACTATACAGCAATACTGCAGAACTGGCTACTCTGGGCTTCCTCTTACTCTTCTCATTATTATCTTTCTCTAAATTTCTCACATTCTACCCCCATTTAAACTTCCTCTCTCAATTTGCATTTTCTGTGTATTTTTTCAACAGTTCAAATTAGAAATATAGTACTAGAAACGCTACTAGCCCAGAGCATGGAACTTGGAGCTTATTTGTTTGTTTGTTTGTTTTTTAACATAAAATTTCTATTTGTAAATATATGCATTTTATATTATTTCTTTTTTTGCATTTAAATGAATTATTTCAAGAAGGGGTTCATAAGTTTAACCACACTACCAAAGTGAATCATCACACATGTTAAGAACGTCTAGATATCAAAAGATGGGGCTGTACCTGTGGTTTCATCAGTATGGGGAAATGCCAGATGAGAGAACTCCTACTGGTGCAAATCAATACCATCTCTCTAATTTAGACTCTGATTTAGAGCTGCCTCTAACAGGACTTCTTAAACTTTTTCAACTCATGATCCCATTTTGCCAAGAAATTTTTACATGATTCCGAGTATATAGGTATATAAAACAGCTATACAAATCAAACATTTACTGAAAATAAATTATAATTTCATGACCCCTGTATTCAATTATAAGACTCCATATGGGGTCACAACCCAAAGTTTAAAAAGCTGGGGCCTAGAAAACTGAAAGGTTCAGTGATACAATAGAGGAAATTAGGTCAAGTAGCTAGTTAGTACAGCCCTAGATTACTAGTCCTCAAAGACTTGAGTTTGAATCCAGCTTCAGATAGTTACTAACAGTTTGACACAGTACATGTCTCTTAAATACTTTCTGCCTCAGTTTCCCCAACTGTAAAATGAACATAAAAATAGAACTTATCTCTTCATATTGTTGGGATAATAAAATGAGATATTTATAAAGCACTTTGCAAACACCTTAAAGCATCATATAAATATCCATAGCTTTGTTGGGTTTTGTTTATTTTTTTGGCAAAGATATTGGTATGGTTTGCCATTTCCTTCTGCTCATTTTACAGATAAGGAAACTGAAGTTAACAAAGGTTAACTGACTTGCTCAGGCTTACACAGCTAGTAAGCATCTGAGACTAGTGTCTCAGGTTTTCCTAACTCCAGGCCCAGCACTCTATCCATTGTGCCATTTAACTGTCTATCTAGCTTCTATATAACTATGTTATTAAATACAGTTTCCTAGGACAGCTGTCTTTAGATCATTTAATAAATATTTGTTTATTGATTTATTGATAAATTGATTTGTAATAATTACCTGTAATAGTGAACCTACTTCAGAACAGAATGATAAGATGGGGCGGGGGGAGGGGTGATGAGAAGATATTTTATTCAATTCCACAAGTATTTAAGGCACTA
>JAJPUD010002031.1:0-50582 GCA_023553655.1 Myrmecobius fasciatus | reverse complement strand
AGGAAGGAAGGAAGGAAGGAAGGAAGGAAGGAAGGAAGGAAGGAAGGAAGGAAGGAAGGAAGGAAGGAAGGAAGGAGAGGAAGGAAGGAAGGAAGGAAGGAAGGAAGGAAGGAAGGAAGGAAGGAAGGAAGGAAGGAAGGAAGGAAGGAAGGAGAGAAGGAAGGAGGGAGATATAAACATATAGTTTTCTAAGCCAAAATGTGACCAATGGGAATCCTTACTTATGGTTGAATGGCCACTATTTCTATTTAAGTTTGACTTCTTAACCACCCTATACCACTATAACCTTGGATCACTGGAGCATGGCATTTAGAGACTGGCTACTCCAACATCCTTGCACCCGAGATAACTGAGGCTTACTGAGGTTATATGATTTTTCCCAAGTTGATTTAAACCCCATTGTTTGGCTCCGGCATCCAAAGCTATGAACTACCATCTAGGACAATTTGCAAGACAAGATTTGATATCAAGAGAAACCCTAAAGAGCATCTGCCTTGGCTGGAATAATCTATGGAATGTGCCCCAAAGCAGA
This sequence comes from Myrmecobius fasciatus, assembly GCA_023553655.1. Taxonomy (NCBI): domain Eukaryota; kingdom Metazoa; phylum Chordata; class Mammalia; order Dasyuromorphia; family Myrmecobiidae; genus Myrmecobius; species Myrmecobius fasciatus. The sequence goes on along the minus strand of JAJPUD010002031.1, from coordinate 50,050 downwards.
GCACTGTCATGTAGTATAGAGAAAAGAGTGATGGTTTTAAAGTTAGAGGGTATGGATTTGAACCCTGATTCTGTCGTTTATTACCTAAGTGAATTTGGGAAAGATATTTCTTTAAGCCTCAGTTTCCTCATCCATAAAATGAGGCAGTTAGACTGATGACTCCTAAGGTGTCCACAATTTCAATTTAATGATTAGTTCTCAACTTTATAAATTACACAGCTCAGAACTGAAGTGGTAGAAACACTAATACCTTATCTTATACCAACTGTTGTATACTAGTCAACCATTAGATAAATATTGAGTGTTCTCTTGTTGCAGAATATTAGGGGAAGAAGTTCAACATAGTGGAAAGAGCCTGAAGCACCAGCTATCTGTGACACTGTCAATTCCATCTCTTAAATACATACTTCTTCCTCTATTCTCACTGCTATCTTTAACACATCCTTCTTACTATGTGTCTGGATTGTTACTACAACTTCCCTCCTCCACTCACAATCTTCTTCCAACCCATCCTTCCTTCTGCTGCCAAAAGCAATGTTTCTTAGCCATAGAGCTGGTTATGTCATTCCTCAGCCAAAAAAAATTAAAATAAAATAAAAAATTAATCTGTGACTTTCTATTGCCTCTGGAGTGCCTTTCAAAGCTTTTTAGCATTCAAAATCTTCCACCAACTTGTGCCCTTCTACCTCAGGTCACATTACTCTCCAAACCAATCAAACTAATTCTTTGTCTTGTAAACACATTTTCTGCTTTCCTACCTTGGTGCTCATACTGTTCCAGGTATATCTACCCCTCTGTCTTAATCTGTTTGAATTGTTTACCCATCTCTTAAAGTTTCACTTTGCACCAATCACCATGGCCAGGATCTTCTAGGATTATAGTTTTGTTGGCAGCTACTTTCCTTAACTTTGAAAGTTCTTAATCTTATCTAAATTTTCTAGCCAAGAACAATTCTCTACACACAGTAGGACCTAAATAATTTCTGTTCACAAAAAGCTCCCCATTATACACATGCCATTCCAACCAAATGTACAAAAATTTCTATCTCCCTTTTGCATGTCTTTGCAAAGGATACGTCACAGCTCCTCTCCCCTCCCCAGACCTATAATGGTCTCCCTCCCAACCCTCTCCATTTCTTGGGATTGCTGACTTTTTTTTCATCAGATTCCACTTTCTGCTTGAGACCTTTCCTAATTCCTGAAGTTGTTAGTGCTGCCTCCTCCCCCTACCCACATACCTGCAACTGATTTACTTTCCATGTTTTTTTTAATTTATTCATCTGTGTACATTTTGCTGTCCCCCAATCTTCATATAATTTCTTGAGAACAGGGACTGATTTTTTAGTCTTTGCATCTTGTACCTGGCACCATGCCCAGTACACAGTAGGCATGTAAATGGTAATTGTATTGAATTGAAATTAATTAAACTGAATTATTCAACAAGTCAGGTGCCCTGTGTGGACCTCAATATCCATGTATAAAAAAATTATAAGATGAACTCTAAAATTCATTACAGACCTAAAATGCCAAGATTCCAGTAAATAGTTAGTTGCATATGATATCAGTATGTATGTCTGAACCATTTTCAGGGAGATTATGTGTTTGAGGGAATTGGGTACTCTGAATTCTTCCATAATAAACTTCTTAGGAGACTAACACATCTGTCTGAAATTTAAACCCTGATGTTAGAATGAATTGCAGGTAAGGTTATGAGCAGAGGAAGTCAAACAAACATCCTGCATTACTTGTCCAGGTTATTTCCAGATGTGATACTATCTACATAGGTCTTGCTTTTGGGTAATTCCATAGTCAATTCAGTAAATGCATAGTAAGTAACAACTTAAGTAGCTGATGGGAGGATGCAAAGTCTTAATAAATATGAACAGTCCTCCTGTAATGTACAGTCTAGTGGGGAGATGCTATATATTCAATTAATTAAAATGCAAGATAATAGCATGATCAGTGTATTTAAAAGGTGCAAGTATTGTGAGACATGGAGGAAAGGACTCAGAAAAGAATACATGAGGGGAAAAAAACTAGCATTAGGGTTGGACTTTATAGAATGGATAGAGATTCCAAAAATCAAAAAAGAGAGGAAAGAGATGTAGATTTAACATACTCACTAGCTAATTATACAGCATGATATATTGCCTTCATATTTGAACAAAACATTCCTATTGCATTAATCATCGGAGCATACACACCAGTGTTCTTTCCCAAGCTATGTCATGGTTCATATTCATCATATATATGAGTTCAAGACTCCAAACATTTATACTAGGGAGAACATAGTAAGGACAAAGGAACAGGTAGGGGTGATGCAGTAGACAGAATACTGAATCTGGAGTAAGGAAGACTCAATTTCTTGAGTTCCAATCTAGTTTCCAAAATCTTACTAGTTGCATGACCCTGGGCAAGTCAGTTTCCTCATCTGTAAAATGAGCTGAAGAAAGCAATGGCAAACTACTCCAGCTTCTTTGCAAAAAAGGTGGGGAGGGGAGGCACAGAGTCAGAGACAGCTGAAAATGAATGACTGGCCAGCAAAACAACAATAAGGGGAAAAGGAGAAATTCAGACAACATGTTCTAGAAAAATTTGAGGGGAGTGGATAATTGCTCTCAGCAGGAGAGATGAGAGAAGGCTACATGGCAGTAGTGACCATCAACTGGATCCCTAAGGAAGAGAAGGGTGTTGTTGTTCAAAATAGATGGAGATCATAGGAATGGATGGCAAAATTACTAAGGCAAGAGCCAATGAATATTTAGTTGACTACCAAAACTAAAGTCTATAGTGTATGAAGGGAAGTAAAATAATATAAGGTTGGAAAAGTAAGTTTTAAGAAACAAATTAAATGATCCCATCAATGTCAGGTCAAGTCAAGATGCCTTCCATTGTTAACTGGTTTGTATAAGAATCATACCTTCAAATATGGACTGACTGCCATCCAGTTAAGATGAATTATTTTTAAAAACAGGGATAGGGACTGAAATTGATCCTGTGATTTAACTAGAACATGAAACTACTAAGTGAGGAAACTCCCTTACCTCTGAGTACAAGTTGGTACCTTTTGGGAAGTATATTGTCTTAGGGAATAGCCTAGAGTACTGAAAAGTTAAGTAGCTTGCCTAAAGTCATGTAGTCAATGTGTCAGAGACAGCTGTTGAACTCATTTTCCTGGTCCCAAACCGGCTCTCCATCCACTCTAGCATGCATAAATAAAGTATGGCTAAATACTGAATCCCAGCTAATTGATGAAAGAAAGCAATAAATTGCAAATTCTATTTTAAATTTTGTTCTTAAATTTGATAGTTTTTTAGTTGGGTGATATTTTTGGTCATAAAAACACAATTTCATTCAACTTAGCAGACAGTTATTTTGGGCCTACATTTGGATCTACAAAGGCACTATACTAGATATTGAGGAAATAAAATGGGAAGAAGTGTTCTACTTAATATGACTAAATGCTTTATTTTCAAAAAGAAATATTTTAATTATCTTAATCATCAGTAAATCAGAATGCATTAATTTTTATTTCTCTTCCCAAACATTTCAGGGTGTATTCACAGAGCCTAAATTTTTCACTTATCATTGAAAGCATCAAAAGTATCATAAAATTTAAAAGACTGAATCATTAAACTCTGATATGGCCAATTCTAAGTTGTATGTGTGTGTTTATGTGTGAGTGTCACCTAAAAATTAACTAAACCCTCCTTCAATCTGCCTCATATTTTTGTCTTTTCTCATCTTTTAAGCTAATGAGTTCCAGAAGTTTGATGCCTAGGTTTTTAATTTTCCATAAAATGATTTTTTTCTAGTGTTACCCAGAGCCATTTCAAGTTGTTTGCCTCCCCCCTCTCGGGGACACCCAGGTTCAAGTTATTTTGGGGACAATCATCTATTCATATTCAAAGCTCTGAATCATTACACATACATCATATTAAATTAAGCCAGATGACATGAATTCAGGGGGAAAAGGGGGGGAGTCCCTTATATGCAAAGACACATAATCTTTCATAGATTTCCCTTGTGTCCAGAAGAGGAGACTCCCTAAACAAGTCACATTTCTGTAGTAGATCTCAACAGTAACACTTCTCATGGTTTAATTTCCTAGCTGCCATTGTTTCCCTGCTGCTCCATTCTGCCACCCAAGCTGCTGGATATTTTTAAAAAATTTCTTCTATAGAGCTGCTGTTGTCATATGCTTTTGGACTTTTCTACCTACTTAGTCATCTGCTGCTGGGCTTCTTGTCTGTTCTCCTAAACTGTCTTTGGCTACTGGTGCTTCCTTATCTCAAAAAGAGCATTTATTTCTCTTTATTGAGTCTATTGACAATACCAAGGGGGTCTTTCAGTCATTTCATTATTCAGATCCACAGTTCCACCTAGTCATCATAATAGAGTCCTTAAAATCAAAGTATTTCTGGAACCACTCCTAAGACTTTGATATTTATTCTAGGGTAAGTAAATTCCTCTCATTCTCAATCATGTCCCAGCAGCTAGTGCCAATTTATGCTAGAGCTTCATTTAATAAGTTTTGGTCCTACAGCAGTGTTTCTATTGGGCTTACATGCCAAAAAAATCTTAAAGGAAGGAAAGGGCCCCATATGTGCAAGAATGTTTGTGGCAGCCCTTTTTGTAATGGCTAGAAACTGGAAACTGGATGGATGTGCATCAATTGGAGAGTGGCTGAATAAATTATGGTATATGAATGTTATGGAATATTATTGTTCTGTGAGAAACAACCAACAGGATGATTTCAGAGAGGCCTGGAGAGACTTGCATGGACTGATGCTGAGCGAAATGAGCAGAACCAGGAGATCATTATACACGACAACAACATTACTATACAATGATCAATTCTGATGGACGTGGCTCTCTTCAACAATGAAATGTTTCAAACCAGTTCTAATTGTTCACTGAAGAAAGCCATATACACCCAGAGAGAGGAATATGAAATGTGGACCACAACATAACATTTTCATGCTCTCAATTGATATTTGCTTGCATTGTGTTTCTTTTCTCTGACTTTTTTTTCTTGTAGATATGATTTTTCTTGCACAAAAATGATGTGTGGAAATATATATACATATATTAAATTTGTCAAGTATTTTAACATAATTAATATGTAGTGGATTTCCTGCCATCTAGGGGAGGGGTGAGGACTAGGGGGGGAAATTTGTAACAGAAAGTTTTGTAAGGGTCAATGTTGAAAAATTACTCATACATATGTTTTGCAAATAAAAAGTTTTAATAATAAAAATAATAATAATAATAATAAAGTTTTCGTCTATATTTTTAAAACAATTCCCTGGCTTCAGTCCCCCTTAAACTGTTATCCTAAGATGTATAAAGATGTTCTCATGTTTCTAATTACTCTTCTGACACCTTCAAGAGTTTAGATATTTTTTACCATATTCTTCATGAGGTTCAATCTTCCTTAAAAACATTCCCTTTACTTTTACTTAGCATCACCCCACTTAGAACATCCTCCATCCCTTCATCATTTCACTTGTTCTTTTCTGGACTTTTCCACTTCCATGATATCTTTGCCTTCTTCCTTCCACATGCTAATACACTCTTAACTACTTGGGTTATCAGGAATGGATAAAACAACTCCAAATCATTAAATTTAAACATAACCAAGACAATGCTTCTTGCCTTATTTTTGATTCTTTGTTTAATAATACTCATGCATGCACGTGTATATATATATATATATACACACATATATATATACAAATGTAGGCAGTATATATATGTATATGTATGCACATGGTATATATGTATATGCATGCAAATATTTGCACATGTGTATGTGTGTGCATGCATGTGTATGTTGATAAGAATGTTATTTGTATTTGTGCGCTGCATTGAATGTGTGTATATGTACATATATGGTGTGGATATGGATAAGTGACAGCTTAAAAAGTGGATAGAAAACTTCTCAAATTCAGGAAGACCTTATTACAAGTCTTGCCCCTGATACATTGTGGCTTTGTAACGTAAGCAAGTTACAGCCTCTTAGAACTCTATGCCAGAGGTATCAAACTCCTATTACAGCTTCAAGCCTCAGCAAAAATCCAGTGTGCAAAAAAAGATTAAAATGTAATCCAGACATGTTTAACAAAATAAATAAAAATACAATATAACATAGATAATGTTAATTTGTGGTTTTCTAAATCAATATGGAGCCTGCAAGAATTTGTTTCTTTTTGAGGATGACACCATGAGATTATGAACTTCAAAAGTTCTTTAGCAGAAGTTCCTTTTCTAGGGCAAGGAAACTCTGACAATCAACATCAGCAGTTATTCACAACAAATCTAAGAGATTTTCCCCTGGTCATTGGCTTTTCCAGGATCCTACACTCAGAACCCAAGGTCTGCTTTCTATTCCTTAACACTAATCAGCCAATTGCACATGTGCTCTGTGACCACATAGTACACTTCCATTGATGTGTTCAAGGAACCTATAAGCTATCATGATTCCCAGAATCTTTTGCAGGTTTGTGCTACAAAGCTTCCAACATTATCATCTTCTAAGATAGTTTGGCTCTTAGCCACCAGCTTTCCCACCAAGCCTACCATTACAGAAAACACATTAGATTTTCTTTATTTCACCCTCTTTGACAAAAGACTCCAGCAGATACAATATGTCCTTCTACAATAGACTTTTTAGAAAAGTTCCATAGTGTTCCAAGGCTGTGAAAGTTTGTTTTCAATACTAATCTAGCAGAATTACATAGAAGGCAACTGTCAGAGTACCTGCCAAAATATATTTAATATGTAGCTAATAAAATATTCACTCTTCCCACTTGGTTTTGCACAACACCTGCGACTTAACCAAGAATGTTTTGGGGTGTGCCCATATTCCTCTGTTCACATTTCAATTCTGGACCCACGCCAATCTGAAAGAAATTTTTGTCTAGAAACAGCTTCCTTTCTTGCAACATCAGTTGTACTATTGCCAAATACATCACAACAGCAAGGGAACATCCCTTCTCCCTGACTCCCAGCAGTTCCTGAACTCCAGTTATAGCAGTTGCAGAGTGCCAACAACCCCTATCTGGCTCTGTCAGTCCCTTATCAATTTGAGCTCCCCTCCATCTGTCCTCACCAGCCTTGGGGCTAAATATCAGGGTATTTTCAAATGGATTCAACATGCCAAGTCTCAAGTAACTGTCTATTTGTTTTGTCAGTTAAAGAGGAAACTCTGGCAAGATATAGAGCTGCCAAAATTGTCACTTAATGTTTCAGGGATAACTCAAGGCCTTTATTTGTGCATGAGAGACAGAGAAGTGATGGGTATTTTGTTTGCTTTTTCACTCCCTGCCCACCTTAGAAAGCATTTTAAAGGCATATTTCATCGTCGCCCACATGCTAATAAATAGAGCTTCCCCTAGTTTAGATGAGACACATTCCTGTTTAAAAGTGAGACCATTCACTGACTCCCATTTCCCAACAACATTTAGTGGTGGGAGAGAGGGGTTTTATTTCCTGAACAATGACAGCAGTGTGATGCATGTTAGAAGGTCAGATTTAAAACTGACTCACTTTGGGGCAGATCCTAGGGATGATTTCTTGAGATAGGACTCTGGGCACCTGTAACTGGACAGGGAAGTGATATTTGTTCACCTCTGACTCTGTGTTCTATTAGAAAAGGCCCTTTCCTTTGCTGCTGCATTTTTAATGTCAGAACAAACTAAGATTATTCCAATTGTTCCCAAGATCTTAAATATTTATACAGCCTCCAAAGTTTTAAGGTCAAAAAGGAAATGCACCTAAAAGAAGCAATGTGCCAAAGAACTCAATATTCATGATACTTAAATTTTTCTACGCCTTACATACCCTATTCAATTATTTAGCCCTAAATGTCTTTGAGGTCAGAGAGGATGAGGAGTGTAAGCAGAACTAATGGCATTTCTGTGAGAAGGACAAGACAGCCTGGAACTTGATAGCATTTAGAACACTCATAACTTCTTCACTGAATAAGAAGTCTCCAGCTGAAAGGGACTTCAAATGATATTAAAATTAACCCTTGCCCAAAGGATAGGTCCTCTCTAGAGGAGAGGACCATTCACACTTAACAAGTACCTAGTGGAGGCAACATGGAACAGTGGAAAGAGACCTAGCTCCAGAATTAAAAAGTCACATCTGGCTGCTATGCTTACTAGGAGAGGGGGAGAGGGAGAGGGGGAGAGAAGGAGAGGGGAGGGAGAAGAGGAAGGAAGAGAAGAGAGAGAAAGAGAGGAAGGAAGGAAGGAAGCAAGGAAGGAAGGAAGGAAGGAAGCAAAGAAGCAAGGAAGCAAGGAAAGAAGTAAGGAAGCAAGGAAGCAAGGAAGGAAGGAAGATAGGTTAGGAAAATTTGGCTTTAAATTCTTCCTCTGACATAGAGTGGCCCTGAAACCTAGTATAATTCATTTCATCCCTTAGTACCCCAGTCCAGATGTGTCAAGCCTCTTACCCATGAGGGTCCTAACATTCTAGCATGTGGTCTGAACCAGATTAAAATATAATTGAGAAACATTTAGTCAAATAATAATAATAAAGATACAACAAAACATACATAATGTTTTATTTTAAAATTGTCACTAAGTGGCCTGCAGAGGATCCTTCTCTATAGTTTCATGGCCCTCATTTTTATGAGTTTGGCCCCACTGCTCGAGGCAGCTCTCTTACATGGTAACTTGCATAAAAGCCATTGATCTGAATTGGTAGAAGAGGGTGGTCCTCTCCTGGGAGTTCTCTCTCCCAGTGAATCATGGGTCCAGCTCCCTATCTCTAGTCCACTTACAATAGTATCTTAAATTGTCATTTAACTTCCTAGCTTGTAAAAGCACTAGCACATCATCAGCTTGTGTGATATTAGACTAGGAAGAAAAAGAAAAGAACTGGCAGAGGGAAAGGGGGTAGGTATATTTGTTCTTCTCATTTCAAAGTTCGAGAAACTGACAAAAGTCTAAGAAAATACACATTTTCACGTGTACTTCTTCTTCTCCCCAACAATTTTACTGGATAAAAATAAAATGATTCAAGCAGTTTCCTCCTCTGAAAAATGAGAAGGTTGGATCAGAGGGCCTCTAAGGAACCTTTTAGGCCTTGAGCTTATAAGCCTATGAAATGAGATAAATTGCCTCATGAGTGAGGATAATGAATCAATAAGTGATTTGAGGCACATTTTAATCCTTAAAGGTCAATGTGATGATTACCAGAGTGGACAGATCATATTGTTATTAAATAGAATAGCATCTCTTAGGTTGTGTATTCTCTCTTCTTTCTCTCCCCCTCCTTTTTCTTCTTACATAATCTAATTTGTAGCCTAAAGCAAACAGGAAGGAAGAAGCATGATCATAATTGCTTAGCAGATAGGATGAGGTTTGATAAAGACAAGAATGGAGACCATTTTTCTTTTTTTTTTTTCCAGCTCAGTTCTTTTCCCTAAACTATGTGGTCAATGATATGAATAGGTCTAACACCTGATAAAAGAAAGGCAGCTACTAGGTGGTGCAGTGGATAGAGTGCCAGACTTGAAGTCAGAAGTTGTGAGTGATCTGGGCAAGTCACTTAACCCTATTTGTCTCAATTTCCTCATCTGTAAAATAAGTGGACACGGAAATGGCAAACCACTCTATTATACCAACCCAAATAGGGTTACGAAGTAAGCTGAAATGACTGAACAAAGCATCCTGATTTCCTAATTCCCAGCCAGGATTCTTTCACTTATGCATTTCTAGAGTGCCGGTCATCACAACACTCCTCCAGTTATCACATACATAATCCAACCATGCCTTTTCACAATTTGCTATTTTATAGATGAGGAAATTGAATCAGAGAAAGACTAAATGACTTGTTCAGTCACTCAAGTTAAATAGGTTAAAATGAGATCAGATCTCACAATCCCCTAAAGTTCTGGCTAAAGGCAAGGCAAGAGTCAACCTGCCTCATTTTTTTAATGCTTCAAGATTACATTCTTCAATCTCCACTTCATTCTTCTAAGGATCCCTAAGAGAGAGGTCTGCCCACTTCTTGCATAACCATTTGGAGTAGGAGAAAGGGAAAGTCATTTCCTGTGAGGGAGGGAATGTAGTAATTAGGAGGGAGTGGAGTGGGTGGGGTGGGCAACTACAACTGTGACAGGACCACTGCGTGGGCCCCGAAAAAACTGCAGGTCCTGGGGCCAATGGGACCTGACTCAGCCCTAGCAAACAGATCATTATCAACTGTTCTTTCCTCTTGAGGGGAAAGAAGTTTGGAGCCACAAATTGATATGTAAACCTGAGCTAGACACAGAAAGAGCTATTATACTCACACTAGCAAAGCACTGGTTTGTGTAAATAAGGACAAAAGGAGTTCAGAAGATCTAGGTCTAGAAATGGAGGGGGCTTTAGAAATCTAACTCTTTCATTTTGCAGAAGAGAACACTGAATTTCCACAAGGGGAAATAACCAAAATCACACAAGCAATGAAATACATTGCCCTTTGAAAGATTCAAGAGAAATAGGCAAAAGAGCAAGATTTAAGAAATGGAATCTAAAAGTGCCATGACCAACAAATAATCCAAGGAGGTAATTATTAAGATAAGACATAAACTATGTCACAAGTCAAATTTTTAACACTCTTGGTCCATGCAATCCTAACCAACAGGTTTGTGGTAAATATGAGAACTATCAGACAGTTTTATGACTGACTTTAATTTTTGAATTGCAGTTTGAAGAATCCAAATGAAGGGAATTTCAATCTGTTTTAGGTACAGGGGAAGCAAAGATAATGAAAAACATTCTATGTCCTCCAAGGAGTTTATGTTCTCCTGGGGGAGGCCACGTTGAGAATCAGGTATGGGTAATCTCTATAGGTAATCTTCATTTGCTTTTCTTTTATTCTTCAAAATTCTACATTTTATCAGTATCTGACCTCTTACTATCCCGGTCTCCTCCATCTCCTTTTCCTCCTCCTCCTCCTCCTCCTCATCCTCATCATCATCATTAACATTTATATAGTACTTACTATGTACCAGATACTGTAATAAGCACTTTTTACAATTATTATTTCATTTGATCCTCACAAAGACCCTACAAAGTAGGTGCTATTATTTCCATTATACTGAGAAAATGAGAAACTAAGTAAAGTGACAGGTAAAATGACTTCCCTGGGGTCACACAGCTAGTGAGGATCTGCAATTGGATTTTGCTAGCTGAAAAATAGGGATTAACTGATCAATCAGAATTCCTTAACTTTTATGGGTGTGATTTACTTCAGCTACAATGCAGCAAATATACTGCATTTTCTCAGTCTTTGATTATTAAACCTGGACAATGCAGCAGATTAAATCCACCATAAAAAAAAATGTGGCAGTTCTAATATGTACTATCTCCTTTGCATTCTATAAAGATATTTTTTAAAAATGGATTAGCTTCCAGTGCTGGGCTGTAGTTTATTCTCCCTTGTAAACTGTATTTAGAAGAGAAAGGTGATGAATTAGAAGGATGGAATGAGGCACATTCTTAGATATGGTCAATATACTGATTGCTTCTTGAAAAAATATATTTGTTTATTGGTAGGGAAGCTTCTATTTAGAGGAGAGGTGAGTGAGGGTGGCAATAGATATGCAGAAGAATTGCAATCTTAATAAAATTGTAATGCACAGGGAAAAAAGTACACAGAGTAAAACCAACAAAGTAATTTTGTTACTACCCTTTAAATTATATAGGTATATATTTATATTACATATATTTACATATATACTTTTTGAAAACTGCATAACAGAAATACATAGTTTCTTATACTTTTTTCTTTTTTATGAAAATATTTGTATTTACTTGTAATTATCAAGCTAACAATAAAAAAGTAAAAAAAAAAAAAAGAAAAAAAAAAGAAAGAAAAAGCTCACCTAAACATCGGTTTTCTCTAGGCTTGATCAAAAACAAACCACACCTAGAATATTCCTCTCAAGGGTTTGATGATAAGCAATTAATCAATAAGCAAAAAAGTAATTGCTCATCTATTATATGTCCAATCCTAGACTAGGCACTGTAGGAAAACATAAAGTAGAAGGGGGAAAGGGAGCTTTGCTCTTATGGAACTGACCATTTAATTAGGGAGATTAGGCATATACAGATAAAAAAATAATTTTTAACTCTGCAGTAAAGAGCAAAAAAGAGTATTGGATTTGCAGGAAGAAGACCAAGACTTAAATTTTAAATTCTGCTACTTTCTATCTGTTTGACTTTAAGTAAATTGCATAATCTCTCTGGGCCTTAATTTTCTTCTCTGTAAAATGGGAAGAGAGGTTGAAGGATGGAAGACACAGATTAAGATCCTTTCAAGGTCTTATCCAATAAGTTATGGCAAGTGCCAAATTAAACATTCTAACAATAAAGAGGAAAATATGTTTTTGATGGACTGAAGTTATCAGAAAAAAATAAGTTCAGAGATAAGGGAAGCCTCTCTTAAGCAAGAGTAAAAAGCATATAGATAATACCTATTGGATTTAGGCATCCAGTAGATCCAGTATTAGTCCTTCAATGAAGATGTAAGAGCCTTGAGCAAATCCAGTGGGGCGGGGGAGGGAAGAAGGAGAGAAAAGGAGGGGAAAGAGAAAGGGAAGAAGGGAGGGAGGGAAGAAGAGAGAGACAGAGAGAGAAGAAAGAAAGGAGGGAGAGGGAGAGAGAACTGAACAACTAAATGCAGAGTCTAGGTCTTTTTATTCCAAATCCAATACCTGGTCTACTTTTCCAAGTTATCTTCCTTCTCATTCCTTTTTTTTCCCAAGTTTTCTAGGAAATATGGTAAATGGAGTGTTGTGTGTTGAGTCAGAAAGACTTGGATTCAAATCCTACACAAGATTTTTATTAGTTGTAAAGTCCTGAGTAAGTCATTTACTTTCTATGAACCTGTTTCCTCATCTTTAAGATGAGAAAACTGAACTAGAAGATCTCTACCTCTTCTTTCAGGTCTATAGAGATTACCCTGGATAGTACACATGTAAAGAAAGTTCATGAAAACAGGGATACTGTCCCTGGAGTAAAGAAAAACTGGGTTCAGATCCTGGCTCTGGCATTTATTATCTGTATAAGCATAGATATAACTCTATGAACCTCAGTTTCCTTAAATGTATTGTGTGGATGATAACACTTGTAGTATAGAAGTCATAGGAGTTCTCTAAAGCTCAAACCCACTTGTGCATATGTGTATATATATATATGTGTGTGTATACATATACACATGCATTTGTTTATATGTATATATGTGCACATATATGCATATACATGTGTATAGCCATGTGTTGTACATGTGTGTATACATAAAAGTCAATTGTTATGATTAAAAATCCTCTCTTCCTATCTCTTCATTTAAGTCCCTCTTGTTTCATGAATCATTACCAGAGCATTCTATCCCATAAAATAGACTCTTTCTTCTAGACTTGTAGTCTTCTCTGTTTACACCATCCATGTGGAAATTCTTGCCCTGTGACAACCCTTGCATTCTTGTTATTTGACTCACATTATAATATAACTTCTCATGTATTTGGACCTTGTTTTCCCATATGTGTTATATAAACTCATTGGGTGTTAGACTCTATTTTACATGTCTTTTTAAATATCACCTGTAATCCTGCAGCACCTGGCACAGTGAGAGGTACATAGTAGACTTACTTTATAAATGTGTCCATTTCACCTAAAAGGGAGGCTATAATTCCAATAAAAAGAACAATCAAGTAGAAAGTATTTAATGAATGTCTCCTGTTACTTAAAACACTGCATTAATGACTATGAAGAAGTACATTCTTTTAACCCAAGGAGTTTATAATCTAGTTAGTGAAATGCTAAATAAATATAAAAAAATTACCCAACATTGGGATTGAGAAAATCCCAATTATGTATACAGAAAAGAAGTCAATATGATCTTGATTCCTCTAAGTTCAAATTCCAAATTTTCAGTATTAAAGTACATGATATTTTAAAAGTAGCATAATAATATGATGTTAGGCAAGGGTAAACCAGACAAAAGGATTTTAGCCCTTTTTTGTGTCTTGGACCCTTTTAAAAATCCAATAGAACCTATGGTCCCTTTAATTGAATGTTGCTAAACAAATAAAATGAAATATATAAGATTAAAAAATGAAAATAATTATGTTGAAATAAAGATGTAATTTCCCATTTAAATTCATAGTCCCATTGAAATCTATCCACAGATTTCTTGGGAGTCCATGCATGATAGACTAAGAATTCCTGAGATTTAGTATAGAGACTGGATCTCTAATTTCATTGGTATAGAGAACTCCTAGATGATGAAATTCCTTCTGCTCTGAAATTTCTAGTTTTAGGGAATTACCTAGACCATTTATAGGCTAAGTGACTTGTTCAAAAATATATAGTGTGTGTCTCCCTCTCCCTCTCCCTCTCCTTTCTCTTTCCCCTCCCCTTTCCCCTCCCTCTTCCCCTTCGCTCCCCCTTTCCCTCTCTCTTCCCCTCCCTCTCTCTCTCCATATACATATATATATATACACATATATATGTGTGTGTGTGTGTGTGTGTGTGTGTGTGTGTGTGTGTGTAGCATAATAATATGATGTTAGGCAAGGGTAAACCAGACAAAATGATTTTAACCCTTTTTGTGTCATGGACCCTTTTATAAATCTAATAGAACCTATGGTCCCTTTAATTGAATGTTTCTAATCACATAAAATGAAATATATAAGTTTTAAAAAGGAAAATAATTATGTTGAAATAAAGATGTAATTTCCTATTTAAATTCAATTTAAATTCAAATCTGCCTCCATATGTATATGGAGGCAGATTTTTCTGGCTTTTTAATCTATTATCATATTTTCATCTACTATATTATGTTAACTCAGCAATAACATGTTAAAAACAACAACAACAAAAATCTACATAAGTTAGACAAGGTCACTTCACCTCTAAATGTCCTGATCAATTTGGTAGGATTTATCAATTAAGTCACAGAAGGATTTACTCTGCTTCCATGAAGCAAATTACTAAACCTTAAAACTTGACAAAATTAAGACACTTCAGATAGATAGATATGAGTATGTATGTATGTATCCATATACACACATATGCATATATACATACATTTGTGTGTATACAAAGACATATACATATTTTTATATTTATATGTATATACATATAGATATACATGTATATATACATATTTACATTTTAGATAATTGTGTGTATAATGCACATTCATATATATACATACATGTACATATCACAAAGACATAAATACATATACTTATACATTAAGAGTTTTGTGTGTGTGTGTGTATTGTGTTTGTGTACATATAATTAGTGAAAAACACCATCATTAGAGCCCATTTGGCACTAGAAAGATATCTTCTTCCCTATATGCTTAGAAGAAATAAGTTAAAAACACTCTTGACCATGTAGGATATCCCATTCCATTTCAGAATGTCCACACGTTGTTAGAAATTGAATCAGAGGAGAAAAATAGATAGGATTGCCTTTGGGAAATTGCTTTTAATCACCTCAAGCTGCCTGAAACAAAGACCCATCTTCTTAACAATTCTCTTCCAGTGATGTTATATGTCTTTGAATTATAGAATAGCATAGTTTCACGAAGGAAAATGAAAAGACATACATAGTGTTTGAGAGTGGGTTGAGATAAATTACCAGTGAAAAATTAAACAAGATTAGTGGAATAAAGAATATTTTCAAAGGAATATATAATGGAAAGAATGGCGGGCCATCATGTGGGAGGGACAACCGAAGATAACTCTTTACCAATCACCTTGCCATCCTGAAGAAGACTAATTGGATATTCCCTCAAAGGGAATGAGAAGTCCAGAAGAGTCATGCTAATAAATCTTTTACAATGAGCTCTATGAAAACAAAAATCTATTTTCTCCATCACTTTTTAAAGTCTAGATAATGAACAAAATAATAAATCAATGATATAGCTTTTGCCAATTTCCAAAGAGTAAATGCTCACATTAAAATATAATAATCAGCTCTTATGAGCAGGTCCAAGCTGCCTCCAACATATATGGATTCCAGACATTTTCTCCTAACTACTGACTTGATTCTTCCTGTGGACTTCTCTACTTCCTAGACAATCTCCTTGACAAAGTGGGAAAGCGATTCCCTTACCCTTGATTTCTAATTCTCTTTTATGTGCTATCTTCTTCCATTAGAATATAAGGTCCTTGAGGGTAGGAACTGTTTTATTTGTATGTGTTTGTATCCTCGGCATTTAGAATAGTGCCCAGAACATAGGATATATTTAATAAATGTTCTATCTACATTTAATTTATCCATTCGTCTATCCATTTATCTATCTATCTAACCTATGTAGATCGTACGCAGATTGAACAGGCTCATGAGAGCCAACTGTTAAATCAATCAATACTTATTATGTGCCTACTATGTGCCAGGCTACATGCTAAGTTCAGAGGATAAAAAGGAGTAAAAAGATGAGTCTCTGTATGCAAGGAGTTTTCAATCTAATAGGACATTCAGTATCAACATCTACATCTCAAAAACTGGCAAACAGTAGAAATCAGAACTTGATTTGTTATTTTGAGGATTGTCTACACTTAAGAAAGTGGTAGAGAAAATGCTAACACTGAAAATTAAACTTAAAATTGTGATATATACACTTTTTGGAGAGCTGATTTTTAAACATTTACCAGCACATCTACCATACATCCATCCATTTTTATTATCCATCTATTTTCCTATCATTCAGCCGTCTATTATCCATACCTATTATCTACCTAATCACCTGTTTATCTACCTAAGAGCCTCTGTGTTCCAGTAGGAACTAGAGGACGGTCCATGGAATATTAGTTGGATCCCCTTTTGGAAGGCTTGAAGGAAGACTTGAGTTTTCCAGGTTGAGATAGCCTAGAGGGTTTATGATTTGAATCTTTGGAGAGAATGCCCACACTCATGAGATCACAAGTCTTTTAAAATGTCTGAGCATAAGTTGTTCAATGATGGTAGTTCAAGAGAACTACCTACTGTAACTTAGCACACAGTTGCCTGTTCACCCTCACAGTGTCCTGACAACAGTGAAATCCAGACTGGAAGTCAACATCTGATTACATAAACTTCTCCAATTCTCATGAAGCAATACATGCCTTGTCTTAAAACCATGGAATATACAATTAGATAGAATGTCTCATAGGAGACATTCCAAGTGTCCTTTGAGAAATGGTTTTGAATTGCCCATTGTTCAAAACCACTTTTTCAAAAGCAAATTAGAACTCTCCAAACTGGTTGCCATCCGTAGCTTCCCCTCTGATGAGAAGTTAAAGGATCATATCTCTAGAACTAGAAGGAACCTCAAGGGCCATTTAGTTTGACCTCTCTCATTTTATAGTAAAGTTACTAACTTTCCCAAGGTCACACAAGTATTAAATGGCAGCATCAGAATTTGAACCTAGAGCCTTTGACTCCAAACCCAGCCCTCTTTCCACTATATCACAGCATTACAAGTGTATGTTCATTTCTCCCCTCTAACACTGTTTTCTATCCATTCTGCAGTTATTTTGTAGGTGCCAGTTGATGTTGATGTTATCCCCATACTTAGAATGTAACCAACTATAGAGCAAGGAATTTTTTTTTTTGCTTTTTATTTATATTCCCAGAACTTAACTTAAATACCTGACACAGTACAAACTTTTAGTAAATGTTTATTAATTGATAAATTGATTAGTTGCCTACTTAGTTGGAAGATGGTTGAGGACCTTAAACTTAAGGCTATATGAAATGGTGTCAAGGATATATGGGAAAAAAATTTCCAAATGGATAAAATTGTGTATCAGTACCCATTTCCACACTAAGCAACAGCTCAGTATCTATTATATTATCTGTTACTGCAAGAAATACTCAGTCTTTACTATTCTACCACTTGATGATATAATAGAAACAAGGCTAGAAAAAGATGCTAGAAATATCTTAAAATATTTAGAATGATCACCATTTGAATAGTTCATTTACATAGAACAAATTAATCTCAAAAGCATAAAATATTCTTTTCCTTTGAAATTAACTTCAAAGAGAATCATTCTCTGATTTCTCAACCTTTATTCCCATGTCCAACACACATGGTATAATCCAATAGGCGTAGCATGGTATAGGTTATTTTCTTTTTCTTTCTTTTTCTTTTTCTTTATTAAAGCTTTTTATTTTTCAAAACATATGTGTGGACAATTCTTCAACATTAGCCCTTGCAAAACCTTGTGCTCCAATTTCCCCCCCTTCCCCCATGCCCTCCCCTAGATGGCAAGTAGTCCAATATATGTTAAACATGGTAAAATATATGTTAAATCCAATAGATGCATGCATATTTATATAATTAGCATGCCACACAAGAAAAATCAAATAAGACAAGTTAAAAAAAGAGAGAGAGAAGCAAAATAAAATGCAAGCGAACAACAAAAAGAGTGAAAATGCTATGTTGTGGTTCATACTCAGATCCCACAGGCCTCTCCCTGGGTGTATATGGCTTTCTTCATCACTAAACAATTGAAACTGGTTTGAATCACATCATTGTTGAAAAGAGTCATGTCCATCAGAATTGATCATCCTATAGTCTTGTTGTTGCTGTGCACGATCATCTCCTGGTTCTGCTCATTTCACTCAGCATCAGTTCATGCAAGTCTCTCCAGGCCTCTCTGAAATCATCCTGCTGGCCATTTCTTACAGAACAATAATATTCCATAACATTCATATACCATAATTTGTTCAGCCACTCTCCAATTGATGGGCATCCATTCAGTTTCCAGTTTCTTGCCACCACAAAAAGGGCTGCCACAAACATCTTTGCACATGTGGGTCCCTTTCCCTCCTTTAAAATCTCTTTGGGATAAAGTCCCAGTAGAAACACTGCTGGGTCAAAGGGTATGCACAGTTTGATAACTTTTTGAGCATAGCTCCAAATTGCTCTCCAGAATGGTTGGATCCATTCACAGTTCCACCAAAAATGTATCAGTGTCCCAGTTTTCCCACATCCCCTCCAACATTCGTCATTATCATTTCCTATCATTTTAGCCAATCTGACAGGTGTGTAGTGGTACCTCAGAGTTGTCTTAATTTGCATTTCTCTGATCAATAGTGATTTGGAGCACCTTTTCATATGACTAGAAATAGTTTCAATTTCTTCATCTGAAAATTGTCTGTTCATATCCTTTGATCATTTATCAATTGGAGAATGGGCATGGTATAGTTTAGACAGTTGGTCTTGTCATCAAGAAGACTTGAGTCTAAGCTCCATCTCTGACCAATCCTGGTGGTGTTATCATGGCCAAGTCACTTCAGTGGTCTGAGCAATCCCTAAGACTCTAAGTTAGATGAATCATCATGAGAAGCAGTTTCCAAACCAGGCAGTTCTTCAGCTAAATCACATTTTTGATTTCCACCCCCCCAAAAAAAATCCTTTAAAATCTAAGTCATTTACTTCCCATCTCTTTCTCTACTCTCCAATAGATTTAGCCAAAAATGCTTTGTGGCACATATTGGGGGAGTATGTTAGAAGATTCAGTTAAAGAATCATAAATTAATTTCCCTATACCTGGCTTTAATTTTAATTATGTTCATGCAAGAAAGCCATTGGACCAAATATAATCCTAGTAAATTTAAAACATCTGATCATCGTAGCATTACAATGGGCCAGATCACAATCAACTGAAACTTTCCTCTGCCCAATAGTAATTCCATTTGTGAATTATCCATGACCATTTGACCCAGGTCTGTCTACATGGTAACATTATCTTGAAGACTGCAATTTCATTAATCTCAGTGATCAGAAAAGCGAGTATTCCAAACTTCCCACTTGATTACTCTTACTGATGATGTTTCCCCAATGCACAAGTTAAGCTTATCTTGCTGTATTTGATATGGGAAATTCATTGTGACCACCATAACCTAGTGTAATGCCTCAGTGAAAACACCATGAAGAATTTTTATTTAAATCATGTTTCACAGAAGAATGGCACCTAGGCTTTTAAAACATCCATTCACATATACAACTTCAAATATTTTTTTTAAATGCTGCTAGGGAGAAATAGCAATCTTTCAAAAGAGTTAACTAATCATTAGGTAGATATCATGGGGAGAGAGAATGTATAAAGGAATAAATCAGTAAGACTGGTATTTTTAAAAAATATCTACCTACCAACTGTTTTCAGTAAATATCACTATTCTTTTTTACTAAATACTTAGAATAAGAAATATATTTTAATGGGTGTTTTGTTGATGACATTGTTGCTCTTTTTAGTAATGTCATCTGTGGACTGGTCATCAAGGGATAGATTTTTTTTTCTCATTTTTTTCCCTACAGAAAATAATAAAATCTCAAGATAGATTTTTAGCTTGATATCATGAACTTTTTTTTCCAATATTTTGTTAACTATGCTTCAATATAACTGACTTCTTTTGTAATCATTTATATATTATTTTTGCATTTAAAAACAAGATTCTAACAATCACCAGATTTATTAAGGGATCTATGTCACCACAAAAAAAAAAGTTAAGAAGCCACATACTAGGGCATCAAGGAATAATGAGTAGCTTGCACAGAGGCAATCCCTACTTACCTGAAATCACTGATCCTTGAAAAGTAGGAATAAATATGTTTTTAAAAACCAAAATATATTTATTGGCTCAAGTAAAACCTCACCCAGTTAATGTATGCATGGAAGGCGAAGTATAATTGAAGTTGAATGAGCCTTAAAAGCAAAAGATATCAGACATGAAATAACAGAAAAATCATTATCAAAATCATAACATAATAATATTATAACTCGTGAATATACAGGGATTCTCAAAATTCTTAGTGAATTTTTTAAACTGAATGGTCCATATTCTGTGGGAACTTACCTTTACTAAGGGAGTTGGGGCAAAAAAAGAAAAAATAGCTATACAGTTAGGTAGATACAAATAACCTTCTCCTCCTTTCACCCCTCCAAACCATCTTCTTAGCAACTTCAAGAAAGAAGTCATTTGGGTAGGAATTGCTTCTCTCCTATACCCAAGGAATTCCAACTCAGACAATAATTGTAAAAGTATTCAAGAACAACAGCAGGCAGTCAGAGGATATCTGTACCCGTTCTGATGGATGGGGGGCAGGGAAAGGGAAAGGGAAAGGGAAAGGGTCCCTCTCCTTCACATCATCACATAGAAATGTATGCCAATTTCCCTCCTAATATTGAACAGAAAACTGCCCACACATAAATTTTAACTAATTGTGCTATCTGGAAACCTGCAAAAAAAAAATTCTCTTTCTACACCTATGATCCTTTTAACTATTTGTCAATAATTATCACAGCTACAATTCACCTCCTCCCTGTCCCATCCTACTACCACCCTGCCAGATCTCTTCTGTAGAATATAAATTTCTAGTTCCCTCAAGGGATTGTTACATGACATAGTTTCAAGTCTTTTTGACATTCTGGAAATCCTTCCTGCCTCATTAATATCCTTTTCAAAAAGTGGTACCCAGAAAATAAAAAAGAAAAAAAAAAAGGTTTCTCTAGATATGGTCTTTCCAAAGCAGATAACAGAACAATGATTACGTCCTATCATTTAGACACTAGACTTTCAGTGATACAGAGTAAGGTTATATTATTTTTTTTTGAAACTGAATCACACTGATGTTATTTATTGAGCTTACAATAAAACTATTGTAAAAAAATTAAAACCTTTACATGTTCTTCATATAGATAAGTAAGGTAGAGCAATGTGCTAAGTGTTAGAAACACTGAATATAAGCAAGCAATAAGGAATTTAACATTCTAATGGGGGAAGGCTATACATGGAAGAGATCTGGAAGTTGGGGGTGAGCAGAAGTCTCATGCTAAGTCCAATATGGAAGTTTCCAGGAAATGAAGTCCAGACAAAATAAGGGAAAAGCTCATCTATCAGAATATAAAGTGGTTTCAGAGGAGAAATCCAAATTTCCTGCGGAAATGAGGTGAAGATGAAGACTAGAATGGAAATGCCATTGCCTGGAGATCTCTAGAAAATCACATTTCTATCCTCTTCCCGTCCGATTGATTCTTTTTTTTTAACTAAAAAATAGGATTTGTATTTATCCCTATTAAATTTCATCAAGTTAGATTTGATTCATTGTTCTAGATAGAAAGATAGTTTTTATACCTCAAACTATTTCTTTGACAACTGGAGAAAAGAATAAACCTGATGACTTTAGTTCTGCCTCACTTAAATCCCATTCAGGAGCACAAGTCAAGACAATACCCTTGTGATGTCACTGGTTCAAGAACAAAGGACAAAGAACAACAACAACCATAGCTGCCATCCCGCCCACAACTCTCCATTTCATCCAATAGAATATCATGAGAAAATTCATCAAATTCTTGCTGAAATCATAATATTTTTACAGATACACACCCATTACCACAGTCATGACTTCCATTAGAATTTTCCTTCTTAATAAATAGGTAATAAAGTAGGTAATAAAAAATAATTATGCATGCTAGGTAACCAACTTAAAATCCATATACCTACATAAAATTGATATCTACAGCATTATACTAGATCTACTGATCTAGTATTCTAGGAATTTTATCATAACAGGAAATTGCTTTCTTCTGACATGACTTGTCCTTGAGATTGTTTAAAGTCTCTGATCATTTTCACAAAATGTTCTTGAGGGTTTTTAGGAAAAAAACAAAACAAAACAAAACAAAAACAAAACAACAAGAACATAAGCTGGTTCCTTAAAACAGTTTCCCTTTGCCAATGCTCACAAATTATCTATTGATGACTTGAAGCAGTCAAGAATTTTGCCTGAAATCAACAGCAAGCTTTATTATTTTTAAATTTTTTTAATTCAACACACATCTTAAGCATCTGATATTTCAATGAAACTGTGTGAGATATTTGAGTTTGTTTTGTGAAAATAGGCCAAAATGTCCCTTAATTTATTCCTTTTTGAGGTACGGAGATCACTTTGGTGACTTTTGTATCAAAAGTTTTGTCAACAGAATATAGACTTAAACATGTATTGTCAAGTATTCAAGTATAAACTTATACTAATATATAGTCTTTTATATTAAAACACATAACCATGGGTTTTTTCCTTAAACATATAGTCTTATTAAAGAACTATCATTCAAGGATCAACCTAGTCAAATTAAGAGGAAATCCACACATATATGTATCTACACATGCATAGAGAGAGAGAAAAAGACACAGAGAGAAATGTGTACATATGAGATTATGTAATATGATATTATGGTACTTCAAGATAGCTTTGTGAATGACTATGACCAATCTGTCAGTTTAATTTTTCTTATCCTTGACTTTAATTTGTATTATTTCCATCTTGAAGTTGGGAAATTTTACAAAAATCATTATTAAAATGTATATTCATAGAAAGCTAGAATTGGGGAAAAACATTACTCCAATACTTTAATTAGCCCATGCACTTTTAGTTTGCTTCCATATACATTTGGATAGTTTTTTGTTAATATATGGCACTAAGGAACATGAAGAAAATGTTCTAAAATCACAGTTAGATGGACTATGGGGTTCAGAATCTGGCTCTGAGAGCTCTTTCCTAACTTACCACTGAGAACTCTACTACATCTCCCAAATATACGTGTTTTCTGCTTCCCCAAACTCCAATAGAAGATTAGAAAGTCTAAATTAGAAAGGGCTCTAGAAATTGAATTTAGCTATCATTTCAAAAGCTCAGTATAAAAATCAATCTGTAATTTCCTCATTGTGAGTATTCTCTGCAATGTAGATTTCAGCCCATATATGTCTTCCCATCTTGGGTCACTAGCATCCACAACCTTCACAATAAATTCCTTTCATGGTTAATCAAGTCATCCAGCTCCTGCCCTATCATTTCCAGTGATGAGTTAGGTAGTTTCCAAGAGAATCCATTCCATTTATGAATATTCCTCCTCCTTATCATCAAATTTTCCCTTTACTGAGATGACATTTGTTTTTCTATAACTTCCATGCATGTGTATTGGCACTATTCTTTAGAGATACACAAAATAAATTTAATTTCTCTACCACAATATGATGTTTCAAATATTTAAAGACAGCTATCATACCAGTTTATGATCTGTTCATTTCTTGATGAGACTAGGCTATTGACATTAATCCCAGCCTTATGCTAATGGAAATTGACTAGCTATTGATTACCAAGACCTCTATTAGAGATGCCTTCTGAAAATCATGGTGATAGGTCAGATTGAGATTTTTCCAGTTTGTTATTCAGGGTATTTTTATTCATTGTGTCCTGTGATTAGATTGCGTTGAAATAGGATAGGATGGAATTCTCTCTCCTGTATTTTTTGCTCTTACTGTGACCCAACTTATTCCCACCCTCACTTCTCTATCTATACAAATCTTATCTATCTTTCAAGGTTCAACTCGGGCTATAAAATCAGATTTAGAGCTTAAAAAGAATTTTAGAAGCCATTGAATTTAACATCTTTCATTGTGATATGGAGAAACTCAAGTATCAAGAAATTAAATGGCTTGTCTAAGATTCATACCTCCTACTACAAGACATCTTAACAAAACATCTTAAGGATCCCTTTACTTTTAAATACTTGAAGAAAATGCTATTTTAGGGAAATGTGAGTGAAAATAAACATTTTTTTCTAAACAAATTCATAGGCTTGATGAAATTTATCTATGTACCTGTTGAGAGGCCATGGACTCCAAAATAAGAACCCATCCCAAACCGCTCCAACCTTTTACTCTTTTCTACCTATGAATCTGGAGCACTGTCTAGACCCTCATTTTGCAATAATTAGGGTCCTACTGGTGAGGCATCCATGGTAGAGTGAATAGAAACCTCAGAGTCAGAAAAACCTAAGTCACCTCTAGCATACCCTGAAAGTGTAATCCTGTAAAAGTCACATAACATTTCAATGTCCTAGGTGACTCCCTATGGGTATAATTTGCAGAGACATTGGGGCTCTACTTTGATGAAAGGATTTTCTTCACAAGTACTTCCTTATATAGTCCAAAAAAAAGTCCTATAATAACTGTCATTTATATAATGCTTTAAAGTTTGCAAAGTAAGGGGGAGCTAGGTGGTGCAGTGGATAGAGCACCAGTCCTGAAGTCAGGAGGACCTGAGTTCAAATCTGATCCCAGACACTTAATGTTTTCTAGCTGTGTGACTCTGAGCAAGTCACTTAACCCCAATTGCCTAAGCAAAAAATAAATAAGATAAAGTTTGTAAAATATAGAAAAGCAAAATCTTTTCTCATTTGATCCTCCCAACAAGCCTGTGAAGTAGTTGCTATTATTATTCTCATTTACAGATGAAAAAACTGAGGCAGACAAGAGTTAAGTGATTTGCCTAAGGTTAAAAGTATATCTGAGGCAAGTTTTGAACTCAGGTTATCTTGAGGTCTTTCCTAGAACAGCTAAGTGGCTCAGTAGATAGAGCCCTACATCTAAAATCAGGAAGACATGCATTCAAATCTGGCCCTTGACCCTGAACAAGTCATTTCATTTTATATGCCTCAGTTTCCTCATCTGTAAAATGAACAGAAGAAAAATGTCAATTTCATTATCTTTGTCAAGAAAACCCCAAAAGAGGTCATGAGGAATCAAACACACCTGAAAAATGACTGAACAATAACTTCCTGACTCCAAGGCTAGCACTCTTGAGATTCTCCTGTACTATTTCTTAATTTTTCCTTTGCTTAAATATTTTCTTCCATCCTAGACTGTGGTTAAATTTCAGAGAGACATATTGACCTAAGCTCCTTCATGTATCCCCTTCCACCTAATGTGTACACTCACACACGCATACACAAGCTCACATAATGGATTATGTCCTCCAACTAACCCAAAGCTTCACATAGTGAGCCTCATATGAAAAGGTAGCCACTGGCAACAAGACCAACAAAACTTTGGGAGAAGTTTAGGATTCTCTTGTTTATGGAGCACCCATTGTGTCAGTAGCTAGGCAGATGAGAGCCCAAAACACATTTCTAGGACTAAAGAAGCCTGACCCCAAACAGAGAAATTTAACAAAATAAGGAAGGATAAAATGAGATCATGCATAAAAAACATTTTGGACATAAATAGGAGAGATTAAATAATCAAAATTACATTTGGGAATATGACCCATGAATATCTCAGCTAAGGACTCAAATGGAAGAAAAAAAAGATCTAATTATTAAAGCCAGCCTCTGATAGAGTCACTCTATCATCATGAAAGCACACTGAAGCAAGAGGAAAACTGTTCTAACCCAAACAAAGCTACTTTATAATTAATGAGAATGGATCATAATTTTCCTCTGAAAGCATTATGAAATATCTATCCATACATTTCCTTTATCAAGCACTTGTCATTTATAGAGCACTGATAAGGTGATAAGACCACCAAGACAGGAAAAAAAAAAAAACTAATAGCCTTTGTCCTCAGGAAGCTTACATTCTTCCTGAATCTGATTCCTTAGAAAAGGAAAGCAATTTGCTTGCAGTCACAGAGCCAGTGTATTTGAATCCAGGTCTTATCCATCCTTAGAAGGTTCCCCTTCTTTACCTAAGTCTCTTACAATCCTTGACTTCCTCCATTTCTGCTCAAATCCCTCCTTCAGAAAGCCTATCCCAGTTTCTCCAGCTGCCAGTACCTTCCTCTTCCCCTGCATCTATGCTACTTCTGTCCTGTAGCTAAATAGTTTTTTACATTAGAATATAAATTCCCTGAAAATAAGGACTGTTTTATTTTGATGTTTTTAAAACTTTTTTTGTGTCCCCAGCACTTAGCACTCTGCTTGGCACATTGTAAGTGATTAATTAATATTTTTTTGTTTAATAGACTGATTGAATCCTATTTCTAGTACCCTATCCATTAAGGAACACCTCTCTCTCTCTCTTGGAGGAGATGGACCTTTGGAAAGGTTCTAATATAAAAAAGGAGATAACTTGACCAGTTGCAAGGGGACTGGCATTCTCCTTGGGGTGTGATATGGAAGAAGCCTTGAAAATAGTGAAGTAAAAATTCTCACACTGTGCTCCAGGGACATGTTTTCAAATGAAATGTTGAATCTTTAATCCCTCCTATTTATATGATGTCATTATCTCCAATGTGCTTTCATATGCATGATCTCATCTTATCCTTCCAGTATCCTGTTGCACTTTCTCTTGAAGGTTCCTGAGACCTTGTCAGATGGTGCACAAATTCAAAACTTTTTTCAGAATAATACTAAGCTATTTTCATTTCGAATATGCCAAATATCAATAGCTATAAGCCACATAAACAAAAGCTCTTTGGAGGCTCTCAGTAATTTTTAAGAGTATAAAGGGATCTTAAGGCCCTGAAGTTTGAGATATAGTAGAGGTAATGGTGAGTGATCATAGCATTAATAGTAATAATAGAAGGAGGAAGGAGGAAAGAGGCAGAGGAGGAGGAAGAAGAAGAAAGAAAGAAAAAAAGAAAGAAAGAAGAAGAAGAAGAAAAGAGGAGGAGGAGGAGGAGGAAGATGAGAAAGGAGGAGGAGAAAAAGAAGAAAAAAGAAAGAAAGATAGAAAGGAAGGAAAAAAGGAAGGGAGGGAGGAAAGAAAGAAAGAAAACAAAGAAAAGAAAGAAAAAAGAAAGAAAGAAGAAGAAAGGAGGAAGAAGGAGGAGAAGGAGAAAGAGGAGATGTAGTAGTAAAGTACTAAGGAAATGAGGAGAGATATTAAGCAAATTTGCCTAAGAGGAATGGAAATTAGAGACTAAAGGGAAAGAGATCAGACATCAATTTGGTGCAGTCTTTGAAGCAAGGAGTGACATTTTTGTATCTCATTCTTTGTACAAAATCCCCATGTTAGAAAAAAGCCGAATAACTGGAATTTTCCATCCATAATTTGGCTCATCTTTGAGCTAAACAAAGTCTTTAGGGATGTGGTGGCAGATGCTCAGCAAGCTTTTGCTCCGAAAAGGTACTCTATTTACCATTTTGTCTCATTCTTCTTTGACTTAACTGTTTGTGCTTACCTTCTCTCAGGAGCCTCACATTCATAAATAATTCTATATAGTGCTATTTTTTCCTAAAAATATGCTTGCCATTATTCCAAAGAAAAAAAGAAGATGAAATAAACAAAACATGAAAAAACCACAGAAAAGCTTGAAAAATATTTAATGATTTGTTTTCAATTACCTTAGAGCCCAAGGACAAAAAGGAGAAAACTGCATTATTTTACAGTTTATAACGTCTCAGCAACCAATCCTGGATAAAATACAAAGGGAAATTAAAATTCTAATGTATGATGTCCACAGTTTCTCTCTATCCCTGAGGCAGGTCCCTGGTTGCAATTGTTTGCTGCTGTAAAGAACCATCAAGTACTGATGCTGTGACCCTCTACCCTGGTTATCCCACATTGGAATCAGTGCATTTTAGGAACTTCAGGATACTACATTTTGAGACTACAAGATTGTGTGTGCCCAAGAAAAAGTCAGCAAAATGGGAAGAAGACTGGAATCTAAGCCATAGAAAAATCACCCGAGGAGTGTTTATCTTGGAGAAAACAAGGCTAGGGATAATCTGATTATTGCCTTCACTGTTCCTGATTGGCTTTATAAAGAAGGATTCATTGAATCTACTAATTGTCCTCAGAAGGCAGAATTAGGAACAAGGGGAATTTACTGAGTCACATTTCATTCAATACAAGAATCATAAGGACTTTCCAAATTGGAATGGTCCTCCTCTCTGGATTGAGAGTTCCTCATCACTGAAATTATTCAAGAGAAAGTGAGAGGATATTTGATAGTGATGTCATAGAAGGTATTTCTGTTCAGGGATGGACTGACAGTAGGGGAGAGATGAAATACTCAATTTATACAGAAGGAGGTGTCATGGGAGTCCTTCAAAGTAGTAGTGTCAAAATCAATTAGAAACAGGTTACTTGGTTCTGGAGGGAAAAGTAAGGCAAGTAGCTTTGCATAGACCCCCCCTCCCTACTTAAATCCAATTCACTTGCATGTTATATAATATTACTTCCTTGATGCCATAGTCCTTTTCAAGAACCAAGGACAAACAACAACAATAAAATTATATTTATTTTGTTGTATATCTCCCAATTACATTTAAATCTGCTTCGGGTTCACTCAGGACTGTTTTGCCACAGCATATTTTACATTTCTGCTCCAAAGAAGCAGATTTTATGCTAGTCAGCTTCAGAGCCCCCCAAAATTTTTGATTTCTTAGGAATATTCATCACAGAATCACTCACTATTGATCAGAGATATAAGGCAAAAGAGATGGCCCTAGGCTTTTCTAGGTTAGTATTTAGTATCCAGGCTAGCTGCTATCTAGGAGTCACCATTTCTGTCAGATTGAGGAGGACATCCAGAGCCTGTGCTGGCTGGACACCCTCACTGGAAATCCCAGCAAGAAATAAAATTACAATTTACAGGTATAAGAAGGGAAGCTATCTCTCCTTGTAAACTGATACCCATCTTCCTCTCCAGCAAATAAACCAAGATACATTTCCAATTTCATCCAATTTCAGATGAATCTCTGAGTTCCTAGGAAGGGTAAACTACTATCCTTTCAAGAATCTCTCCCCAAATATTCACAAATTAGTAAATATAGATTAGAATGGTAAATAGAAATAAGTAGATAACTAATCTATGTCTATATTTATATCATTTTGTCTATATGGTTATTTGAGTCTATATCTATATTCACATATATCTGCATCTATATCTTTCTATTGAATTTCTCTGCCTCTACATTGAATGTGTGATGGTTGATTGAAGGAACTGAGAAATTTTTTTCTTGTAGAAGACTAGACTTATGTCTGATAGGATACAAGTATTCAAGAATTTGTGTGGCTATTGTATAGAACAGGAACTAAGTTTATTCTTTTTGGTTCCCAAGGACAGATATAAGAAAAATTTTTGACATTTCTGAGAAATCTGAATTGCCCAACAGGTAAATAAATAGCTTCTGTTTCCTGGAAAAAGAAAAGAATCTATCCCCATGTCTGGCACTAAAAGGTCCTAAGAAAATCCAAGTGGCACATAGTCTCCCAAATGTCATATGAAGAGTCTCAACAGAACCAAGATAATATTGTACACAGTAACAATAAGATTTAGTGATGATCAACTAGGTGATTCAAGGCAATTCCAATAGACTTGGGATGGAAAATGCTATCTGTATTCAGAGAGAGAACTATGGAAACTGGATGTGGATTGAAGCATGGTATTTTCACTTTTTGTTTGTTTGTTTCTCATATTTTTCTCCCCTTGGGTCTGATGTTTCTTGCACATGACAAATAGGGAAATATGTTTTAAAAATTTGCACATATTTAACCTATATCAGATTACCTGCTGTCTTGGAGGTAGGGGAAGATAAAAGAGAGAGGGAAAAAATTGGAACACCAAGTCTTACAAAAACAAATATTGAAAACTACATTCGCATGTATTTGGAAAATAAAATACTGTTGAAAAAAATTTTAAAGAATCTCAAGATATTCAGTACTTTTTTAGGCAACTTCAAAATTCTTGCCTTTAGGGAGCATCCATACCTATTGGTAGGTAGGTCTGGAAAGCAATATCACCCATAAATATAAATAGCATATGAATTCACCAAATAAAAATTTATAACATTTATAATTTTCAGGGCACAGACCATAAAGATATAAAGCACATTTGTACCTGATTGACCACAAACCATTGACTTTCTAATCTCATGGGATCAGTTAGGGCTATTTAGCAGTATGTAGTTATAGCTAGAAGTATACCTGCCATAATCCCAGTAGCCAGAAGACTCACCTTCAGGACCTCCAATTACTGTGGTCTCCCTTTCTTCATACCATTGCCCCACAATGCCCCAACACAAATCCAATCCTACTGCCTATTCATTTCTATTGACAATACTTGACTAGATTATATTGATTAGACTATATTGACCATTCCTATTGAGTACATTTCAAGCCATTCCTATTGACCATTGCATTGTCAAATGTGAGAGGCCAGATCTGAATCAGGCTAGTGCCATGTTTCAGGTTCAGAATTAGAATAAAATGAGACACCAACTGTCTAACAATGAACAAAAGGAAATGTGTATAACTATCTCATGGATATAGCATTCAGCCTCATGCTAGTGTGCCAGTCAAAGCCCACGTCAGTACTGAAAGATAAGCACTAATTCTTCATATGTTGGCTTTTGTACTTGGACCACTAGGAAGTTACATCCATGGCCAAGTCTTGGATCAATTAAATCTCAACGACTTTTTTAGGGAAAAAAAAAACTAACAGCCAATATGGCAACAAATTTAATATATGTTTCTTCTACCACAGTCCTTATTTGCTGATGAAGAGAAATGGAGTTTCTCAATCAAGATCATCCTATTAGTAAGTAACTAATTTGAGATCATTCTCTATTACATAACCAATATCCTCTGCCACACTTTTCAGTAGCTGCTTCCCTCATTTGTGAAAATCAACATAAGAATATAGCAATCTGTACCAAATATTCAGAGGGACATTTAAATACTTTGGAAATATTTTAATGTTTTTGGTCTAACTTCACTTATATTCTCTTCCCTTACATTTTAGTACTAAAGAGGGATGAGTGAACCCCAAATTGGATAGGTTAGCTGGTAAATATAAAAATGCAGGAGTGGTATGAAGCCTGAAGGAAAACAGATAGACAGAGGCAAAATGGAGAAATTAATCTGTATGGTCTTTTTCTAGGTCTTGGGAATAGGTAGGAAATAATTGCCTGGGTCCTAAAAGGTGACAGATGCAGTCAGCTGATAGATAGCTCCTATCCCATTGACAGACCAAGCCAAGGTCATGTGCAATGGTCAGCTTTCCTATAGCAGTCCAAGTTGGAATGAGAGCACCCAAACCAATATAAAACCATGGCTCTGAGTGACCTTGTCCCTTTCCACTGGAAGACAAAAAGTGGTTGCCTTCTTTATTAGCTACATTATCATGGAACAGATCCAAGAATTAAGGAGAAATTAGACTCAAAACTTTTCATTCTGGGAAGGATGGATAAAGACAGGAGGCACCTCAGTTGAGCCGCAAATGATGAAAGGTTTTGCTGTTAATATATTCCTTTGATTTTACCATGTTTTTATTAACCTAACTAAATGAATTATTTACCTGTAGATTTTAGGGTGAGGCAATTTGGAAACAATGTGCAAACTCTAAAAGGAAGTGGGGATTTTCCAGGGAGATGGAAACATGTGAACCAAGGAAAAGAGTACTTGTTACACACACAAACACATACACATACACTCACTCTCCCTCCCTCACCCCCCTCTCCCCCCTCTCTGTTTATATATAGACATATATATATATACATATATGTGTGTATATATCCATCCATGCATAAGTATATATGTATATAGATAGCATATAAATATATACGTGTGATTATGTGAATGTAGGTGCATTATAAAAGTAGGTGGGTATCTTTGTGTGGATGTTTCCCAATTTTCATAACTTCCCTCTCTATTTTGTATGGAATGTTTCTGGGTGTGATTGCCTCAAAAGCTTACAAAGTGAAGTATTTTGTTTTTACTTCTTTTCACATTGTCCTTACCATGGTATCACATAACAACCCTTTCCATAACCTCATCCAAACTTTCTGCCTGAGTCATATCCAACGTCACTATGGACTCCTGGCTGCTTTGGAAGCCACTCCCTTGGAACAGGCTGTGCTTCTTCCTTGAGTTGACAGGTTATGTACCAAGGTTTTTTTTCTTCATTTCTATTGAAAACATTTCATTTGTTGCCAAACTATATGTGGAGGTCTGGCCTCCAAGGCTCCTTGGAGACTGAAACCAGAGAATCGCCGGATGTACATACATGATATGAAAGTCAAATCTGAACAATGGCATTACAAAGGTGCCTTACCATGGGACTTGGGAGCAGAACAGAAAGGAGTTCCTAGCAATCAAAGCCATCCATGAGCTTTATTTAGGAAGTGCTTATTAAGCAAGTATAACCTTATCTTATGAATGAGATCTTAGAAAGAAAGCTCCATGGTTTGATTTCAACAAGCACCATTATTGCCCATTAACAGCCAAGAATTTAACATATTTACTGATCACCAAGCACTGCATTAACAAATGGGGATACAAAAACTATCCACTCCCTGAACTCAAGAAGCTTACACTCTTTTAGGGGAAGGATGACATAGACATATAGATAAATGAACACAAAGTCAACTGTAATAATAATAACAGGAATGGAGAGATAAATGGAATAAGAAATTTTTAAAAAAAGATCGTTTCAGTAGATGAGAAAGATTTCATGGATGAAGTAGTATATAAAATTGATTTCAAAAAAAGAGAAGGATTCTAACAGGTAAAGATGTCAGTCAACAAACATTTGTTGTAAACAAATGTAAACATTTACTTTGTCAGGCACCATAGAGGAAGTAATAGAATACTATTGAATCCTAAGAAATGATGAATATAAGGAATTCACAGAAGTATGATAAGGCTCATTGTGAACTGATATAGAGCTACGCAATCAGAATCAAAAGAGAATATACAAAACAATTCAAGTTTAGAATTGAAAACAGCATCAAGAGTCAGTCAAAATGAATTACAATGATTAATCTTGGTCTGGTAGAACAGATAAAGAAACAACACTCAAAAAAGAGAAGGGGATTATAGATGAGATATGATGGATAGTCAATCAATCAATAAACATTTATCAAGTGCTTACTAGGTACCAGGTACTGTGAATATACTGTCAAACACAATCATTTGTCACTTGGTTTTCTTTAACTGTTTTTCCCTGTTAAAAGTGAGGCAAAGTGATGTTTTTAAAAGAGTATTGAATTTGGAGTCAAAAGGATCTGTATTCAAATCCTAATTCTAACTCTTGAATGAATGAATGAAAAAAAATGTATCTGTTAATGCTTACTGCTTGCCAAAACTGTGATAATTTCTGGGTAATCAAATACAAAGAGGTATAGTTCCTATCCTCAAAGAAGCAGATTTGATGGAGGGAAACAATACACATGGGGGAACAGTAGCCAAGAAGGGTTATCTTGGATACAAGGATGGTGAATGGAATCATGCAGCTAGGATAGAATTGATATTATTATGGTCCCAAAACTAGAAAGGGAAAGAGGGTTCCAGACAATACAGATGGCAAGGTGTCTGGCAGGCAAGAGTAAGACAGGGGAGTAAAGTAAAATACATCCTGACAAAGTGATCAGTCAGAAATTTTTCCAGGGTGAGAGGTTCAGGGCTAAAAGAGTTAAATCCTACAGTATATGATGTCTGGTTCAGAAAGAAAGAATTTGGATGTCACAACTTCTCTTGACCTCTAATCCCCAAGGATCTGGGGACTGAGGAAAGGAGGTACATAGGGAAATGATTTGGGTATGAAAACAAAAATCAGCAACATAACTCTTTGGTTTTGGTTTGTTGGATTTTTTTATTCTTTCCTTCCTTCCTTTTTCTTTTTCTTTCTTTCCATCTTTTTTCTTCCTTTTTTTTCCTTCCTTCCACTCTCTTTTTTCTTTCTTTCTGTTTCTTCCTTCCTTTCTCTTTTCTTCCTTCTTCCACCCTTTTTCTTTCCTTCCTTCCCTCCCTCCTTTTTCCTTCTTTTCTTTCCTCCATCCTTTCTTCCTTCCTTCCCTCTTTCCTTCCTTCCTTTCTCTTTTTTCTTCCTTCCTTTCTTCATTTTCCCCTATGTTTCTCCCTTCCTTCCTCTTTCCTTCCTTTCATCTTAAGAAGCAATAGATTTCACAAGTAATTTAGATTTAAGGAGTAAGAAAAAAAAGAAAAGTAAATAAGGAATTTGATGTTCAGGCCTGAAAGACAAGGAAGATAGTCATAGGAATTTGAGATAAGGGGGAATGTAAGGCTCAATGTTAAAATGAACAAGTAACCTCATAAAGCTTATCATTCAAGATATCATATCAAAAAAATGCTATTATATCTGACCCTAGAGTAGACATAAAAGCTGTCAGAAGTCCACAGACCCAGTACCTGACAAAAATTAGTTAAGAAATAGATGGTGGGAGGAGAAGAAGTATTGAAAATTGCTATCAAAATAAACAATATAGAGTTCTGTTCTTCCATTGCTCTGTGCTGCTGTTTGCAGATGTTTATATTCTGTGACAGTGATTGGGTGGGGAGGAGAGGGTAGGGAATTGGGAATACTTACTGAAAGTTCATACCATAAAGTCACCTTCTTTCTTGGATTTCTTGACAATAATGCAAAATAATAATAATAATAACAATAAAACTGCCCCACTTCTTAGGATTGCTGTTAAAAAAATGCATTGAAACTTCCTGACAAATTTAGAAGCTTTTAGGAATGGTATCTAAAGGTCCTTCTGCTGAGTTAAATGCTATGGTAAAACTGATAAAAATGGCCAAAATACACTCCAAACTTCTCTCCTTTATAAGACCAAAATAACATTTAGAAATCATTGCCCTTCTTAAAACCATTTTCATCTCCTCACACAGAAATAGGAAAAGGATGAATGACTCAGATTTCACAGTTGAAAATTATGCTCTGAGACTTTAAAGATTTCATAACTATATTCATTCTCCTCTGAGTTGGCCCTCTCCCCCCCCCCTTCCTCAGTGGGCATGTGATTAATTTGGAAGGTTGTCTATGGAGTTCAAAGACTAGACTGATTTCTGGGATTAGATTCCCCTCCTCCCCCCCACCCAGATTTCAGAGATCAAAAGAATAAAATCCCAGCAAGAGAACAAGGGAGACTGGAGAGCAGTATATCTAGTGGCTGAGACATTAAAGGAGATAGTCAAAAGCTTAGCATCTTCATGACTTCCTGTGTGACTCTAGGCAAGTCACTTAAACTATCTTTGCTCCACTTCCTCCTGGGAGATAGAGTAGATATAAATAGAAAGCATTTCTGTAGGCACAGACTACAAATAAAGTCCAAACGCCTACAGAGAAGGAGATTTCAGTTCAACATATGTAAAAACTTCCCAAGCATAAGAGCTGTTCAAAAATGAAATGGGATACTGAGAGGCTGAATAGATTTGATGTCAACAGGTAGAAATTAGGGGATGAAGATGCAAAGGGACAGAATCCCAAGTGGAAGGAGATTTTCATATTTTTACTGTTCCCATGAGTTATGAGTGCCCCATTAATAGAATATTCGAAGTTTGGGTGAAGTCAAAGTTCAGATTCAAATATTCTTACTCCAATTACAGCAATTTCATTGTACTATACAGCTTTGTAGTATTGTAAATAGGATTCATGGTTTGAGATGAAACTAAATGATCTCTGAGGTCCCTTCTACCTCTAAGATTTGATTATTCTAGTCTAGTATTCCAACCACAACCTACCTCCATAATTTTTTTTATCTTCCTAATTTTATCTTGCAATTTTCTCCTTTCTATAACCCAGCCACAACATACTCTTCATTATCATTGTCATTGCTAGCATCTATATAGAAACTTCAGATTTGGAAACATTTAAGAAATATCATCTTGGATCCTTACAACAATCTTGGTAGATTGTTGCTATTATTATCCTATTTCACAGATAAGGGATCTGAAATTAATAAAAGTTTAGTGGCTTGCTCAGAATCATACAACAAGTATTTAAGGATGGATTTGAACTCAGGTCTCCTGCATCCACTTCCAGCATTCTATCCACTGTATCTATGCTTCTCTACCTCTGGTATTTTGCTTATGTTCCCTACATCTGGTATGCCTTTTCTTTATTTCTCTCTCCCTGTCCATCTACCACATATACCAGTTAACATTTGATTTAAGTGCTACATTTAAATGCCATATAAAACTCGTTTTAATCCTGAAACATGGAAGTATCTTCAAAATTCTCCAATCTAACAAGAGACATGAAAAATAAAACATAAAAGATGAATACTTCTCAGGTTGGGAAATAAAATTGGATGAGAAGCCTCTAAAATTAGTTCATCATCACACAGGCATGGTCACTACTGATTGATGAGTAGGACTCAAAAAAATGAGATAAGAGAAAGAGATAAAATTTACCAATTAATACACTCTCAGAAAACTAAAACGACCCAATGAAATCAATGATTTCATGGGACAGGAAGAAATATCAGAAGAAAATTAAACAAATGGAAAAAACAGAAGAAAATATAAAATATCTGACATCACAAATTGGCCTATAAAATAGGTGAAGAAGAAATAATTTAGGAATCATTGGACTCCTTAAAAACCATGATTTATAAAAATTATATTTCAAGACATTATAAAACAAGACAATGAAGTGCTAATATTAAATCTGGTATTCCCAAGGCACAACTCAAGAAGAAGTGAAGAATTCAAAACCATCTAGCAACAGAGTTTCAAATTGGAATGCTGAAAGCCATAGCCAAAAAAGAAAAAGAAAAAAAAAAACTTGGATACAGTATTTCAAGAAATCATAAGTAAGAATTTACCAGATCTATCAGAATAAGAGATCAAAGTAAAAATAGATAGAATCCACTGGCCATCTTCTAAAAGAAATCCCAAAATGTAGAGTCCCAGGAACATCAGCCAAAATCCAGCTTATCTAAAGTCCAAGAAAAAAAAATACTATAAGCAGTTACAAGTGATCATAGAGAGTGAATCTTTGGGAAATAAATTATCAACCTATCATGCAGTAAATCAAAAATTATATCTTAGATTTAGAATTGAAAGGGACCTTTAAAATTCTCAAATACAACTTCTCATTTTACAGATGAGTAAATTAAGACCCATAGAGGTGACTCACAGCTAGAATTTGAGGAAGGATTTGAACACACGTCTTCCTGAATCTCAATCTTTCTCTTTAGTCTTAGGTCAGGCACAAGTGATAGATTTTGATCAGACATCAGTTAGAAATGCCCTGGCCCAAATTTTGGTCAAACTACTAGCCAAATTTTTAGCCAAATTCTTGGTAAATTTTAGCCAAAATTCTTGGTTTTCATTGAAAGGAAGTAGAAAAAACTGTTCATCTCATCCCTGCTTTTCAAATGCAGACCCAAAATATGTTTAACTTTTAACAGGTGTTTTCTTTCTCTCCCCCTTCAACCCTAAAGAGTGAGAACAGATGAAAATTAACATCAAAATATCTTGGAAATTCTGTCGCCTGCTCCATAGCAATTCAGCCTCCCCCCATTATGGAAGACTGATTACAGGATTTTTTGATGCTGAGTGATACAAGCCACATGCCAAACACACACACACACACACACACACACACACACACACACACACACACCAGGACACACTACACTTTCTCTGCCTCAGGTAAATAGCATGAGTTGTATCACTACACTGTTTATAGCAAAGCCAACACAAGGTATTACAGAACAGATGTTTTTATGGAAACTTAAAAAAAAAAAGAAAGAAAGGGGGGGGAATCTTAGAGCTTAAAAAAAACCTCTTCATTTCTTTTTTTTTCCTAGTCCCACAAGTGTTAAAATTTTAACAGATGGTGCTAACCAACTTGTCAGATCTCCAAGACCTCATGTATGCTGCAGCCTGCTAGGTTTCAGCTGAACAGTCAGACCCCCATTTTAAATGGCAACCCAGAGATAAATCAGGTCCTTGGATGACAGTGAGCAGTGTTCTTTCAAGCTGCCAATGAGAACATGAATTAAAAGCAAACAAAAAATAGACAGAAAATGGCTGTAAATCAGAGAACTGAGCACTGTGAGAAGTGATGGAATGATGTGGATCAGGAGAGTTTGGTGGATGGATGGTGGGTGGCTAGAGAGAGCTCAGGATGGGAAGGAAGGTGTCACAGGAAGGAAACGAGAGCAAACGGAAATGAGAGGGCAGAGGGACCCCCTTTGCAGCTTGTCACCCCCCTCTTGGGCACGTGGCCCAAGAGACCGGCTGCTTCAGGCAGCTAGCCCCATCGTCCCCCCAACTCTGGGAAGCTGCTTCATAACTACTGACTGCACAGGAAAAATTCATGTATTCTCATAGGACTTCTGAGGCTACACACAAGGTCATGAGATCACAGCTATCAAATGGAAGAGACCTCAGGAGCCGTCTAGTTCTACCCCCTCATTTTATAGGGGAGGCATCTGAGGCTGAGATACATTAGTAACTTACTCAAGAATCACGGCTGGAGAATTAAGAAGGAACTCTGGAGTTGACCTAGCTCAACCTCCTTACTTTAAACGTGAAGAAAACAGAAAATGATTTATTTGTCAAAGACCACACAGATGGAGTTAGCATTGGAAGGCAGAATTTGAACCAACTCCCCTGACTCTAGACCAAGGATCTTACCACTCAATCACCCTGCTAGCTAATAATTTTTCATGGTATTAAAGAGAAAATGAACGTGCATTTATTAAGCACCTATGATATGCCAGGCACTGAGTTAAAAATTTTACAAATATTTTCTCATTTGCTCTTTTGGGAAAATATAGTTTAAAAAAACAAGCTCATAATGCAAATCACTTATGTTTAAAATATATGAATATATATATGTGCATGCATATTTTTATATGTCTGTGTGTATATATGTCTGTTTATGTATATATGTCTTGTGAGTGTATATATGTGTTGCACATGTGTATATTGTGATATATGTATGGTATGTATATGTGTGTATTTAAATATATATTGTGTATATGTTATATACATTATATGTGCGGGTATATGTGTGAGTTATGTGTGTACATGTGTATGTGTGTTTGTGTTGTAAATGTGCATATACATATGTATATGACATTGTGCAAATATGTGCAAATAAATGGTGTGATGTGTGCATGTGGCTATGTATATGTGTGTACGTGCATGTTTATTGTGAATGCGTATATGTTTGTATAAGTATGTGTATGTATAGTATATATGTATATTGTGTATGTATGTGTATATGTGTGCATGTGTATGCATGTATATGTATATGTATGTATATAAATAAGTACATGTTATGTGTTTGTTTGTGTACATAAATATATATGTATATGTACACACATGTGTGTGTGTGTTCATTGAGTCATAGATACAGAGCTGGAAGGGATTTCCAAGGTCATTTAGTCCAACTTTAGAATTTTTCAAATGGAAAAACTGAGGTCCAGATATTAGGGGTGTTCATATAACAGGTCTTTACTGTCACTCCAAAAAACTTTTGAGCTTTGAAATCAAAATTGCTTGGTTAATAATGTTTAAAAATTCCCAATTTCCCTAAGTTGTTCCCCTTCCTGGTCTAATCATTATTGAATCCCATGACCACATCTCCTGCAAAAGAACAATTTACTTAAAATAGAAAGCACTGTAATCTCCAGAGGCACCAAACAAGAGGCATCAAACACAGGCTTCATGTGGACATCACTCCAAAACACTTCCTCCCCCACACCCTGCTTCCTACTGCCCCCCCCCCACCTCTTCCTACTACTTTAGCTGCTTCTGTGAAAGGGAGATATAAGAATCCAGAGAGTTGTGGGACCCAGAAGTGGGGAGAGAAGAAGGAAGGGGAAGGACAATTTATTGAGCTTTTTTGGCTTTCCAGTACTGGGGGAGGAATAGATCAATCATTCACAGAGCAGAGTAAAGAATTTTGCTGAAATTCAATGCAGCCATGGGCAGCTCGGAAGCATGGTGGATAGAGCACTCCCACAGACTTTGAGAAGATCCGAATTCAAATCCAGCCTCAGACGTTTGGTGGCTGTACACCCCTCATCAAGTCACTTAATTTGTCTCAGTTTGCTCATCTGTAAAATGGAGATAATAAATAATAGCCCTTACTTCTGAGAATTACTGTGAGGATCAAATGAGATAATATTTGACTGACACATAATGTTGTTGTTCTGCCATGTCTGATTCTTTGTGATCCCATTTGAGGTTTTCTTGGTAAAGAAACTGGAGTGGTTTGCCATTTCCTTCTCCAACTCAGTTATCAGATGAGGAAAATGAAGGGAACAAGGTCATACAGTTAGTAAATGTCTGAGGCTAGATATGAACTTGAGTGTTTTGAATCCAAGTCTATTGATCTATCTGCTATACCAGGAAGTCAGAAAGACATGAATTGAAAGACATTTACTAACTGTGTGAGCCTGTTTGCCTCAGTTTCTGTTAAATGAGATGGAAAAGGAAATGGCAAACCACTCCAGTATTTTTGCCAAGAAAACTCCAAATGGAGTTACAAAGAATCAGACAAGACTGAAAATGGCTGAACAACTTCCCGACTCCAGATCTAGCCCTCTCTCTATCCACTGAGATGCCTTGAGGCATCCAATAGTAAATACTTAATAAACACTCCTTTCCCTCTTAACATGAAGTCATTTATCCTTTCTGGACCTCAGTTTCCTCATCTGTACAATGAGAGCATTGACCTAGATGTCCTCAGAGGTCACTTCCAGCTTAAAGTCTATGATTCTAATAATTAACATTATCATAGAACTTTAAGTATTTTTAAGCAATTTACATGAATTATCTATGTCACGATAACCCTGTGTGGTACTACTCCAGGTATTATCAGCTCCATTTTACAGATGAGGAAACTGAAACTTAGAGTGATTAAATGCCTTGGCCATTGTCATACAACTAGTAATTTTCAGAAGTTACACTGAACCCAGTCTGAGATGCTGGCTTCTAGAATACATGGCATCTTTTTAAGGAAACCTCCCCAAACTCCATCACTGCTACTGAGTCAATATGCAGGCCTGAGCTCGTTAGAAAGAGTGAGGGAATCTCAAATGTCCACAAATTTCCAGGATGAGACATAAGATGCCCTTCTAATTCCCTTCTCTCCCTTCCTCATCTTCTTATCAGCATTCCTTTTCAGAAGTCCTGAGATAGTGTTGCCTCAGTCACCCACATAATCCTTGGAGATTTACCTGCCAATCTGCCAAATTTAAAAAAATTGAAATAAAGAGAGTAATGAGAATTTTTATCTACTCAGGTGTGAGTCTGGAACACAATCTTCTGGTAGACATAGTCCAAAAAATATAAGGCATCCATATTTACATCCATACAGTCCTTAGCTTCCCAGAATTAATTTTAAAATTAGATATAAATATATAGAGCAACTTCCACTGGTATTCTCTTCCAGTTCCTTCTTGAGAGTAAGCCTGAA
Organism: Myrmecobius fasciatus; assembly: GCA_023553655.1. Lineage (NCBI taxonomy): Eukaryota > Metazoa > Chordata > Mammalia > Dasyuromorphia > Myrmecobiidae > Myrmecobius > Myrmecobius fasciatus. Next base: position 8,072 of record JAJPUD010002031.1, on the reverse strand, counting down.
TGCTTGAACCTTAAACCCATGTCTAGTAGTAAATTCTACCTTGCTTAGGATCTTTGAGTACAGACTATTGGCAGGTTGGCTCCTACTGCATCCAGGGCCATCTCTAGTCATCCTGTTCTATATCTTACTGATGGACCGAGATGGCTTTGGAACAGAAAGTGAAGCTGGTGACTTTGGCCAGTCACTCAAATCCAACTCACTCGCATGTCATGGCAGCACTTTCCTGATACCATTCTTCAAGAACAAAAGGGGGATCAAAAATAAAATAATTTATATATCAAGAAGGTTATTAGAATATTCTAGGCAAGAGGTGGCAAGGGTCTGAATGAAGGTTTGTTTGGGAGGGATGTTGTGGAGGTAGACTCAATAAGATCTAGCAACTGATACAAAGTGAGGAGGTAAGAGAAAGGAGTCGAGAATGACTCTGGGGTTACCTGGGTGAATGGGAGGATAGTAGGATCTTCAACAGGAAATTAATCCTGCTATCTTAATCAGGAAGTTTGATAGAAAGGCAGGTTTAGAAAGAAAGAGAAATCATTTCTGTTTTGAACATGTTCAATTTGATATGCTAATAGGAGAACCAGATTGACATATCCAACAAATAAGGTTCTGGAGATGTAGAATTAATTCAGGAGAAAGAGATTAAGACTGGATTATAGAAGAAATAACTGAATCCCCAGGACTAGATGATCTCATCAGGGAAGTAGGTGCAAAGATAATAAAAAAGACCCAGAATAGAGCTTTGTGGGGGCAGATGGAATAATATACCAACAAAAGAAATAAAGAAATGGTCAGAGAGGTAGGAGGAAAATCAGGCAAAATTAGTATCCCAGAAACCAAGGAAAGAGTGGGTGATGATAAGATCATAGGAGACTTTAAAGGTCACCTAGTCCAAACCTCTCATTCAACAGATGAAGAAAATGAAGTTGACTGCCTGGGGTCACCAAGGTAGTTAAGTCAGAATCACAATATGGACCCTTCTTTTCTGCTGCCAACAAAAGCTCAAAATGTCAAGGAAGATGGAAAATGGGAAAAGCCATGAGACATGGCAATTAGAAACCCATCCATCATCCCTGAGAGCTGTCTCAGTACCCGTGGCAGGGCTCAGGAGTCAGTCTACCAGGGGTTGAGGAATGAGTGGGAAGGCAGGAAGGGAGGCAGCAAACCACTCCATTCTCTGTTATTCAAAGATTGATTGTGTAGTCTGTGGATTATCCAGTCACCCATTCTTAGCCACATACCTCCCCCACTGACTTCACCTCCTCTGCTTCCTTCCTGGAGACTGCCTAAAGTCTCTCATCCCACCTCCCCAGGAAGTTGCCAGAGAAAACCAAAGGGGGTAAAAGGCTTCCCAAGTCTACTTTGCTATTTGTCAGCTATTGTGATAAAGTCTAGTAGAGGAAAGAGCTCAAGCTATGGGCTAACATACAGGGTGAGAATTAGCTATGAAATGCTAATCCCCCCCCAGGCCAGGGGGTCTTGAGCTGGGGTCTGTGAACTTGAATAGGAAAAAAATTACAACTTTATTTTAATATAATTTGTTTCTTTTGTAAACCTATGTATTTTATTTTATGCACTTAAAACCATGATTCTGAGGAATCCATGGGATTCACTAGATATTACCAAAGGGACCTATGACACTAAAACATTAATATCCCCTAGTCTACCTAGGAAATGGAAAGCTATCTCTGCACCAACTTTTTTTTTATTAAAGCTTTTTACTTACAAAACATATGCACGGGTAATTTTTCAACATTGACCCTTGCAAAACCTTCTGTTCCAAAATTTCCTCTCTTTCCCCCCATCCCCTAAGTGGCAGGTAATCCATGTTAAATATGTTAAAATATATGTTAGGTCCAATATATATATACATACATATTTATATAGTTATCTTGTTGCACAAGAAAAATCAGACCAAGAAGGAAGGAAAAAACACCTGAGAAAGAAAACAAAATTCTGCACCAACTTTAATACCCCCTCTCCTACTCCTGGAATGACAGGTCCTCACAAGCCCATTCTCCAGTTCTAGAGATCCACTTGCTGAATGGTTTATGAATCTGAATGACTTTCACCATTGTGATCTCACTTCACAGAATAAGTCTAAAAAAAGATAAAATTCCCTCTAGTAAATTAAAATTTCCTTATAGAGAAAAGTATAAGAGGAGAGAATTTAAAAGGAGACTGGCACTGAAGACCAACAACACACATACACACACACACATATCCCACTTTCCTTAGAATTTTATTCTTCTACAAGCCACTCCTTTCCTTTTGTTGGAGTCCAACAAAGAATACCTCCCTTCCTCTCTCCTTCTCTAATCTTCCCCATACCAGTCTCCCTATTGTGAGATCATGTCCTCCCCTTCTTTTTTTTCCTTTCCTTCTGACTCACCAAGTTTGAAACTTTTCATACTCAAATACTTGCTGTATCAGTCCAGACTGAAAACATCAGACTGCCAATGAACCAACCCTTTTGTGAAAAGGGAAGCTAAGGTTCCTTGTTAGTGCCAAGGTAAGAACTGGATCTAGAGATTCACCAAACAATCATCAAAGAGCGAGGGACTCCACTCATTCTTTCAATGATAATGCAGAATGCTTGTATATCCTTAAAAATGTTTTCAAAAAGTCAATGTTGAAAAATTACCCATACATATGTTTTGCAAATAAAAAGCTTTAATAAATTTTTTTTAAAAAGAATAAAAAAAAGAAAGGGAAAAAAGAGAATGGCAAAGGAAGGGAAGGGGGAAGGGAAAAGAATTAAAGAGGGAAAGATAAAGGAAAGCTCATTAACAAAAGCAAAATTAATTTTGCATTTCAAAATTTGAAAATGAGAGACTCATCTACATCATATCATCTTATGATTGGAGAGCCCTTTCTTTGTGATATTGATAAACATGTCAGTGTTCCTAGGGAGATATACTAAAAACTACAATATCATAGAATCTTAAGAGTTAGAAGAATGAATTCAAAAATTACCTATCAAATCTAATAGCTAATGTCTAATCAACTCCAGAGACAAAGTTCCTTAAAATTCAAGAGAAATGATGTTAGTACTTTGATAAATGTGATCTCACAGATGTGGTCACTTCTTCCAAAAATGTGGAAAAAAACCAATCATGCTTGTCCATCTTTTCAGATTCTCATTCCTATACTCTGATATATCTACTTCAAAGTGTCCAATCACCTAAAAAGTCTAGCTTTTTAGGGTGGAGGTGGATAGAAGGGGAATGGAAAACCAAAGTGCCCAATCACAAGAATAACAGAGAATTTGTACAGTATTGATGCAATCAGGAGTCAAAATGGTCATTAAATATTTTAAATTACTTTTTAAATTTGTTCTAAAACAATCTCATGAAATCTCAGGTGCAAATCATGGCAGGAGAAGAGAGTATGAGAGAGAAGTGGAAAAGCAAAGCGGAGGTTAGACTCAAAGAATCCTGCCTGTTGGCTACCTACAAAATTTTAATCACCAGAGTTGGCTTTGAATAACTGCTGAGGGGGAAAATAGCATCCGTAACTGATTGTCACATCAAATCAATCATAGCATTTCTCAAGATTCAAAGTATTGGGTAGCACATGTAAAAGGCAGTGACCATATAATGAATGGAAAGCTAGATCGCCTTGAGTTCTGGAAGACCCCAATGATGATGATGATGATGATGATGATGATGATGATGATGATGATGATGATGATGATGTACTTTAAGTTTTATAAAGTGTTTTATATGTATTATCCATTTTATCCTCACAACTCTAAGAAGAAGGTACTATTATTATTTCAGACCCAGATAAGAGAACAGGCTGAAAGAAATCAATTCATTTGCCCAAGGTCACATAAAGTTCTGAGGCCAATTTGGAATTCAGATTTTCATATTCCGACACTCTATCCACTAACCACCTAGCTACCTCTGTGATATAATGGCATATAATTGTGATCCTGGGCAAATGTAGAGTTTCAAGCAATTAGTTTTCTAAGACTATAAATTTTGGAGCAGTTATTGATCAGATTAGAGGGAATTCCTCCCACCAAAAATAAAAGAAGGAAATTGTTGATATGGACCTCCTATCACTGTTTATACCCTAATTGGAAGGAGAAAGGATGAGGAAAGGGGAATTACCATGCTAGGTCCTGGGATTCAAGTGGTTGGCACATAGTAGGTCCTTAATAAATGGTTATTGATTGAAAAAAATTCTTGTTCTAAAGGAATTTAAATTCTACTGAGAAGCAGCAATCAAAGAATAGATACAGGATAACTTGGAAAAATGGTTAGCACTAACTTTAAAGGGGATAGGAAAACGCTGTCCCTGAGAGATCACATGTCAGTGCCCACTTCACTTCTCCAAGGGTACAAAGGTCATAGAGGCAGTTGGGTTGCCTGGTGGTTGGAGAGCTGAAACTGAAGTCAAGAAGAGCTGAGTTCAAATTCAGCCTCAGACATTTATTAGCTGAAAGATCCTAGGCAAGATACTGAACTTGTGTTTGCCTAAGTTTCCTTAATTGTAAAATGTGAATAACAACACAGTGACTAACACATAGTAGGTACCATATAAATACTTATTTCTTTTCTTTTTAAAACTTTCTTTAAATATACAACTGGGCACATTTGACTCAGAAAAATCCACCCAGATTATAAACTACTTAGTTTTTTAAGCAAGATATAGCAAAATAAATTTGAGCCCAGCAAATGTTTTTTCAATGTTATATTCCTAACTGGCTGGATCTGTGGACAATTCTAAGCACTTTGCCAGGATTTTGCTGGGAATAGTTATCTATGAAGGGATGATTAGCTTTCAATTACATGTAATGAATACTCACTTGGGTCCCCCCCCCTTTCTCTTTAGGGAAAAACACATGTTCCAACTCAGATACAATTAATTCTCTGTGAGCTAATCCAGTGTCGGGCCCAAGAGGGAATGACAAGGAAAAGGAACTAGAAACCTGATCGTTTTGGTCCTGATCACAGGACCACAGACTTAGGGCCAGAAGGGACCTCAGAAGCCAACTAGTTTGGTCTCCTTCCCCCCTGTTGCTACTGTCCAGTCTTATCCAGCTCTTCATGACCTCATTTGAGGTTCTCTTAAAAAAAAAAAAGATACTGGAATGGTTTGCCATTTCCTTCTATAGCTCATTTTACAGATGAGGAAACTGAGGCAAACAAGATTGAGTGATTTGTCATACAGCTAGTAAGTGTCTGAGACCGAGTTTGAACTGAAGTCTTCCAGATTACAGGACTGGTGCTGTATCCACCTCATATTACAGAAAAGGAAACTGAGCTTCAGAATAGAAGCAGTTTGCCCAACTTCACACCGGTAATAAATGGCCTCAATTTAAACTCAGGGCTTCTGACTCCAATCCAGGATTCTTTCTTTTTTTGGTTCCTGAGAAAGTCAGAGTCACTCGTATGAAATAACTGAGGCTCTCCTACCTAAAAATCTGGACAAGGACTCTGCCTATTTCTTGCCAATAAGAGGTCTAATAAGGACAATATAAGTCAATATAGCCTGTGATACAGCAATCAATCTGTTGGCTTAGGAGTCCAAAGGCACCAGACTCAAACCAAAATGCATACGAGGGGAGCACTGAGCCCAGTCACCTGGGTCCATCACTGGCGCTCTTTCCACTGTTCCATGTCCCATATCCTAAATGTACACATACATGCATATAGTAACATGTATAGTACATATATAGACAGACACATAAACCTACAGAGATATCCACAAGTGCATTATGTATTTATATATTAAATGCTTGCATACTTATTAGCTATGTATGGGCAAATGTACACCCATATACATAGAGGTATATAGATACATGTAGACCCAAGTGCATACATACATATATGTATATATAGTATATAAATATAGTGTATATAAATACCTATGAATATAGGCTATATAAATATAGACATATATTCATATATGCATGTGGCTTTGTATTTCTATACATTATATATCTATATAGAGACCATATATGTGCATTGTATAAATACATGTATTTATTGTATATGTGCATATATAGTTATAGGTGTATGTATTATATAAGTATATTATGTAAGTATATAAATATACTTATATAGATAGATATATATATATACCTATAAATATAGTGTATATAAATACAAACACATATTATAGGAACATAATATATGTATAGTACATATAAAGACAGACACACAAACATGCATAGTTATACATGTGTGCACTGTACATTTATATTTGTTATATATTCACATATTTCTTATGTATATATGGTCATATATACATACATATACATAGAGACATGCATATAGATATATCTAGACCCATGTGCATGCATGCACACACATGTATCAGTTACTTATAGATATACATATAATACACATATATTTATAATGTATATATACATTTAGTAATGCAATATATATATATGTACATATGTAGAAAGACACATAAGCACCTATACCTATACATGTGTGTATCATGTGTTGAGTGTTATATATTTGTATGCTTGTTAGATTTTTTGCATGTATACATATAAATGCATAAAACATACATATTGAGCCATGTGCATGTATATACATACATGCGTAAGTGTGTAATTGGTGTATATACACATAGATAAAAATAAACCTATATAGTGTATATAAATACCTATGAATATATACTATATAAATATAGTCATATATTCATATATGCATGTGGGTTTTGTATTTCTATACCTTATATATGTATGTATATTTGTACATTAACACATGCATGTGTTAATATACAGGCATGTTTATGTGTTAAAATATGGGCACATTTGTATGTAGAGATCATACATGTACAATGTATAAACATGTGTGTTTATTGTATATGTACATATATGGTTACAATATGATACATATGATATATATTTATACATATATATGCACACCTAGACACAGATGCATGTAGAAATACATGTATATGTATATTAATATATATATATGTCTAAATATATGCTTGATGTATATCTACATATACACATATACACAAAAAAGATAAAGAGTGGATTGAGAGCTGGGACCCAAAAGAACTTGGGTTCAAGTCACTATACTAGAAAAATGACCGTCTTCTCTGGATTAAAGAAGGAAAAGATTTTTACGAGGACACAAGTTATACACCAGATAATACACACGTCCCAACCCTTCCCCAAACTTGCATTTACAGCGTGTGTATATGCATATGTACACTTGCATGCATACTGGACTTGTGGTTCCCATTGGGTCAGGAGCTTGTGACAGAGGGATTTTTTCCTTACTAAGGCAGGTTTCCACTTTCTAACTGATAGCTTAGGTTGCCTAGGGCACTGAGAGGTTAAGTGAGTTTCCCCAGTCACCCAGCCCATCTACAAATCATTTCTGAGAGAAACATACTGGGTCTTTTGACTCCAGATCCATTCTTAATGCACTGAAATCATCTATATTTCCTCAAATTAGTGTTTCACCCATACTATTGGATGCTCCTAGGCAGATTGATGGAAGAGAATCCCTTTCACCTTAGTTCTCTGAAGCTAGCATGTAAGAAAAAGACGCTTGGGGGTATTCATTTGTGTGGACTTAACAAACTGATTTCCAGTTTATTTCAACATCTAATCAACTCCCAATCACACCAGTAGAAACAAGTGTAGAGAACTGAAAATGGTGGCCAGCTGGACATTATTTCTTTTTGGCTTTGAAGCATGTTTTTGTATATCGAGTCCCTGGTGTTCCAAGAATTCACACCACATCAAATAAAATAAATGAAGCCCCATTACAAAGGATCACTGGAGGCTGGAAAAGCCCTGGTTCCTGATCACGACTCCCTCTCCCAAGCTAGAGACACTCTTTTTAAATGAATTTTATTTCTGAGTCTCCAGGTTTAGGAAAAGTAATTAAGTATATGTGTATGTGTATGCATGTGTGGGTATACTTAATATATGTATTTAATATATATACATACATATATATTATAGGTTAAAGGTCTAGGAAAATATTTTGAAAGGTATTTTTATAATTTTGTCATTATATAATCCTTTGTAATTTTTATTTTATGCATCTATAAACATTAGGCTTCCTCAGAATGGGGAAACC